>OX442315.1:16338130-16727375 GCA_949358305.1 Strigamia acuminata | reverse complement strand
CAACTGCCACAATTGGCAACTCCATCAGGTGTGGAACAAAAAAAAAAAAACTGGCTCGGCTTGATATTGCGCGCTCGCGTTGGTGCCATTTGCATGTGAGATTGCATCATACGTTCGCCCAATGGATTGGTGGCCCGCTCCCATCTCTAATAAATATACAATCCCGACGTTTTGATGAAGCCTTCTATCATTCCCCGATGCTTTTAATAGTGATTCACTGACAAGTGCCACCATTTGTATGCCATGCTTCTCGTGCGTTGTGGTCCTGCCACCGCGAAGCAGCAAATGGGAATGGCGGCCAACGCGTGCTCTGCATTCGGATGCACACTCCCTGCCTTGGTAATCTTCTATCGGTGTTTTAAAAATAATGTGATTTCTTTTTATTTTAAGCAAAAGTAATTAATCGGCGCGATGAAAAATGATTTCGCAAAAAAATAGGCGAGAATTGATGTAAAATGTCGAGTGCGTCGTGGGGTGGCGCGACGACGACAAATCATTGCTGTAGGAGAGGGATTGATCCTTGGAGATAAGTCGAGAGTAGTGCAGAAATGGAATGAAGAAGGAGAAAGAGAAAAAGAAAAAAAAATGCGGATTTAAATTATTTATTCGCATTTTTAAGAGATGAAGTGGAAAACCTTTTACGATGGCAATTGTGTTTCCGAGTAATACCTCGTGACGGGCAAAAATGAAATGTTATGATTTTTTTATTTACTCGATGAGGGTCTCGTTTTCTCCGCCCGAGTTTCCTCTCGAAAGCATCGCTCTAGTCTACATGAATGGCGTGGTTTAATAATGAGCATTTAATTCTTGCTTTCCACGTCGACGGGAAACGAAACGCACTTGTCTTTTTTGCATTAACTATTCGTAAGGTCGGGCGGATCTTTCGAGTATCGAACTCGTCTGTTCGACGCATTTCACCTTTCATCTCTGATGACAGAACGCTTTAAATTCAATCTGTGATGCGATTGGATGTCCGGAATGACCTTTGGACCTAGGGTAGCACGCAGTTCTGTGTAACCCCAAGGAGCCTCGTGCAACCCTCGATCCAACCTCGGTCGTGTCACTTCGGAGTCGCTGCCCCAATGACGAACTTGATGTATGAAGGCAGGAATGGAGTTGGACTGTCGTTTTCAGCGACCAAGCAACCCTCCGCCACATCCAGCATCCAGCATTGTGCATGGTTCAGTGCAGACCAACTCATCATTCTATCAGCGATCGATTCACTTTCTGTTGCTTTCCCAATCTGGAATGACGTAACCGACGCATCTTGCACTTAATTGAGTCTCGCAAATAATGCGCATGCCTAGATTGCTGGACTCCCTACCCATACTCCCCTACTGTTTGCAATTAGGAAGTGACGAGCACTTTTATTGAATCAGAGCCGTTGTTTCTTTCCTTTTCTTTTCTTCTTTCCTAATTTGGAGCGCAGATGGAATTTTTCTTTTGTTTTTGTTTGTAATTGGAAGTTTTTCTTTTTTTTCTGTTTTTTTTTCGTTTGCTTGATGAGGGCTAAAATCTGGGAATATAAGATGTTAATCCTTATTACAGGATGGGGATTAATACTGTATCATTCATGCGGGTCTTATAACTTAGTGTTTTAAGGAGAAAACAGAAAAAAGAATGCAAGTTGGGCCGTTGAGCGGTTTGTTTGGCCGGATTCGGTCTGTTTTTATTGCCATCTTTACTACTACAGGCGCGTGATTTCAATTTCGGGCAAATAAATTTGCCGACTGTTATGACAGTTGTTCGGAGCGTTGGTTGTTATGAATCAGTTTGGCGGTTGTAGGGAAAAGAAGTTGTTCGCGTTCTTCTTTTCTCTTTTTTCGTTTTCGATATATTTTTGCTACTCTGTGATTGCCCTCGTGCCCCTTTTCCACTTGCGCCACTGGCGTCTTGCACAGTATCCTTGTGACTGCGTTCAGAATTTGTGGCCTAGAGAGAAAAAAATTGCCGGAGCAAAGCGAGCAATATCCACGTGGTAGAAACGTTTCCATGGCGACGCTCAGTGGCCAAATCTCCGGTTGTCGTTTCCATGGAAATTAAATAGGCCCACGCAGATTCACTCTTGTGCCTTCGTGGTTCGAAGGTGTGATGGAAACCAATAATGGGCACACGGCCGACTGACGCATCGAATTACAGCCGTTTTGCTCTGTGCATGCGATCGGTTTTATGGATCAAAATGATGGTGCTCATTGGTACACGTTCTTAAATATTAGATGGCTTTGTGCGGTGTCGGGAAGAAAGTTTGGCTCGATGGGGAAAAAACAAACGAAAGACAATGTTATGGGAACGATAAATTAGAATTGGAAACAACTTTTCTTTTTTTTTATTGATTATTAATTTTTTTTTTGGTTTCTTTGGTTTTTTTCTTTCCAATTTGAAGTTGATGAGTGTTTTTGGTCTAGTGAATAAATTGCTGACCTGAAGAGAAAGCAGACATTACCTAATTTTGGCTTCGCTTATCAGGTGCGTTGGCCGCGCTTCCTATGGGATCTTGACTCCCCTTTCACTTTCTCTTTCCCAGTCACCATCAAGTAAACTGAAAGCGTCTTAACGCACGTTTCTCTGAGTGGTTTCCTATGGGACTAGATCGGCTATGATTGGAAGAAATTCAGCCGATCTGTAATTAGATGTGCAGCTCGGGATCAACTTTTTTTTTTATTCATCTTGTTTTTGTCTTCTTTTTTTTTTATTGGTATTTTTGGAGATTAGAAATCTATTTTTGGATTTTTCATATAAAAAAAAGTTTGTTTTGAAGACGGAATGAGATTTTAATTAGAATTTGCTTGTTTTGTAATTACCGGAAAAGGTCGTCGTTAAGCACTTAAAAAGGGAACGTGTCGTTGTCATGCCTCAACTCGGAAACCATAATTTAGTTTAAAAGAATGCGATTTTTTTTTCTTATCAGAAGATTTTTCGAGAGATTTATGTAGTGCAACACAAGAAGTTTTTCTGTGGAGTAGAGTGCATCATTAAACCCGTTGTGAAAATCCAACCTTCCTTAAAATAAAATTGTACCGTGTCATCGAGTAAATTATACTTTCCTCCTTACAATGGTTTCCTCAAGCCTAAACTTTTTATCTAAAAAACTCATTTCAAATCATCACAAAATCGGTGGAATTTTCAACGAATCTTATTTAATCCAAAACCAACGGAATGTTGGGTGTGACATTAAAGATTTTCTTTTCTTTTTTTCTTTTACAATTCGAGTGGTGCATAATTTTTTTTTCTATGAACTAAGAGATTTTAAAGTTAAGTAAGAGGAAGGAGTCGTTTTAGAATTAAACTGCGACTCAGTATTCCTGTGGGAAGAAGGTTTAATCCTGCGAGTGCTCCGTTATGTGATTTCATTAGCAAATGTCTGCGCCAAGTCGTCAAGTTTATAGCAGTGGTTGAGTGGGCGGGTTGAGGGGAGTTTGGACCTCAAGATCGCTTCTGAAACTGTCACTTGAATTTTTTTATTTCATTTAAAAAAAAAAAAATAAACAATTAAAAAAAAAATTTAATTATTATTTCCTACACATTTAAATCGATATTAACGTCGTTTATTTCTTTTGACTTGTTCAAGAAAAATTGTCATGTTTCTGTCCATATTGCACAAATTTTTATTCATTTGCATCGAGAATATGCATCAGATGGCTCCCCTCGTTTAATTGCCGAGCGTGCATATTCATAGGAAGACCGTCGTTTGCTTTGCACTTAATCGACTCGCGAGTAAGATGCATACAAAATGTGCAAAGCAGAGTGGAGGAAATGGGTACGGAGGGGAGAAGAGGCAAGTTTTCTCAGGCGTTTCTTATTTTGGAATTCATTAAAAAGAGGTTTATCAAAGTACACATAGGGGCGGAGGCGGACGGGGTGGTTGGTTGCTGCTCTGGTTTTTCGAGCTATAATTGTGTCAAACTTTACCTTGTACCCCCGGCTTTGATATTAGCTTGGATCATTCCCAATAGATGGAGGGAATCGATAGTAGGTTATTTGGATGGAATCCCCCTGGGCCGTAATGAGTGAAGATGACAAATTAGAATGTGCACGAGAAGCCTCCCTTTCCTTTCTCCTCTCCATCCCCACCAGCAAACAGGAGGCCGCTCTTCTGATCATCGATATCCGCTTTTCAATCACTCGTGCGTCGGCTTTGATCCTTAGTCCACTCATGCACTTGACGAATTGACTGATGAAGGGCTTATTTGTTCTTATCGTCATAACGCATGCGTGATGGTGCTTAACTCATTTTCTCTTTCCTGAGCAACATTACATAAATCCACACTCATTACACACGATAATATAACTACTTTGTTGTTTAGAATAATAATTATAGTCGATTGAAGGCTTTATTCGAGGTAATAAAAATTAATTGATTGATTTAATATTCACGGAATCTGACGAGTATTTTTTTTTCATTATTATTATTATTATTACGGAGTATTATTTACGCTTTCCTGGCTGCTTAGGTGTATTAAGTGAGATGCCATATTGGTTGAGTATTTATACGTTTTGTTTTGACATTTTGGCTTATTAAGTCATAATTATTTTCAGTTCTGACTCCATGTTAATGTCGGTAATGGAGTTTTATAGATATAGTGTGACAGGAGGGAATAATTTACGAGAAGGGTTCACGATTTGTCATCAGCCGGAACACTCCTTGATTTATGAATTTCTATTAGGCATTGAATGTTGAAAAAAATGCACCCATAAAATAAAATGGGCCCCGTTAGCCCGAGATTAATGGGCGCTATGCTCTCATCGCCAAATTTACGGCACTTAATTGATGGACGCCGACGCAGGTATTATCGCGCGCACAGTCCGTCTTATGGCTTTAATAGACCAAAGTGCAAAGTTTTTCACAAGTAATTCAAAAAACTTTTCTCTCCTACGGTATATTTATTTATTATCTCTATTCATTTTAATTTTTAGCACTGCCGGACTTAACCATTAAGCTGAATGAACTACAGCTCGGGGTCTCAAAAAGAATTATTTTGCATAATATTCGAATCGATGTTCAACTTTTTGCGATTATATCTTCTTTAAGAAGGACATTATTAGTTATAATGTGTTCTCATTCTATATATATATATATAGATGGGGGGAAAAAGTTGTTTGGGTTCCATTTAATGGTTCCAATTAGGAATCGGTGGTCTGGTCAGTGTGGTGGTGCAACTTCATCAGTATCAATCCTCGTGAATACGGTATTTGGCATTGGCACCGCTTAACGACTTTGGTAATGAGGGCTTTTATTGCGTGTCGAGACTTGGAAACTCGTATTCATCATCTGTTCTCAATCTTGTGCTGGTTGCAACCACCTGAGATTTTTCACCGCTTCTGATGGTCAAACGAAAAGTGCAAACGAACGCATGCGTTTCACTTTGCAACGTTTCATCACCATGGGCATCGTTAAGGCTTAGACAAGCCATCAATCTTGATCTTCACGGGGGAGTGATGAGGAGCCGGCCACGTGCACCATTAGCAACGCCGTAAAGAAAGCAGCGGATTATTTCCTTCATCAACGTGGGCTAGTGGCCAGCTCGCAACCCCCAGGGTGCCCACAACCTACATGATTGAGCCTCCCTTTAGTCGGACTACCTGTGGCATCACGGTGCACTGACCAGGGTTCATGTTTTAAGCCTTTGCTTCCGGATTTTTGTTTTTTTCCCCCTCGCGTGTGAGCTGAATTTCTCGATTTAATCGGTGTACACACGAACGATTACCTTTCTTGGATCCAAAATGAGGGGAAATTTCTCGTGTGTGCAAACAAATTTTTTTCCTTTTGCTTCCCTTTGTTTGCTAGCTGAGCTGAATACGTGAGGCGAGAGTGCAATAACAGATTACCAAATGGTTTTATCAGGCGTGCTGGAAGGAAAGACGTTCTATTTCGCGCCTAAGTTTATGCTGGATGAACAGAGACTTAAAAAGTATCCCACCGTCGATATCTCCGCATTATTTCTTCGGAGACGGCATCAAAATTGTTGCTTTTGGATTTGCATCTCGTAATAAATAGTTGAGAATGGATGATCGGAGCTTTCGTATTGGATTTTTCTTTTTATTTTACGGGGTTACAAGGAGCGATTCGTGATTACTTCAAAGTACAGGGCGTGACACTCGACTGAGTGGCTACGTAGTAAATCTTCTAGGGGCTTTTTGGTAAAACTCGATGAGCATTATTTTGCTAGGAATCGATTTTCCTCTCAAGCGATACACATTTTGGACAAAGTATAAGCGTGAAAAAAGAATTAATGGTGAGATTTTTGGGTTAATGGTGTTTGGGGTGTTAGAGAAGGGGAATTTGAGAAGAGGTTTCTTTTTTTTTAAGAGAAAAAAGCCCATTGAAGAGAGAGTGGGTTAATTCGGGCTGGCAAAGCAGCGGACAGCTTGTATTTAGTAGATTAACGCCTTGACAGACGCACTAACAAGGAAAATCTGCCCTTAAGCCTCAATTATAGAGACAAGAAGATTTCCTTGCCTCACAATCAGCTCAGACGTGTCTTTTGGGGGAAAAAGAGGTCGAAATTTGTGAAGACAATTGTAGGATGTATATGGGGACGGTAATTGATTTAAAGACGAGTGGAAAAATCGATATCAGGTGTGGCGAAGGGCGGAATTTGTTTATTTTATATTATTATTATTATTTTTTAGTTTTTAGGTTTCATTCAATGAATTCAATTTCGTACATAAATAGATTTATTGCATTATGAAATAAAGATTTCTGTTTAAAAATTCAGTGGGATAAATTTTATTTAGAAAAAAATATTAAATTGTGTCGAATGTGGGTTTAAAGCAGCACTTTAACGCACGCATTTGCATCTAAAAAATGCATTTGTGCATCTAAAAAGTGTACTTTTGCATTTAAAAGGTGTGCATCTTGGGAGATTTTGTTTTAACACACCAAATACACCTTTTAGTTTATTTTTTTCAGAGTGTCCGTCTATATTGTGTATAAGTCGAGAGAGGAAATGAGTTTTTTTTGCGCGAATATTGATTCGAATTTACGGAGGGGAGAAAAGTTTTGAGTGGAGTCGACCCAGTCATCTGATAAGGCCATGCAACTAACAATTTATATTCATTTGTACGCCAGTATTTGATTAATGAGAGCAGAAGGAAGCAGCCATCCATCATTTGCCAGTGAATAAAAGCGTAGGGTGAAAAGCTCCGCCTCGAGTGCAACTTGGCTGCTAAACACGAGTTGCGAAAAAGCCTACGCTAGTAAGTTTTAGTAATTATGAATGTGGATTTGTCTTAAGTCGTTGTCGTGGCTGCCTCGTCTTATGCAAATTGGACTCTCGACGCAATGTTAATGAGCACGTTTAACATGAAATTGAACGCGCACTGTTGAGCCATTAGCAAGGGTTGTAGTTGTCACCTTGGGACACGCAAAGCGCACCGAGTTTGATGTCGCAGAATTACTTTGTAATTAATTCTCGGGCCCATCGCTGTCCAATTATTTTGTTGCTAGTGAAAAATGGAGAAGCCACAAATGAAAAGGTTGCCGCGTTTGATGACGAAGAAAGATTCGTTCTCCGGTTGCAAATGAACTGTCATTACTGCTGCGAGGGGGGTCCGCGATGCGATCGATGCAATCAAATATTTCTCCAATAGGCGATCGAAAAGGTTAAATTCGATTGGGAAATGTGATTAATTAATTAGGCAGAGCTGGTTATTGGCTATTTGCAATTTGTTGCCTCGAGTTTCTACTGGTGGAAAATGATTTTTCTTTTTTCTTTCGCTATTTTCTTCCTCCTCCGTCTTACTTTTAATGGCATGGGCGTTGTTGAGCGTCATTGCGAATTATTTTTCGTTTACGTAAACCTGTCACTTCGACTTAACTCTTCTTTCTTGCTTGCCTTTCTTCTGATTACAATTTTCTTTGCCACTGACTCCCATTTCCATATTCGCCTACTGCTTTTGACAGGCTTAGCGCCTTCATTTCGGAGTCGTGTTTATAAAAAAAAATATTCCTACATGTTAATTTAAATTTGCTATTGGATTAAAGATAAAAATTTATTTGCACGATTTTTAGTCAATATTTTTTATCTGTAAGTTATCGATACATATATTTTAACTTTGTAGGATAAAATATCTTCGTTCTATTTTCGTATCTTTTTCTTATTAATTTCAAAGCGGATTTTCTCAAATAACCTTCTGCTTTAACGGACCGAACCTTTTAGACTTTGAAGGTGACGAAAGGTGACAGATACATTTTTAGTTTCAACTTTTTCAATACATGCTCAAAGATATTGGATCGTCCATATCCAGTTATTTGACTTCTATTTTAAGAGAAAAATAAACTCGCGGTTGCGTCGCTTCAAATAATTCAACCAAGTTGACAGTTTTGACAAGGTGCCATCGAACGGCGCGATGAGTAATGCATTTGACCCATTTTGTATTTGATTAATCCAACAAGTGCACATTGTTTAGGAAAACTCGTTCCAAAAAGTGTTTTAATTACACGTTCGATCAAAAACAAAAACAAGAACTATGGAGACAAGTCCAGAACGATTGAGTTTGTTACCCTGCAAGCTGCACAAGTGCGCGCACTCTGACTGGTGTCAGCGTATGTTGTGGTAAAATTGGACATGTGGCGTGTCTAATTGCTCGTCCAAAGTGTTCTATTGTTTCAATCATTTAAAGTGTATGTGTCGCCTACAGATCCAATATCTAGACGTTATGGGTCAGATGGCAAGTTTTTGTAGTCTTGGTGGATACGACCGCTGTGTCGTCACTTCCTTTTGGGTCAAGCTAAATAAGAACGGACATTAAATCCACTTTTATAGTTACAAATCTCCGGCACAAAGAAGCGAGGCAGCCGGTGATGGTGTGAGGTATGAATACTATCGAGATGTATAGTTCCGGAAGTAGTGTTCGATTCGTGTGAATGTTAGATGGGGATGGAGGCGTCGCGAGTGCTCTTTGAGAGGTGCAGGTGGTCGGATACGGGGTTAAACCTTTACCGAAACATGGAAACACAGAGGGCTCTCCGTTGTAATTTGCACAGAAATATAGATGAGTGCGGAGCATGCTAGTATAAAGAGAGTCGCACGTGTCTTTGGTCGTGTGAGGTTAAAGATCGCGTGCAACTGCAGTTGGTGGATGGCTTTGGTTGTTGTAGCGTGGGGCATTGCATTAATAATTGGAGCCCCTCGGGGTCTCATCTGCGCTTTGGATTATGATGGTTTCGCTTCTCCTATTTCTAATTGGTTTCATTGGCAATTCTTACAAATGTTCCTGCTTTTGACCCGCCATCTGTTTTTGTTGCAAGACGCTGTTTCCACTTTTACGAGCTCTTCGCGTGTTGTTTGGAAAGTTTGTGGTAGAGCTATTAGAAAAAGGAAGATTTTTATTTGTCTAAGTGCATTAAATTTAAAAACGGTCGAAGCAACACGAGTAATTTGTTTACGCGAGTTGCGAATGATTTAGAATGGTGATTTTAAAATGACATGGTAGAGTTGGTCAGTTAGCGTATTGTAAAGCGGAGAATGTAATTAATTAAGTGAAGTTTGCTGGCACAATATCTGATATTAAACGCATCTAATCTGATTATTATCGGAGCGTTGTGCGAATGTTCATACAAACTGTCGCCACCTACGCTGCGATGCAAACTGCTCGTGCCAATAAATTAATTAATTTGTTAAAAGAAGTTGTTGAGAGATGACTTTATCGACTGGAAGTGACTGGCAATGAGCGGCGCATCTGCTCTTTTGATTGGTTTTGCTACTTTTATTTTTCTACATATATTTGTTTTTGTTTGCTTTTATCAAATTATGTTTTAATCACGCAGCTCAATTTATATCTACATGTTTTGTTTTGTTTTTCCCAACAGAGGACCGGAAGTTATTCGTGGGCATGCTCAGTAAACAGCAGACAGAAGATGATGTTCGTCAATTGTTTGCTCCCTACGGAACCATAGAAGAATGCACTATCCTTAGGGGCCCGGACGGGGCAAGCAAAGGTGATGAGTTACATTAATTTTTCACAATGATTATGATTAATCGTCCTTTCGTTTTAGCCTGTAAGCATTAATTAGTGTGTGTGTGTGCTTTAGATTTATTTATTTATTTATTTAGACGCGCTGCCATTTTTTAACGTTGCTTGTTTGTTGTTAGCAGCAAATAGCAAGTTAAATAAATCAGTTTTATTAATGACGATTTTGTTTTTTAGGATGTGCTTTTGTCAAGTTCAGCACACACGCTGAAGCTCAAGCTGCAATCAACAATCTCCACGGAAGCCAAACTATGCCAGTGAGTTTTTATCTTTTTTTAACTTCGAAATCTTTTTTTTCCTTTGGTCTGTTTGGCAAGACCTGAAGTTGCTAGCCAATTCGAACAGTCGCCAAGATTTCGATTTGGTGTTTTTATGGAAAACTCGCCGCATGATGGATAGGAGGAGGCGATCTCGTGGCTAGCAGCCTCAATTCATCACTGTGCAGTACGTCGTTGCCATTGATTAATTCCCAAAAAGCTGATTTGAAAACTGCTCGCTCTAACACCGAGTTTCAACTCCATCATTTTGGAAAGTCGTTTTCAAAATTGGCAACAAAGAAGAAGAAAAAATGGCTGATGAAATATTCTAGCACGAGATTAAGATTTAGGAAGTTTGTAGTGCCAAAGTTTGGACTCCCTTTTTTAGACATACTTAAGGGATTGCCAGATTATTTTCGTCTTTAAGTTTTGGAACTCTTGGTCAACTTTATTTCAGATTTGTGGCCATTTTTTGCCTGGACGGATAGAAGCATTAACGAGACCTAATTTCTTTGGCCGTTAATTGCTTCTGTTTCTTTATTTCTCTAAAGTCGCACTGATCATTTGATATAATTTTTTTAAATAATGTATTTATGATGGCTTTTGTTATGTCACATTATTATTGAATCTGCAGCCGCCTGTGCAACAGTGTTTTTACTTGGAGAGAGAAAAAAATTCAGAAAGCGTTTTTTTGTTGTTGTTGATATTTTTGAAGTAAAAAATGGAGTTGAAAAGTAATTTATTCTCTTCGTGTCAAAAGAAAAATAAACGTTGTGCAGCATCCAGGAAACCTTCTTTATCATTCTGAAATCATGAAAAAGAATATGAATAAATTTCATCCAAATTGATTTAAAAATTTTATCCTACCACCGACGAAGAACACTTGCAAACTACGGATTTATTTTCATCCAAACGATCAAATTTGCTAGAAATTATTAATTGAAGAGCGAACGTGATTAATCAATGGCCTGAAATGTTTGCGCAGAAACGATGATCGATTGTAATACTTGGATGCATTGTTAGACACATTATTTGGTCCAGTAAAGGCATAATTTTCCAAAAAAATCAATATTACCGAATGGAAAATGGAATAGCATTTTCTTAAAATTGTACCCATTTTCCGTTATTTTTCAGTTAAATTTTTGATGATATTTTCATAAAAACACACAATAATTACAGGTGAAAAAATAATTTTTTAATTTCTTTCTTTATGTATTGCAGGGGGCATCATCGAGCCTCGTAGTTAAATTCGCCGATACGGACAAAGAGAGACAAATACGGAGAATGCAACAAATGGCCGGCAATATGGGTCTCCTTAATCCTTTTGTTCTCAATCAATTTGGTGCTTATGGAGCATACGCACAGGTGATTTTATTCGTTTCTTGCGGAATCTCATCTCATCACGGGGTACAATTTTGCAAATGAGAATCGATTATGGTGGTGACACGAATGTGTTCTGTTATCGGTGCCAGATGCAATCGATTTAGATATAAAATATCATTTTGTGGGAACTGAAATTTTGGATATAATAAATATAAATCTTTGCGTTTTCTTGTTCACTCTTGTTGATGTGCAATCCTTTTGGCTTAGTTCATGCAGCAACAGGCAGCGCTGATGGCAGCGGCAGCAACTCAAGGTGGTTACATCAACCCAATGGCAGCCCTGGCAGCAGCACAAATGACGCACATGAATACGTTAACCAATGGCATGACGAATCCCACCCTCACCCCGACCTCAGGTAAGTAAAGCCTTGGTTTACCAACTCCACATTTCACTCTCTTTTTCTCTTAAATTTCTTTTTTTTTCTGGCTGTTTTTCTTTTTCTTTTTTTTTTTTTTCTTTTTTTTTTAAAAAACTCACAATTAACTTTGCTTTTTCTATTTGTTTAACATTTTTTTATTAGAAATTTTTTTTTGCATGACCGATTTTTGTAAAGAACAATTTGTGGTCTTTCTTTTTAAGTTTTGATCAATATTTAATTAATTAACATGGAATCCGCACATGCAAGGAAGGTCATCTATTTTTTAGTAGCTGCAGAATAAGGCAGGATCCTGAAATACGTGTGCTGTCAATCAGCATTAGAATAAACGAATCTGGCACTACGAATAAAGCCTTCAAGTTGACAGTACATTTTATAAAAAGTCTATTCAATGACATTAATAAAACGAACGAACCCTTTAACACTTGGCTGTCAAAAGTTTTCAAATTTTAGACTTTTATTTACACATTTATGCAAATTTGAAGTGATTAATTTTATAAAAGATGACCACTTGTCTGTTCTTTACTTTGGTTTATTCCACGTCTTGTCAATGTTGTTGTTGTTGTTGTTGGCGTCGTCGTCGTGTTGCATGTTGCACTGGATGGTGTCCTCAGCTGGCGTGTGGTGATGTTGTAGTGGGCGAGTCCATCCCTAATCCTCATCATCACAATTTTACTATAGTACCAAACATAGCTTCTGTTTGTAGGGCAGGGCAACATTTTTTCAATTTTTTTTGTCCATTAATTTTGTTTGTCAAACTGGAAAAAGCGTTGTTCGAGCTATTTTTATTTCTATTTATAATTTCCGACCTTTTCTGTTTGATTTATTGATTTATTTATTTTGATTAAGTGATTTTTTTATTAGAAGCGAGTTTAGTGCTTGGCTTCTCCAAATCTAAGCATGAGTGACACTGTGCAATTGGCCTTTCATTGTGAGAATACAAAGTTTGTTTTTATTGATTTGATTTGATTTGATTTGATTTGATTTGATTTGATTTTTCAGTATATTTGATTTGACAAGTCACATTACTTCTACCCTTATTTTTTAATTATTTTTTAACCTTGAAACACATACTATAAAGAATTACGTTTTGTTTTCAGGTTACACTTCACATTTTGTTTATCTTTTTCCTTCTTTTTCTAACTAATTTGAAAAAAAAAAATTTCAAAAGTAACTGGGGATAAGGTGGTTTTTAGAAATGTTTTATTTTTGGAATAAGCCAAGACAAAAAAAGATCACTTTTGATTTGGTCAGACGAGGAAAAGAGAGATGCAAAATATTTGATAGAATGTCGTTGTTTCTCCAACTTCTTTGATATAGAAAGTCTTCACGTAAGCACCCCGATTGAGTCAGTTGGAGAAGTGGTGGGCGCCGCTGAACCCTTTCAGCCCAATGGATGTTATTCCAGCTTTCAGACGGGGCTGAAGCCACCACCTCAAACGTGTACGGAAGATACACATACTTCAAATGCTTTTCTTCTCCTTGTTGACCAACGCACTCGTGGGCAAAGTGTCTTGGGCACTCTCTGCCTGCCCTGCTCAGCCGGCCCTTTCTATCCCTCAGGTGCGGGGACTCAGCCTGTTAATGGTGCTATCCCAAACATGCCTTCCCCTACGATGCCGAATTTCAACATGCCCCAGGCCAATGGGCAGGCGGGCGAGGTTTACACTAATGGTATGCCCCAGTACCCACGTAAGTTCCACTTTACCTTTACGTTTATTTTTCTTTTTTCTTTTTCATTTCATGTACCAGTTATTTTTTCGTTTCGTTTCGTTTCGTTTGATTTGATTTTATAAATTGCCTCATTTGTTTTGCCATTAAAAATGATTCTGAACCCACACGTATTGGAATTCACCCGGAAACATTTGCACTTTTTTATTTATTTTTTTATTAATACAGTAATCTAGCAAATTGTTCAGAAAATTACAAGTATCCGAGTTTAAAATGCACATTTTAACCTGGATTATTTCTAATATTTTGAGCATTGTAACTGTGACTAGCGATGAGCTAGATCCTCCTCATTCAATCAGTGAAATCCATTGCGTGCGGATCCCTTGATAGTTCGTTTGCTAATTCCTTTATCCAACCATTTCCATTCTAAATTATTCACCATTCCTCATCCGATCAGTGTACATCGTCGTAGGTATTTAATTTGCCTGATAATATTCGTGCGGTGTAGACAATATAGTCCGTTACGGGTCTCTAGTTTCCTCATGATTACCCACATCCCAAATTCTTTTCGCTATTCGCATCTTCGCCCTGTACTAGTAGTGTACCTGTAATCGATGTTGTTTATTATTATTGTTTATTATTTTGTTTATTATTTATTCTGTTTTTATTATTTTTTTTTGTTGTACAGTTATGTTAGCCTGATGAGTGATTTATGCTTTGCGAGAGTTTTGTTTACTGATAAATCCACATTGCCTGATGAGAAGCTGTGGTGATCGTCAGTGGTATGCGTTTTATTTTATTTTATTTATTTCATTTTATTTAAATATAGTTTTATTTATTTATTTATTTATTTATTATTATTTGTTGGATATTTTTTGGTATTTCGTTCTTAAGTGTCATTATCAAAGTGTGCTTTGGGTATGTGTTTGGGCTGGGATTCAAGAAGGTGATGTTCAAAAGTCTGATTTCTGTAGTTCTGTTTTGTGTTGATGTTACAGCCCAGGGAATCCCCAACGGAGACGCCACATTGCAACCCGCGACTTATCCAGGCCTCCAGCCTTATCCTGGCATTGGTAATTACGGTATTTGATTTAACTCATGTGAAATATGAAAATTTACTTGAACTTTGCGTTTGTGTTTAAGGTCCTCCTCTTTTAGCTGCGTATCCTGCTACTTACGGACAATTTACGCAGGCTCTCACTCAGCAAGCAACGATGATGCCCCAGACACAACGGGAAGGTAACACCGCACGAATTTTAAAGCGTTTAAAAAATGTTTCTGAGAACGCGCGGCTTGATGCCATTTCATTTCAACATAATTCTAAGCACGATGATTTTTTAATTTTTTATGGACTCTGTTTTATTGATTGAAAATCCCATATTCGTTTAAGATTTAAAATTTTTATTCCACGGTTAATTGATACTCATGCGTGTGGATAGGATAAAAGCTAAAAACTCATTACAGTTTGATCTTAAAACGCATCCGGTTCAGAGACTTCAAAAGTCTCTCGAAGCAAAAATCCAATTACGAATATTCTTTACCTTTAACATTTATTAATTAATATTTTTTTTATAGGTCCAGAAGGGTGCAATTTATTTATTTATCATTTACCTCAAGAGTTTGGTGATGCTGAGCTGATGCAGATGTTCCTACCATTCGGCAACGTCATCAGCTCGAAAGTCTTTATTGACAGGGCAACCAATCAAAGTAAATGTTTTGGTGAGTGGATTTTAATTTTCTTTTACCTTCAGTGATGGCTCTGTTCCTTGTCATTCCTTGTGCATTTTCTTTTCGGCTTGATAATTGCGTTCGCTTTTTTCTTTTATTATTATTTTTTTTTTCATCAAAATTTCTTTGATGCCAAAAATGATTTTTTTCTTTTTTTTTTTAAAAAAAAACTTACTTTTTCTCTCTACATTCTTCAATGCATTTTTCACATGCTTTGCGAACTTGAGGAGGGGTTGAAAAATTTTGTAATTTATTTGTTTGCTCAAGCATTAAGGCAGCCGCGGATGGATTTCCCGCATGAAAAACAAGTTTTTGTCATTTGGTAATGGCCAGTTTTGCAATTGTAGCTTCCTTTCTTCTCTCCAGCTGCTTCTTTAACTTTTTTGCGTGGAATGACTTGGCTTTTTACGTTGTATATTCAATGATATTTGTGAAAAATGGTTACGCTCATAGAATTTATAAAAATAAACTCAGACTGTGGTACATTCGTTTATCAGAAAATTTGTAAATAAATTTATTTATTTATATAAAAAAAAATATTTGACTGCTATAAGAAACTGTTGTTATAATGGGACCATAAATATTATTCTGCAGGTTTTGTCAGTTTTGATAACCCTGCTAGTGCCCAAGCTGCCATTCAAGCGATGAATGGGTTTCAAATTGGAATGAAGCGACTCAAAGTGCAACTGAAACGCCCTAAAGACGCTAATCGACCTTACTAACGTCTACCCTCCTCTAGCCCTGGCAGGTAATCTTTCTACTAACACATTAGCGAATCTTTTTCCGTAAATGCATGACAACGTATTTTTACTTTTACTTAAATGTGATGTGTCACAAACAAAATATCTCATTTCATTATGACATGTTATTTTCAACTGACATCTTTCATTTTTCATTTTTAACTCGGTGCACTATTAGAGTTGTCATGACAACAGCTTCTAAATGCATTTAGATTAAATTTGGTTTTACTGCTTTTAAGTTGTCCAATTTTTCTTTTGTTGTTTTCATAAATTTGTCGTTTGATGTTCTCAAGTTTAACTGTTTGTATTGATGATGTTTGCTTTTCTAACACGTTTGCGTCAATTGCTAGTGGTGATCTTCAAGTGCTTATTTGTGTTTCAAATTATGTAATAAGAAAAAGGTATTGTTGTTCAAAAGTCCTATGTAAAACAAACATTTTTTGTCGTTACGAATACTCTAGGGTACTGGAAAAATTAACAAATGGAAATTTTTTTTTTTAAAGTTTTGAATTTTACTGTATTGCAGCAAAGCATCACGTAAAATCAGGCGGAGCTTTGACTATTTTGGCTATCATTTAAATTTGTATTCAAATTCCATTACACTTGAGAAATAGCATTGTTATTATTATTATTTTTTGTTGAAAAGATTATGCTTTGTTAATCTAGAAATGCAGAAATTGGTAGGAATTGGAGTAGGACGGAAAGATGGATTTTTTGATGAATCTTGTTAAGCCTTTCGCTCATTGATTCATTCATTCACTGTGTTGTCATTGGAAACGTGCCTTTGACGTCAGCGAATGACCAAAATGATTCTTATTAATTCCTTTCTCCCATACTTATCACAGTATCCATGGATAACAAGAATGCCTAGAAAACCCGCACCGATACGAGTTGTCATAGAAAGCAAATTATCATTGGCACCTGAGTAAGTCATGGCAACACAATGATGTTGTGCTGTGATCTATTAGTGACCATGTTGAGATTTTTTTTCCATCTTGATTGTCGTGCCGTATTTCAATTTTGATATATTTTTGTGAATTTATATGGTGAATAATTTTTTATTTTATTTTTTATTTTCTTGTTTTTCATTTATTGTATTTGCATAGTAAGTTGATGCTGTGAATTTGTAGAAATTACTTTTTATCGTCGTGGTGATTTCTGTTAGGTATTTTTCAGTTTATTGTCCTTTTGCTGTTGTCTTGACATCTGTTGCTAGGGAGTGACTTTTTCGCAGATGACACACTTAACATTTGATATATATGTATATTATATTATATATATATCTATACATATGCGTGCGTTTTGCGGTACTGTCAAATCAGAAGTGGAGCCAAAAATTCAAGTTTTGAAATTGCAAAATTTAAAAGAACATAAAGAACATAAAAAACGGAACTTGACATTTTGGTTTCGCCTTATAAATAATTATCAGCTTTTGTCACATATACACAAATCCATTTATTTTGTACCATGTTTTGCAATGCTGCTGATCTACACGTGAAAATTGTGCTAGTGATTATTTACTTATCATCATAGCTTTTCTTTTCTTTACTATTTTGCAGAATTTGGTTTATGGAAATCGCGATCGACGAACAAACCCACAAAATAATCAGCTGAGCATCGACTGTTGAAGTGGAATTTGCTTCTAAACGAACTAATCGGTGGAGGTTGAAGAGACTTCCGACCAAAATATGTTTATCTCATCAAGTATTAACAATATTATCGTAGGTTGCTACTTTAGCCAAGCTGTAGTCCATTTCCAGTTATCTTTTAGGCGAAACTTAGCTCACGATCATATACATTCTATTATTGATAATAAGATTATATTGTATTATATAAACGTAGACCCACCCGATCCCTAAGAGTGGCGCATCCGAGTAGCGCTAAGCCTTCGCACACCGAGTTGACACTAACCGCGAGCCTCGGGTTTTGATGGTTTTATTTTTGATGCCCTTCACTTTTTCCACAGCGAAGAAAAATATTCAACCTCGTTGTCTTAGTTGACGTGTTGTCAACGTTTTGTATCGTCATGTAGAAAACAACGATTGCAACATGGATGTTTGTGGACCTCGTGATGTCGTGTGACCTCTGTTGTCGACGTGAGACGTCCTATGATTCTCCTTTTCTTCTCTATCGTTTTATCTGTTCTAAAAACGTTTTTAGTTTTTAGTAATAACATAAAAAATCGTATATGGTATGGGTGATTTGTAAAACCCATAATTTTTTAAATTACAAGGCCGCAGGTTACTTTCTTTTCAATCTTATTTGATTTTTTCATTTTGGTCTTGTCTCTCGGTGTGCGGAGGCTTAATTTCGGGTTTTATGATAGTCCTTTGCTATCATTGTAACATTCCCCGAACACTAAAATATTTATACAAGAACATTATCATTTATATAACAAAAAGAAAATGTTTAAAATATAAAAAAAAAATTATTAATATTAATGATAATATTAAGTAATAGAGGCTGCCCATTTGTAGATTTGCAAGAATTTTTCTTTTCCTTCTTTGTATTTGATGAACTGGGTGGTGTCTTTACAACTTGTATGAAAGAAGTTGTCTTTTATAGAGCAGTCTGGGACATAACATACAACTATTTTTGCTTATTCTGATATGATATTAACAACAAATATTCCCAGAAGCGGAAAGACATGTTTTAAGTTTTTGTTTATTCAATCAATCACAATGAGGCACCTCATCAATGACTTTTTTTCTCATTTTAAAAATATCAGAGTGCCTGTTTAACGAAGAAATTTTAAAAGAGCCTATGTTTCTTTATACGGAAACAGAGAAAACATTGGCACATTTCTACTCACTCGACTATATAAAAGTGAGCCCCATCTTCTCTCTGACCATGGTGTCATCACTTTTCTAACAGCTTAAAACAGGGTATAAAAACAATCGTGACCCGACCTCTTTTTTATGTTGTTTTAAATTTTTTTGGGGAAATAGGGTCACTCGGGTTAATAGATCATTTTATTCTTTTATCTTTTCTTTTATAAAGCACTTGATGGTCAAAAGGGAGAGGAGAGGCTGCTTTAGCTTTTACTTTTTTTTTTATTTATTTTTTTCCTTTTATCGGGAATTTCTTTTGTACATACCTTATACACTTTTTTAATTGCAATTACTATTTATCGAACATTATTTTTTTTTAATTATGTCGAGTGATGATTTGCAGTCATTTTGTGACCCAAATATTGATTCTTACATGTCTACTTAATATTAAAAAATTCAATTTGTAAAGTGTTCTAGGGAAAAAAGAAAAAAAAAAACAAGTATTAATTAGCTATATTTAAATTTTCTGAAAGTGTTATAAAAATGCTAATCTACCAGGCTTGTATGAAAGGTAGTAGAAGAATGTTAGTGAAAAAAATTAAGTGCGGGATGAAATCCAACACCCGTTTCTGTTTGTTATCCATGAACATTTTATTGCTTTGATGGACCAATTTTAGGAGCCACAAAGACTTTTGAGATTCCAAATCCATCTCTCTCGCACTCTATTTTGCGACTCGAGCTCAAGCGAAGAAACAAAATGGTTGTTGTGTGGACAGTGGTGAAAGTGCATAGTGTGGAAAACAACTCGAAGAGGTTATCAACGACTGGGCAACTCAGTTTGACAACAATTCCCGATGCCAAATGAACTTTGTACAAGATTTAAAAACCAAAAAAAAAACCAAAAAAAAAAAAAGAAAAACTTCTTGTGTAGTGATTCTGAGTTGCCGAGTAGCTGCTATTGTAAGTAGGTGTACATAAACTGTAAAGACAAAAACAAAAAGTGGTACCCTGAAGAGATGAGGAATCTGCCACGCCCGAGTGTTGCACATCCCGCAGGAATCTCCATATCAAACCTCCCACCCACAAAAAAAAAAAACAGAGAAAAAGAAAAAATTTCTCCTCCTTTTATCCCATTTTTTTCTCGGACTTGGTGGTCAATTGATGGCCTCTGCTCTGAGGTGAATTTTGAGCCTCAGCAACACCAACGTCCGCTGGAAACTTCTCTTGTACAAAATGACGCTCTTCATGCTAATTCATTTTACCAAGTTATAATTTTACTTGTTAGTAGAACAAAAAGATTACGTATCTCGCAATTATCAAACTCAGAATGATATTTTCTGAGTTGCCGTAGTTTTAGCCGAAAAAATTAAAAATAACTAAGAATAAACAAACAAAAAAATTAAAGTGGTCGACTGTAGGCGTCAACCAAGTTTTTGCACTGGTACTCGAAGCAATTGACTTATAAACTGTGCATATAGGTTAATGTTGGTTTTGATATAATCGAATCAACTTAAAAAAAATAAAATAATGGATTGAAAAAAAAGAAATGAAAAAAAAAGATAAAAAAAAGAAACCTGTTAAAAATAGTATTAAAGAAAAAGTACGCTGAGTAGTTACCTTTGCAGCTTTGTCTAATTATAAATGAACAGGGAACAAGTTTTTTTGGCCTGAAACTTAACTCTCCCTCTGTTTTATCTGTAATTCATTGAGAACCGTAGTTAGATTTCATGCCAAAGAGAAAGCGGCATCAATTTACTAAGCAATGCTATACTAATAACTATGGTTATTTTCCATACCTAATTTATTCATAAATAACTTATTTATTATATAACTGTATAAGCACTAAGGAGAGGCAGCAACCCTAGACTTTCCTGTCATACACATCGTAGTGAGTAGTGTAACCTCATTCATCATATACACAAAAAAAAGTACTTAAAAATGGTTTAGCATCTAATTATGAAAATATTCTCCCAAAATGGGAATAAAAAAAATATATTATGTATGGGAGGACAGAGTGGTCGGTGGTTGACTTTAAGAGTGCTGTCACTCGCTCTCTCACTGCTATTAGAATATATACTTTAAAATAACTGGACAGTAGGTTACTTTAAGAAGAAAAATTAACAAAAACGACTGTAGACTACAATTGTAGCTTATTTTGCACCGAGCATTAGAGTTCTAAAAAAGAAAAAAAAACATAATATCATGGACCTGGAGAAGATCCGCAACAACACGATTTTTAAAAAATTATTGTTTTACAATGGGTGGGATTATTGATTTTTATTATTTTATACAGACGTATTTAAATAGAAAAAATGGTTTGAAGGAACAATTTTTATCAGTGTATGTGTGTGTGCAATCGAATCATGATGTTATAAAAATGGTTTGTTTTTGTTTGCTGATTACAGATTGCAGCAAGTAATAGATACGATTTTGATTTGCAATATTGGAAATTATAAAATATAAAACTAGTAAATATCTGGACTATAGATTTTAAAAGAAATTAATAAAGACTAAGAAATGAATAAAATAAACCAATTTGCTGCAGTTTGGAAATTTAAATGAGGGTTAAAGTGCAATTAATGGGCATGTGCTGAGATATTTTTATACTAATATGATAATATCACGTTGTTTATTTGGTGTGTACACCTTGTTGGGTTTTCTCCGAGTTGTTAGTCGACAGGAGGCCGTGTCGGGGCAGGATCTTCTCCAATCGCTACTGAGATATTTAAAAAAAATTGTATAACTTTTAATCATAGCTTATTTAATTCTCTGTGGCTCGGGGTCCGCCCAGAGAGCCATGTCATGAGCATCTTAACTCGGTGGATTGTCTTTCTGCATCTGTTTTCTTCCTCCTCTGTTTGATGGTGGAGTCACAGGGTCATAAACAGGTGCCAAATCTATAACGATGACATGCTCACTGTGTATTCTCACCCCTATTCCTAGAAAATTCTTTTTGGAACAAGTTACTAAAAAATTTATAAATTAACTAATGTAAATATGCGGCCAATCTCAACTTGAAAACGGAAAGGAAAACATTTTCTTTTGATATTCGTTATTTGTTTGCTTTTTTATGTGCAATTTATTCACAGTGACCGCACAAGAGAGGACTGTTTCAGCTGCAGATTGACTTTCTATCGCTTTACCGCAAAAAAATACAAAGCAAATGTATAAATTTGATAATTTATTACAATAAGCTCTGAATTATTATAAAATTAAAACTTGTAACTTCCTATTTAGTCTTCAGAAATAAAGAGAAGGAATCGAGCATTGCAACCTTTAACTTTTCTTTCACAAAAACACTATAATATGTGAAACCACCAAGTCCTGGGTGATGCGCATTCTCGTACGCGGGTGCATTGTTATTTCAAGAATTTGTTACTCCTGGGTGATGCGCATTCTCGTACGCGGGTGCATTGTTATTTCAAGAATTTGTTACAGATATTTTGTTTCCCACAACGATCGCTCGAGGCAATTTTACATCGATATAAGCTGTTATCTTTCGCTTATTTCGTAATAAAGTAGTGACAATATCAATTGATAGTTTGGGGAACAATTACAGTTCACCGGCCATCTCTCAGATCATCTCCAAAATTTGGATTTAGGCAGCAACAACAACAACAATGGGCCATATGATTCCCTGCTTAACCTACAGCCATTAATCTCCTGATTTCCTCTTCCGTTTTCGTTTGCCCCCAAAACCATCAACGCCATTCGATTCCCCACCCTTGACTATCCCTAAATTCAAATTTTGGAGATGATCTCAGAGGTGGCCGGAAAACTGTAATTATACCTAGTTTCGCACTGTAAACCCTATTGCGATGTTATGAATTATATTTACAGGAAACACGCGTTTTTTCCCACCCGAAGCGAGGCCTATCGAACGACATTTTGTAATTGGCATGAACAATAAATATTGGAATGTTCGTAATAGTGAAATTATTATTTTCTTTCATTCTTGCTTGTGTCTATTTGGTTAGATAGCAATAAAACAGAAAAGAAATAGTCGGAAGGATTCCTGAAAAAGGTAAGTTAGCCTGCAGGATACTAGAAAACAATTGGCCCGATTTTCTATGGGTTATTTATTATTCATTAACTCGACACAAACAAAATAGTTTTGTTCTTGTTTTTATTGTAAAACGCAGGATGTTCCAACTGCACAACAATGATAAACATTTTTAGTATTTACATAACACTCAACAACAACAAAAATTCGTTTTGATTTCATTAATATTTTTACAGTAGTATTTTATAAAAAAGAAGTTAACATTTGCTCCAACTGCATCGCGATCAACTTCTCTCATTACTACTAATTTCCGATTTTTGGCCCTCGGATTTTGGCACCGTTTCTAGCATCCTTTGATACTCCACTTGAGCTCGAGAAACCAAGTCGCTGTACTCCACTTGAGCACGTGCCACCATCTCCATTAACTGATTAAAATTAGCCTAAAAAAAATTAAAACGATTGAACCTACAAATGTATCAATTATTTTCACTCTCCATCACAAATTGCACAACCAAAAGAGAAAAACAACATTCCAGCTAATAATTTACGAACTAAAATGATTTTTTAAATGTAAAAATTGCTATTTCAATTATAAATCTCAAGTACCTCTGAACCGGCGTAATTAAAAATTCCAACACAACTGACTGGCACTTGTTTGTAACACACTCGACCAAGTAACTTTCGCCCTAAAGCAAATACGTAAGGAATGTCCTGTTCCTTAGCAAGATTTATTATTGATTCGATCGCATCATCCAAGCCCCCTAGGAAAAAAAATTCATTTTGTTATTTCCAAACTTTAATATTGGCAGGAACATTTGGCACAAACCTTTAGATCTGATTCTGTCTAAATTGGGCGCTAATACGATGCACTTGAGACGTTTAAGTTTAAGATGTTTTGTTACTTCACGTAACCCTAACACAACACGTCGCCTGCTTTTAGCCTAGAAATTAATAATAAAAAAAATTGAAAAATTGATTAGACGAGAAAATTCATTTATTTTAACAATTTAATACCTTGATAGGGTCTTTGTGATATAGCCTCGTATGAAAACGAATCAAATCCTGCAATAACCGCGTGACAACCGAGTCAATCTCAGGATTGAGCATGTGATCACAATATCTAACGGGACAAGTTGATTTAGTTCGAGTTAAGTTCTTAAATTAATGATAAATAATTAAATCGAATCAAAACTCACTCTCGAAACCGCCGGCTGTGCACTATCGAAGCAGCGTTAATCAATAATTTTTTAGTTTCGTCTTCAATTCCACCACAAATAGACGCAGTAGTGCTCGAGTTACTACCCTGAGTTTCCCATGCCGAATCTGCTCCTAAAAATTACAAGACAAATCATTCATCCCTGATATATAAATATAAATTAAAATTAAAACTAAAAATACAGACCTTCAACATCGGATCCAGTATTTTGTTGAACTTTGGTTTGTTCTTCCAACTTTCTTATTTTCTTTCTTTGTTCTCGTTCCCTTAAAATTATCTGCAAACAAAATATAACGAGTCAGTTTCTTAGCATCGTAATTTAAACAGCTATTCACCTTTTTAAGTGCACTCGGATGTTTCTTAGCGGGCAATTCCCTTTCCTTCCCACGCCTTCGACTTGGTGCAGTCGAATCCAAAATATTAGCGACGACAGGAAAATTCTTCAAAAGAAAAAAATTACCTTTATTTATTTATTTAAAAACGAATAAATATAAAAATACCCACCTGTGGTCGAGACCACTTATTTACAGAAAATCCAACTTTAGTTTTCTTCAGTTTCTTCTTTTTCTGCAACAATTCTGTATTCAATCCACGTCAATAACACATTAATCAAATCATACTTCACACTGATTAAGCATTTCAGTTATATCCAACTGAATGGGAGCATTTTTCTTTGGCTTGCTTGGTTTAACTTTCACCTGCCCTCCATCTTGAGCTGCACCAACCTTTTTCTTCAAACTTTTACTTTTCTTTTTCCCTATATCAATTACAAAACCATTAAAAAAAATAAACAAACAAACAAATAAACAAATATTAACATTTTCTCCCCTCAACTCACCGCCCTTTTGCTCCTCGTTTACATTTTCATTCAATGTACTGGAGCACGCTTGAAGCTACAAAACAGATGGAAAATAAAACGAATGTAAAACAATTGGCGCAATCTCCTCTCACCATATTATCCTTAGTCTGCTTCACGGCTGCGCTGTACGACAACGGCGGCTTATCCCCACCCGCTTTCCCATCCCTCGGAGTCTTCAAAGACCTGCCTGGCGAATTGGAAATGCCGTCCACCAAATCATAATCCGAATCCACATCACTCCACTCGTCGTCCTCCGTGGTGGACGCTACGCGCTTCACTCTCGGCGTCGAATCTCTATTCGTCTGTCCGCCCAATTCAGGATACTCCTCCTCGTTGTCCAAATGAGAATTGGATCCGCGCTCCTTGGACGCTCCTTTGTGGTTACTAGCTTCCATCAACTTTGAATACATTTCCGGACTCAAAAGTAACATTTTCCCTTGCACAGCTGCCAATTGGTTTTTCCTCGACTGATTCTTTTCTTTGGTGCTTTTCTTCTTCTTTTTCTTCAGTTTGTTGGCGGCGTCGTCACCCTGCACTTCCGATTCCACGTTCTCTCCTCTGCTGGCGAAGTCGACTAGAGCTTGACGATTTCCCATCGCGTTTGCCTTCACCACGTGGCTTCGATGTCGGGGATAAATCGCCTTGTCTTTGGAGTATTTAGCTGGATTTTCGATCAGCCATTCGTGATGCGCCTTATTCCAATTCATGTTTCGATACCGAGTCGAATATCTCCACATGCTGTTCTTGTGCTCGTGCAACTGCCTCTCGCAGTGTCTTATTTCGCCGCCGCAGTTCATGACGTTGTCGGGCGGCGACTCGAAAATAAACGTCAATCCCCTGTCGGCCAGGGGCTGTCTCACAACCGACATGTTCTCGGCCGAAATCATTTTGTTCACCATGAATTTCGACATTCGTCTGCTGTCCTCGTTGTAAGACGAGAAAGCATTTTCTCGCGGCGTTTTCTCGCCCGGCCTCGAGCTCGACATGAGTATGTGGTCTTGCATCGGTCTGCCGATAACCCTCCTTTGCAGGTCGGCGGGGTCGTTGCGGGGCGTGCGCAGTGCTCGAATGTCGCTGCAGGAGGCGGAGCAATGCATTTCGCTGTTGTCGTTAACGATTTGCGGCACGGACGTGTTAACGATGCAACGTGGGGATATGTCCGTGTAGTATTTCGGTTGCTGGAAAAACTGCGTGCTTTTCCCGATCCTGCTTTTCATCTGATTCGGCCGTACTTTACTTATGTTGATATTTATATTCATTTCACCTTTTGTGGGTTTGTTGCACGCTTTCAGCTCCTCGGCCGACATGGTGTTCGTGTCGAACTGCACGGTGTTGGTTTTGAGCTCGGTGGGCTTCGTTTTGATAATATCCGCGAAGGATTTTGGCTTGTTCAAGCCAGATTCCAACACGTACGTGTTCTTTGCAGCTTTTTCGCCCGAGCTGGATGCGTTTGGTGAAGGCCACTCGTTAACATCGCCGCTTTTCACCGCCGACGGAACACTTTTACTCGATTTGCCTCTCGGAGATTCGAACTTGGCGGCACTGTTTGGAAGAGATTTGCTTCGTTTCACCGACTTCAGGTTCGGGAAGAAGTCGCCCAGAGTACGAGTGTGCGACGATTGCGACGACAAATCGGTCGAGCTGGTCTCACTAGTACTGCCTAATTAAAAAGTTCAATTAAAAAGTTGTTTTTTTATTACTTTTTTTTAATTTTTTTTATTTATTTTTTCCACACAAATGACCACTTCTTCTCCACTTGTGGACAAGCATTCCTTGAAAATGGAATACAAACCTTCTTTCTGGGAGTCTTTAGATTTATTACCCTTCCTGAACGCCGGCCTGTTAATTAATGTTCTGGAAGAATTATAATACTCTTGAGGATGAGATATGTATCGGCCATCTTCGTGCTGCTGGAAATAGAATTCTTGTTGTTGCAAATCCAAATAGTTAGCGGTGTCTTGATACTTCCAGTTTCCAGTCTAAAACATTTGCATTTAAGTGAATGAATAAAATTTGCGCATCTTTCTCATTCTCCTTTACTTTTTTCAATACCCAGCTTTTGTTTCGGTCGACTCCATCCCAAGTGTACTGGGAATCGTGTTTATATTGCGAGTAAAATCCAGTGTTGTAACGGGGCGACAACTGACTAGGAGGATACCGCGAATATGTACACCTTTGAGCAGTAGACGAAGCCTGAAGGCCAGAGAACTGAAATGAGAACTGCGGAGGCACATAGGTGGACCAGGGTGTGTTTTTATAATCACACCTGAAGTGGTTTATTGAATTTTTATAAATTTATTTTTGTTTTTGTCGTCGAAAGATATTTTTATTTACCCGGCGCAATCTTCTTGCACGAAAGGGTAGCAGCTAGTTATGTACGGCGGAATACCTTGCGGACGTTGGGTAGTGCGCATTGACGTGCAATTAGTTTCACAGTTCGTTTGACTCGGTTGCTGACGAGGAACGAATGGTTCCACGTCCACGGATAGTGTTGACGTCTGGGAAAATAAAATTATTTTTAAACCGTTCTTCCTCGTTAGATTAGTATTTTAAGAGGGAGAGGGAAGTTAAATGCCTTGTTTTTGCTGTCATGATATTCGGTTTTCTCCATTACGCTTAAAATTGTTTCTGTTGACCGGGTTCAACGTCGAGTTCTGATCGCACGTAATTCGCTCGACAATAACAAGGGGCCCGCCATCTTGGATTTAACAGGATCGCGATGCAGAAACGAAGTAACGCAGTTGCGAATTAGAAAATCATTGCTTGTTTTTGTTTTTATTTTTAGTAGCGAATAAAATAGGACATGTTAAGTGAATAGTATTTAATTTATATATTTTTAAAATTAGGTTTTTCTTAATGTTTTCTAATTTTTATTTGCGTCTTAATTTTTCTAAACAAATAGAATAAATTTTAAAACGAAAAATTAGAAAAATTAATTTAATGTCTAAATTATTTTTATTTTTTATTTGATTCATAATTGTATGCGTCCTACACATTTTTTTCTCGTGGCTTCACAAAGTCGCAACGAATCCGGACCACAACATGTCGGCTGACGCGGCAAACTTGAAACGAGTTTTTCTTAATTCTACCAATATTTCAAAAAAACTACCGGTATATATATTTATTTCAATATACGTATACTAATACAATAATATATAAAAATAATAAAAAATTAAAAAAATTTACTACCCCGTGTCCACCATTACAGATTCTAGACCCTAATTAAATTAGCTTTCATGCAAATAAAATTCGTATTACATAATAAATCATTTGTTAAAATCATTTCACCCACTAATTATTATTTTCAGGTATCAAAGTAATCTTAAACACGGATTTTTATTAAAAAAGTCGGATCACGACAACCACTTAACATTGAAACAGATATAATGCTTTAATCTTTTAACCACCTCATGAATTCCCTCAACATTTCTTTCAATACGGTAACTATAATTCTCTTTGATCCCTCGGTATTATGCTCAACATACCATCTCAACTAGACGCGTACAAACTTCTAAAAACGGAGGCTGCGCTGCGAACAAATCATAAAGGGAACCGAATCTCAAAAGACTAACATCAGCAAAGCGCTCAAACTTCTCTCTAACGTCGTGATTAGAACACAAAGCAGAAGCAAAATTATTGCACGCGTTACAAGGATCCAAAACAAGAGGACGTTGGCGTAACACGTTATCTTTTACTAGTGACTGAGAATAAAACATATGAAACGTGATTTTGACAATCTTCAGATTTCTCAACGCATCTAAAAATAGACTGAAACCACGAACGAGGGACTTCTCATTACATTGCCGTTCGATCTTATTGGCCGCATGCGATCAGCTCGATGATGCTCGATCTATAGCTCACGTATTCCTCGATGCAAATACTTCTATTCCAAAATTTGGCCAAACGGATCAAGCCGTGAGTGAATGCATTTTGTTGTTTGATGAATTCCACTTCATGAATTAAGCTGCTGTCCCAGAGATAACCATCGTAACTCATGATTTGCAGTTTACCAAGTTCAGCCAATACTTTGAGCCGTTGAATTGCATTGATCCCGAGTTCAGGTCGGCATCGGTCGGTACCAAGCTGTGTGAAAACTGCAGTAACAACGTGTCCAATGCAGCTTTCTTTTCTGCCGACATATTTATATCACTGTTGAACGACGAGCGAAGAACCTGTATGCAAACAGAAAAAGGTAATGAAAACTTTTGAGTATCTCAAATATTTATACCAATAAATAATATATCTCTATACAAATAATATATTTCTCCTTAAAATCTGGAGCTGGTCTGGTACCAGATACAAAAAATTTATAAATAAGAAATAGCCTCTTAATGTAAAGAGGTAATTTCTTATTTATATATTTTTTTGCATTTATTTTCCATGTAGTTCAAGTACGCTTCGTTTAAAGATCAATTGGCGTGCTGAGCAGCATCTTAAGTACTAATTACCAGTGTTTGTGGGTGACAAAGATTGATAATTGCTCCACCAACCTTGTATTCTCTCAGCAAGTCGAAATCCGGACCCACAAATTGGTAGAGTTGAAGGACACAATAGCGGCTGAAGCGGGTTGAATGGTTTCGATTTCTATTTGCGGTAAAATCACTGCGGTAGCCTCGTTATCGGTCGCCTTGCAGGAGAGGTTTTTCCCGGTTTTCCCCTCCTCTGTGACAGGGGAAACATGTATTTGAAACATGGAGAAAATCATGGCTATCTACGGTGAAAATCAGTTGGATAGTTTTTAATGAAGAGGTAAATTCATTGAAGTACACAAGAGAATAATCAGACAGATTGAATCGAATTTGTTATCAAGGAGAGACTAATTTTTTTATATCTATACAGTCACTCCCAAAAGATAACAATACTTGTATCTTTCGAGAGATTGTAGTATTCTTGATTTTCCAGTTCAAATTTCTCTCATTTCTTTGACATCTTTTTGTAGTAAATGACTACTGACCCCTAGTGTCAACTTCTAAAACCAAAAAAAAGTTTTCAAAATTTATTTTCAAAATTCTTTTTTATTTTAATACTTGCACTTAGCTAATTTTTAAAACTAAAATCTTCTTTCAATGAAATAAAAGCACTATCCTTCGTACATCAGTACTTCAAGATAATAATGTTCACGTATTTGCTCATGAACTGAAGACATTGTGATTTTTTTGACATTATCTTATCTCAAAAAATGTTTTTCCCTTTACAACAATTTTTATTCAATTGTTTCAATCTGATAATTCTCAATCAGTTTGACATTACCTTTATTTTTTTTTCTTTCTCTAAATTATTATCTCCAAATAACTCCCCTCAGTACTCCAGAGTCTTCGAACCAACTCAATCATCTGGACGACTGTTCTTCGACCATAATTTTCTTCCTAAAATGGAGGTAAGGATTCTTTCTACAAATCGTTTAAAAGAACAAAGCAATATTTTAAATACATAATATTATTTATTTTACTATAATAGCTGTGGATTAAACTTCTTTTTGCCGTCTTTTCGTTTGGTTGTGTTGTGTTTGCCGACGACGATGTGTGCCCAACAACTACTCTTGATACACGTAAGAAGGAAACAAACAAAATATTTAAAAAAGAAAAATCAATTATTTCCTTTAATATTTAGCCCACCTTACTTTACCATCGGTTCCCGAATCGTACCATGCACTTGCTCAACTTCAATCAACTTTCCTTAAGACAACCATAAATTTAGAATACGCTAAACTAGGAGATGGTTACTTCAGTTATGAGCAAGGAGGCGCTAAAAGTGTCGTTATTTTTGACGAACGAAGAAAACAATTGATCAGAGTGGCAGAAAAAAGCCAGAAAAAAGGTAAAAATTATAATGTTTTCCAAACAAATTCGATATTAATAGTTTATTCAATCATTTATTCAGGTAAAGAAGCCTGCAAGGTGGAAACATTAAGCGACGAAAATGGATGGGACGTAGGAAACGAAAATCACAAAAAAACCTCAATGAATGCAGCCGACTGGTACCTGAGATATGCAGCGGATGATAAAAAAAAGGAATTAGCGGCCGTTAACTTGGGCAAAGGTATTGAGAACGGAGTAGAGGTGCAAATGTATGGAATTTGCTTGACTTCGAACGCAGTCTATCTGAAAGTCAACATGACCACCAATAACAACTGGAAACCACTTCACGGTGGTGAAGAATCCGTGCCCACGTCAGTCTGGTCAAAAGCCAGTATAAATGGAGAAGTTAGGGAGGACTTTGTAACTTTTTTCGACTTTCAAAAAAGTTATGCACCCGAAGGCATTTTCAATGTAAGTTTTCACAACGTAATTTTTACGATTAATAAAGATTTGGGATTTTTTTTATAGATACCAGATGACGTTGTTTGTTTCGGTTTGAATAATTTGAGCGGCAGAACTATTCCAAAACTTCCTAATAAATTTTCATATCAGTCTGAAATTATAACAAAATCAGCAGACAGACTTACGGATTTTATTGTTTATCAGAACGTAAGTTTAAATAAAGGCGATAGAATGAAATAAAAATCTTACTTTTTTGTTTTTGTTACAGCATGTATTTGACAGTGAAATGAACTACACTCGATTCGACTACAGACCAATTGTTAAAGGACAAATAATTGACACACAACACGAACATCCTGAAGGAGTTCTAACTGAAGTCCACGATTTCTATAGTGGTAAACAAACAATGTGGAATGAGATAAACATTAAAATATGAATAATGAAATCAATTTTCAGGACTATCTTACTCTTTTGACAAAACAACTGGCAAATGCAACTTCGGGCCCATTCCAACTACCGCTGACGATGTGAAAGTTATAAATGGCAATAAAGTTATCATTAACAATCCGATGGCATATTTGGGGCTCAGCAATTACACCTATACATTTTACAAAGAAGAACGACGTCGTGGGATCGATGCAGTTCAGTTCAGAGCCTACGACGACAAAACTTTCCTAATTCATGAATATTGGTTCACATCGGTAAGTCGCCGGTCGTCTGAAAATATTAAAAGAATGTTGTCATACTGACGTCATTTTGTCTTAAAAAGGCAAAGAATAATATCCAAGAGGCCCACATCTTCAACCACATGCAGCCAATGACACACATTCAATACAACATAATGGTAAGTGAAATTAATTCATAATTTTTTTAATTTAGAAATATTTTATAGTAGTTAAGTTGAGTGTTGTGTTACTATCTTATCCGGTAGGGAAGACACGATAGTAATTGTAGGTCAGATTAAAATCTATTTCCACATCTCACATGAAATAGTATAAAAAATTGCTTTTAATTTCATACTTGTCATTCACTTCTTATCATTACAAATCTAACAAAAAAAAAAGTTTACTGTATGTCGGTGATTTTGTAATACCGTATTCATATTTACATTTTGAATTTCATTTTGGATGGACATTTATTTTACAAACATTTTCAATTCTTCATAAATAAATTTCAAGTAATTCACGTTGAGCTAATTTCATATTTTTGTTTTAAATATCCAACTGTTGAATCGTTTTATAACACTTAATCCTGCCCAAAACAATCAATTTTATCAACATATTTTACACCGTCATCCCATTATCACGTGTAATTAAACAAAATGGAAATTGGGGGTTTCAAGTAATTGTTTTGGTAAAGTGTTCTCTTCAAAAAAAAAGAAAAAGAAAAAATTACAAAATTGATTTTCTTCACTTTGTACATATTGACGAATCAAATTTATTTCCTAACAACATTGAGTCAATTTGAAATTCAAACCCAAATTAGCTCCCATCACGAGCCGAAGTCAACGACGTGCACGAGAGTGAGTCGCACTCGTATCGAACGTAGACTTGCGAAAACTTAATTCACCATCGCAATGGCGGCATAAATTAGATTTTGTACAAAGGTAAATTGGCAATTACTAGACAAAGCAACTATCCACACTTTGATCTTCGATCTTTAAAATTGTCTCGTATTAATATTTCTTATTTCTTTAAAAAAATTATTGATTTATTTCATATTTGTATTCATTTCCCCCTTAAAAAAACCAAACAAACCCATCATCCATTTAATGGAGCTGTTCACAAATACGTCACTAAATGGAATTGTGTGAGTAAATTCAGTTTATTGCCCCTTTGGGCTGAGCAGAGTAGGACAAGCTGCTTTAAGAAGAGAAATGGGAAGAGAAAGAAGGGGAATGGGGGAGAGGAGAGCTGGTTATTCTCATGATTGTCCATCATTGAAGCTGATCACTTCGATCGACGTATTCCCCTGCGTTTCAGGGGTAGGCCGTTGTCATGTGGTATAAACTCCGTCGGATGACTGGATGGAGAAATGTCGATAAGATATGTATTCTTGGGGCAAATTCTCTCGCTTGGTATTCTTGCGCCGACGGAACTTGATGGCAGTCACCACAATGGCCACCACCACTAAAAGCAGCGCGCCGCCACTGCAGCCCAGGATGAGATTAAGGTGGGCCACGAGAAAACTATCGGGGTCTTTTGGCGCCAGAGTGCGCATATTTTGGCATCGTCTACTCGTGCTGTTCTGCACGTTGCGATGATTCAACGTATCCATCACGTCGAACGTTGCACGACTGCCCGAGCGTAACACGTCGCCGATGGCAACCACGCAAACAGTGTACCACATATCCGAAATTAAATGGTCGATGCGAAAATGGCGTTCGTCCGCCCCGACCTGGCTGCTGGCCATCGGGGCGTTTGGTTCGTTCGTCAGGTAATGCACTACCTGGAAACCCCCGACCCCCGCTTCGTTTCGCACGTCCCATCGCACCACTATGCATTTGTCGTGCACTTCCAAGACGTCCAGCGTCGTAATCACGTGTCGGGGACAAAATGATGACAGTTGGAGAGTCAGAACCGCTTGGTGGCGGAGTGCGGGCGGCGTCCAGCAGGTGATGCCGCTAGTCGTGTTTTCCGGCAGCAGCTTCAGGTGGTCTTGGAGCCATTCCCAGAATTCTTGCAATTGGCAATCACATTGTAACGTGTTACCTAGAAATAAACAGATTCATTTAAGACATTTGGAAGAAAAATGAGAAAAATGAGGTGATTGAATTGAACTCAACTGATATTATATGGTTCAAAAATATACAAAAAAAATGTACAGCATAATAGAATAGAATTGAAAAAATGAATTTGAAAGTGTATTTTTGAACCATTTATATTTATTTGTTTTGTACTAAACCGTATTATACCGGCAATGAAAAGAGAGGTGATGTGTCCCTCGATGAAGGTGAGTGCGGCAACACCCAAATGTGTGAGTTTGTTGTTGCTCAAATCGAGTTGCGCTAATTTGGTGAGGTTGCGGAATGCGGTGTCGGCCACCCAATTGATGGCGTTGTCGTTGAGGAGGAGTCGCTCCAGACTGGACAGCGTTTCAAAAGTGCTCGCCTCGATTTTCGTCAAGCGGTTGAAAGACAGCTCGAGGGTTTCGAGCACGGCCTGATCCGTTGGAAAATCGGCCAGTTCGTGAACGTGATTCCGTGACAATTTGAGCGATGACAAAGCAAGTAAACCGTGCAAGCGCTCCTGAGGCAACAACTCGAGTTCGTTGTCGCTCAAATCGAGGGTTTGCAGATGCATGAGCGCCTTGAACGCTCCGGGTGACACTTTGGAGATGCGATTGTGATGCAGGATTAACTGGTGCAGATTGGTGAAATCGGCGAAGTCGTGCGAGGTGATGATGCTGAGATTTGTGTAAGTGATTTCGAGTCTTTCGATGTTTGACAAACCCAGTTTCTCGTTCAGATCCTCGCGCACCTTGACGACGGGGTTTCGATTGAACACGAGCGTTTGAATAGCCGGCAAATGAGTGTTATAAATGCTGTTCGGGATGAAATTGAATCGATTGTTGTTCAAGCGCAGATCCTGTAGCGAGTGCAGGTCCTTGAAGACGCCAAAAGGCAGATTTCTCAATTGGTTGTTGGACAAATCCATCACTTTGAGCAGAGTGAGGTTGTTGAGCGCGCTGCTCTCCATCGACCGGATGCGGTTGCCCGACAGATTCAGGCGACGCAGGTTCACGTGCTCGCTCAACGAGTACTCGCCAAACTCCGAGATGGCGTTTCCGGCCAATGATAGAACCTCCAAGTTGGGCACTTTGCTCAGCGCTCCGACCGGCACTCCATTCAATTTGTTGTGGTCCATGTGCAGCTGGCGCAGAAAATGCAGCGGACTCAACGTGTTCGCTTCCAATTGCACAATGTTATTTCCGGCCAAGTGAAGTTCCTCCAACTCTCGCAGACCCTCGAACAGTTGGTCGGGCACGGTAGACAACTCCACCTCGTCCAGTTCCAACCTCACAAGGTTTATTAGCGGCGCAAAGCACGTGGGCGCGATTTGGGAGAGATTGTTTTGCGACAAAATGAGGATTTTCAACGGAGGCACGTTGAGGAAATCCAAATGCGCGGTATTGAGCTGATTATTCCTCAAATTGAGCAGGTTGAGGGACCCCATGGACTGAAAAGTGGTCTTGTCGATCTCCTCCGTCATGCAGTTCTCGAGTACCAACTCCTCCAAGTTGGTGGTGCCCTCGAACATGTACGTTCGGAGGGCAAAAATCTGGTTATTAGTCAGATCGAGTTTGCGCAGACTCGGGAGTCGCTGCAGAGACTGCGGCTCGATGTCCATAATCATGTTATTGGACAAATAAAGTTCCTCGAGCCCGTACGCACCCCTGAACGTGTACGTTCCCAAATGATTGAGATTGTTACTGTCCAGATTGAGATAGCGCAGTCTCAACATGTTGTCGAAAGTGCCGTCCTCGATGGTGGAAATTTCGTTGTGATCGAAATAGAGTTTCTGCACGAAAGACAAGTCGACGAACACTTCCTTGCGCACTTTAGTTTGCTTGTTATGATTGAGCCAGAGGATCTCGAGCTTGGTTAGGCCGCGGAAACTCGAGTTGTGCAACGTGTGTATTTGGTTGTTGTCCAATTGAAGGGATTGAAGACTCGACGGATATCGACTGAGGATGTCGCCAATTTCCACGATGCTGTTGCCATGCAGGTTGAGATACTGCAAATTGGCAAGACTTTGTAGCGACTCCTCTTCGATTATCTCGATGCGGTTGTTTTGGAGATGAAGCTCCTGCAAACTGGGCAGGGAATAGAAAGCCCCCTTTCGAATACGGCGAATGAGGTTGTTCTGCAAACGCAGGTCCCTCAGTTCCACCAATTCCTGAAACGTCCCCGGCAGAATGTCTCCAATCTTGTTATGGTCGACAGAGAGGGAGCGCAGCTCGCGGTTGTACTTGAACAAACTCGAGGGGATTTCCGTGACTTGATTGAAGGAAAGCTGCAATTGAAAGAGCCGACTCAGGCCGTGGAAGGCGCCGTTCTCGATGAACTGCAGCGCGTTGTTGTGCAAATAGAGCACGGCCAACTGCGACACGTTGACGAACGTCTGGTTGGTGATTTGCAGGATGTTGTTGTTGGAGAGGAACACCTCTTTGAGGTTGGGCAGATTGGAGAACACGCCGTTCTCCGTGCCGTGCAGGTGATTGAAAGTCAGGTCGACGGTCCTCAACTTCTTGTTGGCGGCGAAGGCGCGCGGGGCGATGCTGAGGACGTTGTTGTGGCTCAGATCGAGCGTTTCCAAGTCGAGCAGGTGCACGAAAACGGTGCTGTCGATGTGCTGGATGTGGTTCATGTAGAGCGACAGCATATTCAGGTGAGGCATGGTGATGAGGCTGGCCTCGTTCAGACCCGAGATCTCATTCGAACTCAAGTCGAGTCTCTCCAGCGCCGTCAAGCGCGTAAATCCATCGTCCGGTATGGTGGATATCAAATTCCACACCAAACGAAGCGTCGCCAATTTCCTGAGGCGGCGCAACGCCTTCAACGGCACTCCATCCAACTTGTTGTTGACGAGCACCAGTTCCACCAGAGTGTTCTCGAGCCCGGCGAATGCGTACTCGGGTAAAAACGAGATCTCGTTGCTCTGTAAGTTCAAACTCGACAGGCGAACTTCATAAAACACATAGTCGGCCAGCTCTTTGATCTGGTTCGAATCCAAGTCGAGAACGCGCAGATTCTTGAGCCCTTTGAGGGCGGCAGAGGGCACTTCTGTCAGGTGGCTGTTGACAACTGATAAACTCTCGAGTTTGTTCTCGAGGCCGCGGAAAGCGTCTTCGTCGATGGATATGAGGTGCGAATATGAGATTTGCAGGTTGAAGATGGTCACGTTCGCGAATAGGGAAGCGGGCAAATGCGTCACGTTTTCCTCCAGATGGTAAATGCTGAGCGATTTGATCGGCGTCGAGATGAGTGTGAGGATTGCGTTCAATCGATGTAATGTCGTCCCGGGACATTCCACGAACAAGCCTTCCTCCAGGTAGTAACAAGGACACCACGGGTTGTCATCCCAAGCTGGACACCCGTTGTGTGCGGTGTCGTTGCCGCGAGCTGGTGCCATCAACAAGACCGTGACAAGGGCGACGAATGTGGCACACGGCACTATAGTTCTCGGCGCAGCTTCATTGGACATTGTGCGAGACCTCACCTGAAAAATATAACAAAATAAAAAAAAAAATTAAAATTAACATTTTTATGAAATTAAATTTTTTTTAATAAAATTAAAATTTTTAAAAAAATTAATTTTTTTTTTAATTTATCAAAGTAGGTAGAAGATGAAAAGGAAAATATTCCGTGCGAATATCGATTTTTTATCTAGAGCCAAGAGTTGGGTTTCATGTTGGTTTATTCCTCCACTTCAAATATTTGACTCGTGCCTGAAACATCAAGGCAATCAGATAAAGAGAAAAATCTATTGTGGAATTGAGTAAAGATGAAAAAAAAAGGCTGCAAACACTAACGTCATATCAAACACCATTTTGTGTAGTCTTATACTCTTATATTCTTTCACTCCCTCCCATTTGAACGACACGCGAATTGTGAATAATGTCACGGCGACTTGAAAATTACTCAAAATAAGTGTAAAATGTGAAAAATGTAGCGCCCTTAACGGCTTCGAGAACTTAATGAATTCGGTATAATACTGGCAATTTCCTCTCGCATTGTGCACGCGACATTTATAAAGATAACGCGCGTCGACTGCGTTTCCTTAAAAAATTTCACTGCAAACGAGCCGTTAGGTCATCTTTCTCATTTCTTTGGCAACTCCCAGAGAACAGAGGGAAAAAAAATAATAGTGGCAGGAGAGAAGTAAAATTACATTTGCCTTGGGTCGTAAAAAGAGATCAGTGTTTTGGTGTACACAAGGAATAGTCGAAGCGAAGCAAAGGGGGAACGTTATCTTTATTATTTGCCGAAAATGGGGCATTAAATGGAGGGAAATATGGAGCAGATCGAATTAAGAATGGCCGACCTCGGACTGAGAAATGAACAGATCCAACTCGTTGGCGTCTCCTGGGCGCTTGAAAAAGATGAAAATCCCATAAGAAATCTTGAGTAATACTAATTAGATTACTAAGAGCCAAAGACAATTTTTCTTTGCTTCCTTTCCTCCATTTTTCTTTCTCTTTTAAAGAGGGAAAAAAAGAGGACATTTATCACTTGAATGTTTTGGGAATTGATTGAAAAATTACATGTGAGTTGCGTTGAAGATACGCCTTAAATCATTGATGCACCATACTGGTAAGATCAAGTGAAATAGTGTTTGTTGTTTTCTTTCCTTTTACTGTCCTTCTGGTGATTAAATTTCTAAGTTTTTTTTTCTCGATATTTTTTAGTTAAACTGTGAATAAATGAATTTTTCTAAGCTATCAATTTAGAATCTGTCATAGAGGATTTAAAATGACGTGCAATCGATTTGATTGCAAACAAAAATTGTAATCATAGGAAGGTAACCTTAATACCCATAATACCCATAATGTATGAAAAAGAGAATGGAAAAAAAAATGAAAATCGTGTTTGCCCACACACTAATCGTGGAGATTGCTTTTACCAAAAGCAGTGGGAAATACTTGAATCATTTCACCAAACTATTTTTTCTCCCTTCTTTGTTTTGTTACTTGTTCAAACAAAAACAAACACAAAAAGAACCGTTGTCTTTGAATCTCTTCTTTATTTGACCGATTTAAGACATGTGTCTATTCACATCAATTGTTTATCACTCAAATTTAAGTGCATTCAAAGTTTCTGTTTTTGATGTTTTTATTCTCTTTAAGAGCAGAATGGGACACGAAAAAACAGCCATAAACCATCATCAAAAACTACAAAAACAGAAACCACAACTCGAGTGGTTTTTCAAGTGGTTTTTATGTCTAGTTTTTTGTTTTTACAACCAAATTCAAAATGGCAGCCACATAAACAATGAGTAAAAGCAGAATTGGTTGAAAATGAAGTAATTTTAATTGCTATTTACTTGTAAAACCCAATAACTAAACTATAAACAAACATAAAATAAAATAACCTGACATGCATTCATACTTAGGCAAGTTTTTGTCTTCTGTTTTTGCTGTTTTTGCTGTTTACAGAGAAACTTTGAATGCACTTAATGTTTTTGTAGACTGTTCCTATCCACCTAAGCCGGGGTATCTGTGGTTTTTCCCCACGTTAAATGCAAATGCAACGAACAAGGTTTGTTCTTCAAAAATGTCGTCCCACAGGCATTCTTCCTTTGGGGTCTTGACTGGTAAATCGAACTCGATCAATCACTCAAACCACCGCTCCCAAGACAAGACCTCAATGGCAGAGCTGCACATACCAGGAGAAATCACAACTGCATTATCCCCCATTTTCTCGCCACCTCATTTCAACAATAGCTGCAACTGACAAATGAGTTCATCAACGAACCTGTCTAATAACATCGCTTATAGACACCTTCTGACGCACCAAGAAACCATGAAAGAAAAAAAACACTATCCAAAACCCTAAAAATAACTAATTACTTCCAAAATCAAAAAGTGCAAAGATTTATCATTTTATTCATTTCCAAGCCAGAAAACTAATTAATTATCTCAACATTTTTTCTCTCTCACTGAAACCATCACCAAATTGAAGATTTATGTATATTTTTATCGCAAAAGAAATTTATATTGCGAATTCGTGTGAATGGGGAATGTTTATTGACTCAAATGATTACATTTCCTACGCGGGCTGCGGCATTAAAAACGTGGGGGAGATGTCGGGGGGTAGTGGAACAATAAAAAAAAGATGCAGGATACTGTTGCAGGTAGCAGGGGAGAGATAAGAGGGGGAAGAGATGCATGAGTATAAGAAATGACAGTTGAGGATAACTGTTTGCCTCTGATAACCTCGATTCGAGTCCAGGGCAGAAATGCGTGGCCTGCACATACAATTGGAGGCCCCTGGCCTGAAAGCTGGTCATTTAATGAAGTGGATCCACCAAAGCAGAGAGTAAGAATAGAGAGAGGAGGTAGCCATAAAGACGCAGGGCAAACGCATTTCCTTCGCACTCTTTAAGAACAAATTTTTGGTAGAGTTCCAAGTTTGAAAGATGACAATTTAAGCGCAAAATAGGGAGAGCTAATTTGATATCCTCCGTTAAATCGCATGTCACCGAACGGGCTACGACAATTTATCAACCTTACTGCAAATCCGGTCAAGATATTTAATAAATGAAATTTTGTAAATAAATAAAAAATAATAAAAAAAATTGTCAAACAAGAAAATCTTTGTTTTATTAATATTTTTTTTGGAAAAATAATATAGAAAAGAAAAAACTTTCCAATTTAAACTTTTTTTTTGAAACCAAACTAACGTATTTCATTTTACCGGGGAAACAAAACGTGTGCTTTCTTTTCCCTTGTTTTTATCTATTGGCAATGTGATCGTACTTTCCCTTAGACCCGAATCCGTTTCCATGGCAACACAGCTTCAATCTTTCCCAAGGAAGCAAAGATGAAAAAAGAAATAGAAAAAAAAATGTGCAAAGGAAAAAATAAAAAAGAAAGAAAAGCAAATCCCTTAGTCTTGAAAACTGTAGAATTGCATCATCTCGAGTTGATATTCCGAGCAGCCTTAATCCACTTTTACCTGTTGGAAGGGCAAAAGAGGACGCTATTTCCCTCTTTTAAAAACAGCTTCAATTATGTTATGCTCTTCTTTCTCTCTCTTTCTCCCTCCGTGGCAAAGATGACGTTCCTTTTATAGTCGTCCTTTTATTTTATCGATTAGAAATAAAAGCAGCTCATCGGGCTGCCATCACTTGGCGTTTTCTCAAACGAAACCGGTTATCATAAACTAGTCTAAGTGAAAGAGCCAACTATAAAAAAAAATATTATGGAATTTTACTAGGAATTTTATTCCTCAAAAGTATTTCATTATAGCAAATTTAGTGAGAATAGGGATGATTCAAATCAAGTTAAATGAAGCACGAAGAACAAACTAACCCTTCGGAAATTGGATGTAAAAATTTCAAAAATATATTTTACAATATATATTGCTTTTCACTTACTTGTTAATGCAATTCAAAATGTATAGCATTTTGTGGAATTTAATATATTATTTGTACATTAAATAATGCATTTCATTGTGACTATGACCTATCGGCGCAAGTATTTAGCATACTTAGCCAAACTAGTCAAACTTCCAGTAGGTGAGATAAGTTTAACAGGAGAAAGTAGTGAACTGTGTAACTGAGATAAAGTAAAAATGGAGGTGCTTGTTTTATCAAATTTATTGGTTGGGTATATAATAAAATATTTGCATAAATAAAATTATATAAACAGTAAGGTCGATATTTGATCAAATTAATGTAATTCTTTAAACTATACAATCTTGTGGTTGAAACCTTAAAATATTATCAGTTCGGTTTGCGGTTTCTACGGTCCAGAGAAGAATGAATCTTTCTTCTATCTGGAACAAAAGATGTCATCTAAATCTGGTTAGATATGGCTTCGGGTTCTGGTTAGAATCTGGTGTAATGCGTTGTTATCCGAGAGGTACGGTTGGCTTTTCTGCATCGCCACAACTTTGGATGGATATTGGTTTAAATAGCTGTTTTCAGCTATTTACCAATTGGCCACTTATAAATATAATAATATTTAGAAGTGATGTTAGTTGTAATTAAATGGGGATTATTAAACTGTGTTCAGTTTACTGTGTATAATTTCCGGTTCGGTTGGGGTAAATGGTATTTCATTCGCACATAACTGAGTCCAGTATATGTTACGAATGGTTTGCCATAGTTGCATCAAGCTCTAAAATAAATATTACTTAAATAAATATATTATAAAAGTGCAATCTGACATTAAACTAACATAAAACACGATTTTATGTAATTTACTTTCAAGTTGTAGCATTCCTGTTAAATTTACCCCTAAATGATCTATTGGCAAAATTAGTCACATCATAATACAATTTTAAAAAAAATGCATTTGAAAATTTATTCATATTTAACAAATAATCATAAAAGGTTTTACAAAATGTAATATCATCAAAAGTCTATTACAAAATGCATTCTCGCGAAACCCAAAGCATTTCAAAATATATTGCAATATAATTTCAATATATTTTTGAATCATAAGGATTGCTACATGCACTTAATTTTTTTTTAAAAAATATCAAACTAAATGTTTCTACCCTTTTGGGAGACGTGTAATTTTGCCATGAATAAATTAATACGCTTGAGGAAAAAGGGTCCAGACCTTAGAAGTGTGTTTGAATGAGCGAGTGCACTTTTATTCCTCTTTAATTTTCTTCTGCGAATGATTTACAAGATGAGATGCAGTGTAAATTTATGGCAAACATTTTGCGAGTTCTTAAAGTTCAGGGAGGTTGGGATAAAACTCTTAAATGGGGGAACTGTTTAGAAGAACGAGAATCGATTTAAGTGAACTTCATCATTTCTCATTAGGAAATCCCATGCACATTACAGTTTGAAGGCGCAATTTATGATATGGATTCAACAGTTCTTTATTTACTTTTTCCTCGATGTTACAACAAAAAAATAAAAAAATAAATAAAAAAATAAAAAAATAAATTTAAAAAAAAAGGAATTGTTTTCTCTGCCACATAGCACGATGATTGGAATAGAAAATGAAAACGCACTTTTGACAACGGAATAATGAAATATTATTTATTCCTTTGTGTTTTGATAAACACTTGCAATGATTCATGCATCGCTAGGTTGAACAACCAAAAAAATACCAAAGCGGAGAAGGAACTTGGTTGTATTGATTTCTATTGAGGTTATATACCCAATAGGGTCGGATAAAATGGGCTGAGTGAAATGGATTACAGAATGTCGTAAGAAAGGCGTTTCAAATCACTAACCATTTATGAGATTTTTACACGTTAGGCTGTTTATATTTGATATAATAAACGACATTTAGAGTCCCAAATTAAAGCCAAAGGTCACACTCAAGATTTTGATGTTTGACTTGTTGAGTTTTAATTGAGTGTAATTATTTATCTCAAGAAAGCCTTTGCCCACTTTTTTAACATTTCAAGTTACATCCTCTTTATGGTCTCGCTCAACTTGAAACCACATATTGGAACGACAAGAATGTTCTTTGTACCCGAAAGCCACTCCTTGGTTAGTTCAGCATAAACGTCTTGAATTTTTGCATTTGGAGTTAATCAATCAATGAATTTATTCTCATACTACATTACATAAGAACGTCCAATATAAATAAAATAAAAATCCGCACTTGTAAAAACTTCTTCTAAGAACCTAAAGCTGCTTAGTAAGTTATAGTCTCGTTCCTTAGTGAAATACTTTATAAGTAGAGATGATTTATGATGTTGTAAAACATAATTTGCCAAGCTGGTCGTAAACACTAGAAAATTCACGAGTGAGAAACGATTTAGATTAGCAAAGAGTTGATTTTTCTAAACGATAAAATAAAAAAAACAAGTCCAACTTTAAAGGGAAAATAAAACTCGAAATTTGTATATGGCATAATTGAGAATTTCCGCTGATTATAAAGTAATGAACAAACCTAAACCTAAAACAAGTCGCAATTTCGCAACTTGTCATGTTGGAACAGTTTAAATTGTCTGGTTCGGGGCACCAGGGTCGGGTGTTGAATAATAAATAACTTCTCGTTTGCATATTTAAAGTCATCCTGAGCACAGATTTTTAACACAATTCCTAAGTAAATTTATTTGCGAATTCATCCTCACGGAAACGATATCCCGCCCTCCAGATTAAGGAACGGACAGACTCAACGTTGACCTTCGACACCCTCGTTATATTAGCATATTTAATTAGTGTCTACACTCATGCGTTCCCAAGAAGATGACAAAAATTCAATTACCCCAAAGCAAATTTTCTCGCCTGTCCGCAAAAAAAAAACGCTGGTAAAATTTATGACCAGAATGTGACATACCGAAAAGTCCTACAGTCATTAATGGCCACATTTTCTGTTTTTACATTTCAAAGAGAAGGGGAAACAAATATTTGCAGTCGCGATTTAGTGGCAATAAAGCATTGCAATGAGATATTAGCAGGTTATTTATGTGCTAATAAATTGTTTAACAATCTTTTATCAGTTTAATTTGATTGAAAATGTATTTCGATTTATTTGTCAGCTTGTTCTAACAACAATAATATCGAAATTAATTGACATCTCTGCAATAAAATATTCACAATCGCTTTTAGATCAATCGTTTAATTTATACTGCCTGTTTAGTTTGGTTTGGATTAAAGAAGTATCTAGGTTCTTGGAATTGCACAATAGGCTTTACTTAAAGTGAAAAATTACACGTCCAGCTATCTAATCTAACTTTTCTCAATTACTAAGATAAAATCTTTTTTTTTTTAAAAAATAGTGTAATCTTAAAAGTTGAGTTGAGTGAAGCTAGGGATTTAGTTAGTTTGGTTTGTTTTTGGAAATGGTCCGCATAAAAGTAGGAAATAAACAGTTTTGTAATGCTCGATTTAAATTTTTATTTTCTTAAATGTTGTGGCTGCCCCTGAGCTTTGCTGTCGCACACGTTTATTGCAATTACAGAAGTGTCGACAAGCAAAAACTGTAATTCACAAATCATTTATGAAACCTATTCAAGGAAACACTTTTGCACTTAAGCCACTTATTTGTGGCGTTCTTCGGTTTGTCTCTTCTATAATTCATTAATTACAACCTTCTTAATAAAAAGTTATTTTTTTTCTTTTCTTTCCTTTAAAATAAATAAATATTTTATGAGGCAAGAATTACTTCAAGGAACTAATTTAATTAAATGGAATAGCTTTTTTTTTAATTTTTACTTTTATTACATCATTTTATTAATACTTTAAATGGCTATGAATTTGATTACTTTATTCTGACTAAAAAGCCATTAAAGAACCAACTAAATGGTTTTTTGAAGAAAAAAATAGAAATATTCATTTAAAATTTCAAAAATATTTTATATTTATATTTATATATCTATCTATTATTCATAACCTTTTGTTTTTGTTGATAAAAATTACTGTATTCAAGCTGAGCACTGTGTTCCAGAATTCTTGAAAGGAATGGCACTTCACGTCATCAAATATTGAAACGACACGTACTCAAGAGTTTGTGTAGAGAGGCGAGACGATGACCTGAAGTGAGTGCTGGTGCTCGGTGCAAAGAAAACGCAATTACATTTCTAATTCGTACCATTTCTTTTAACTTGCATCCGAAACACACAAAGAGGAAAGTATCGAAATTGAATTGCTGGCGCCTAACTTTGCTCATTAAAAACCGTTACAAGTTTAAAAGTTCCTCCAAATCGACAAAAAAAATCCGTTGTATGAATAAACCAAGATTGGCGTACGTACATTGATAAAAACAAAACCAAAAGAAGCTTCTGTTGTTGTTGTTACGTCAATGTACGTAAATGCGACACGAAATTGCACCAGAGTCGCACCACCTGAGTTAACATTGCGCCATATTGTTGCAAGCAGAGTTTGAGGTAATTGATTGTTTTGCTTGAAAAAGGCGAGTCCTTGATGGCGGCAATTAGTGAGTTGACGTTGAAAAATGGTGAGCCGCCAGTTGGCAGGAAAGTGGAAACCTATTGCCACGTGTGGGCACGAGAGGGAGCAAGCAAAAAAGGGTTAGGTGACCCCGCCTTTCACTAATGGTGATTAAGTCGGAGAAAAGGCGACATCCACTCAACATTCGCGTGTCGCAACGCCACTTTGATTTATAGCAGTACAAACCAATTGCTTTCACACCGAATTGACCACAATCCTGTGAATGGAAACATCGTGCAAAGACTCTTTGAAATACGTCTTGAGCAACCTGTCACGTTTAATCGGCAAACGACTGAGTCCACCTCCTAGACACATCATCCATCACCTTAAACACCCTACACTGTCTCGTTCAAGTTTAATTTAACCATCAAACTGTAAAATCACGTCACCCATTTTCTGAGTTATCGCTTTATGCAATTCACTTTTGCCCGCTTCCATCAACTACATTCGAAATGTAGGAAAAACAAAGTCCTAAATCAGACCTGATTAGTCTAAGGACCGGCTTGATAGCCGCCAAAATGGCTCACTGATGTTTTCTTGCCCTCATAATGATGACGAATAATGAGCCATATGAAATTTCTTTTGGGCACAAGAGCAGAAATTCCAACAAGGCTAAATCCACGGACAAAGAAAAGAAGATTGCAAAAGTCAACATTTTAAAGGACTTAATGCGAGAAGCATTACAGAAACCCGAGTAACAACCCAAAGGCCTATCCTCGTCACTTGGAATCTATGGGACTCGCTCGAGCTCGACATAATACAAACTGCTCTTGTGAGACTGGTCAGGGTTGTCAGCTTGCACAGTTTCTCATTTTTCTTGTCTCAACAACTTCAATATATTGCACAGTCGTGGACAAGCCAGTCTGCTGCTCCTCCCTTAAGGAGTATACCAGTTTTGACAACACTAGTATGTGCACATAAAAGTTGGACGGTTAAGGTGGCACCACAGCTTGCCCCTTACGTCTATATTTGTGTTTGACACACGCTCACAAGTTTTTGCAATCCGATTGGCAAGCGGTCTGTTTGGGCAATGCTTTAATACGTCACATCCACTACACCAAATGCGTGCGATGCAAAATGCCATAAAGCTAAAACATAGACCGAAATAAACTGCACAATTCCTAACAGGACGTTAAGTTACTGTAAGTCCGACCAATTGTTCCAGGTTTATGTTCCTTGAGCTGCAAGCCTGCAACTAACTTTATTTCAAGTGTCACAGTACAACAATAACTCGTGTAAACATACAAGCGCGCGCTAAAACACGTCGTACTGGTAATGGCTTAATGGGACAACACAACAACCCCAGACAAGCGTATTTAAATTTAAAATTTAACCCGTGTAAAATTAAAATATCACAGCCAACTAATGAAACATTAAATAAATTACTCACATTTTATTCGCGCCGTGAATGTTTATAGACAAAAATCGAATCTCCGAACTCTTGTGCATGAGAAATATTGATTGAGATTCGAACGAGTGGATTGGGAACTGCCTTTTCTTTCTGCTCTCGGAGCAGATGAAATCGCTGATAAGACGAGGCATCGCTTGGTAAATTTTCCGTTACTCTGCTCACTAAGATGGCAGATATCGGCCAGATTTGCTGTTATCGCAAGAAATCCAGCGCCCTCGCACACAACATACATCAGGGTAAGAGATGTCCGTTTGGACATTACCAGCAGGACTTTGGCTCTAGAAAACTGCTACTTCACTTGCCAAATGGTCAAAGTGGAATCAGGTAGCGATGCCATGTTGCCAATTCACTCCCACCTTCTTCAAAACCAACTTCTCTGTATTAGAAGCATCTTCTCTCGGGAACAACACATCATCTCGAGAGTTCTTTTCGCCTTCGAGGAACAGAAGAGGGAACGTTAAATTGCATTCGAGAAGAAAGGAAAGGGAAATGCAAATGCTACTCCCTTCCACGAGCCCACTCATGTCTTTTACTTCGGCTTGCTTGAACATACGATCTCCTTTTTTTGCATACAACAAACCCCTGGAAAAAAATACCCTCGACACATTAACCGACAAAATGGTTGTCGAATCATGACGGGGGGAAAACAATTCCGTTTGTAATGGAAAGACCTCTTGAGCTAATTGCTTTGTTCAAAAAAACTACATGCAAATGAATAAGTCATGGAAAAAATCAATAAGGGGAAATGAAATGTCATGTTTTGTCATTCGTAAAACTAGGTGATTTTCAGTTGAAAAAAGAAAAGGAAATATATTGTTTTTTTTTTCTTGTTTTTTTTTTCGATTTATTTTTTTCTATTGAGAATAAAGTACAGTGTTTTGTTGCAAACTGTAAAAGAGAATTATTAATCTCTTTGGAAAACATTGTGAAAAGACGGGACTGCGAAAAAACGACACCACAAACATCTGTTTTCAACATCTTATTGCAGAGAAACACAATAAGCAGTAAAGAAATGCTGGAATCTTTTTTTTTGGGCTGGCAGGTGAACTGCATTACGTCTTACTTCGCTCGACTGGTTACATAGAACTAAGTATTTTGTTCGTATAGAAGGGGGAAAAGTTAGAAGTATATCATAGAGCCGAAATTTGGATAGAAAAATTAAAATAAGTTGTAAAACAACAAAAATCATAGAGAATATATGCGTTCAAAGTTTGTTTACTTGATTTTTGGCATCGTTAACACCTGTCAGGTGTTTTTTATTTATTTTTTAAATTCTCCTTTTCGAAATGAAAATTTTTCCTGGCCACTGCAATTTACATTTACATTTCCTCGGGGTCAACAAAAGTGTAAAGCAAAAGACACAGGCAAAAGATGGATCCACCCAAATTCAAAAACTATTCAATTTGAAAAGTCAAAGTTCACTGTGACGTCAACGGGTCGGTCCATTTTGCACGCTTTTTCCAATTGACCGCTTGTCGTCTTCTGTGCGTTACACGTCGCACTGCGCTTCATCTAAAATGCCAGTTTTTACAAATGGTATAAATGTGAGTATGACTGATGGATCAATCGATTCATCGATCCATCTCATTCCCAGTAGGTCCCTTCGTGTGAAGAAAAATGTCCTAACCAATTATTTAAGCATTAGTGCATCAAAATGTCAATTAGGAATCTTCAGGAAATGATGGATTACAGAATCCCACTTCAAAAAAAAAAACAAACAAAAAAAAAAAAAACAATCAAAACTAGACGAAAGAAAGCATTTTCAAGACAACAAATATAAAAGAACGGTGAGTTTTGAATTTGAAATGATTGCATCGTTACACGAGTAAAGGTGGAAATTTTGATAGTTAAGTTGCTAACCCAAATTGGTGTCCAGTGACACACTTCTCTCGGACAATGGGCATCTTTATTTCCTTTTATGTGTGTGTTTATTCTAATCAAGTAGCACAATCTTCGCGAGCAAGACGCCAGCTATAAATCCTCGTTAACTCTCTCGCTGAATAATTAAAGCAACTTCGTTAATGCACAGCTGTTGGCAGAGATTAAAGCGCTTCCTCCTCCACCAGACGACCTACTGCGTTGCCAAGAGCATGTCATTAAGTTGACGGGCCCCATCCCCATCGACTAAACAAGCCAAGTGAGATACACTTTCTTGCATTACAACGCATCTACTCTCATCTTTTACCCGTCTCGGCTTTGTACACGTCAACTTTGTTGTTTAAAAAATTGCTACAACTTGTGATTATGCAAATTGCAATTATATTGCGTTTTTATTTAGTATAAAGCGATCGGTGAATGCCTTAAAGTAGTTTTGATTAAACAAATTGAATTAATTATGCTGGCAATGGAACGAAACATTGGACTTTTCAAAAATCGAGCGAATGTTCGACTTTTGCAATTACGAAAATTAAATTATTCACGTCATGTGACCGAATTTAAAATTGCGTTGGAAGCCATTATGGCTTTTCAAGGGAAACTAATCCTCGCACAGATACTAAATCCCATTGGCTTTTAATTCCTAATATATTGTGATTTTCGAAAATGAAACGAATAATCTCAATAATCGCACTAAGCTGTATTTTTAAAACCGCCTAATTACTTGTCTGTGGCTTGGTTGCAATCCTTGGTTGCACAGTGCTACTGCATTTGCCACGGACACATAGACAACTGCAGTTTGATTCCCAGTCCTACAGTATTACATTAATACTACGGTATACATTATATAATTAAATATTTTAGAAATTATTTGAAACAATTTTCTTACATTTTCCAACTTTACGTGGCAATTGGTCGTATCCCTGATTGTGATTGGAAAATTCTACTTCCATCCAGTGTGGTTGAAGAGGATTACTGTCTGTGGTTCAGATGGAGTCCCTGGTACTGCACTTGTGCAGTCAACAAGAGACTTGCGGTTTGATTCCCACTCAAGGATTTTATTCTACATATAAACTGTTTTCTTTTTTTTATCCGTAACAAGGATAAGAATTGCTGTTCCTCATCAATATCATGCATGTGTTGTGTGTTGCTAGGAACAATCTCCTTTCTCCTTTTTCCAGCTTTGTTTACAGCCAAATAGATTCAATTTGTTTAATCAAAACCAGAAACAGATTTGCTCATATTTCCTTGCAGATAAAATAAAAGAAGCTGTGGTTTTGGCCAAAAAAGAAGGTAATCCGATTTATCCTCCCTGATAAACCAAGATACGCTACTTTTGGCCAAAAAGAAAGCAAAACCCCAAATATACCACATTTCTCCTAACCACATGTTGCTGCCCCCATTTTTCCATCAGATGATGCAACCACGCCAAAATAAAACATTCATTTTAATTTTTTAAATAAACACCGACTTTTACTCATTAATTTCCTTCATTCTCACAAATCCCACGTGATGGGTCTTTAGGAATTAATAACTAAAGTAACAAAACCGCATCCGTCTGCTGATTGCTTGAACGGGTATAATCTCTGGATTTCCTTCTTGCTACGCGGAAAAATAATGCGGCAAGGAGTGGAACTACCTTAATTTCCCCAAAGGCACGGCAAAACCTATTTGAAGTGGAAAGTTACGAGAAAAAAAGGAGAAGGAACGGTAAAAAGAGAGTGAAAGATTATCAAGCGACTGGCACTGTGCATTACATGAAAGCAAAACAGCTGCCATTTTCAATGCAATAAGAAAACGAGGGCACTCAACGACGTTTCCATTTGGCGAAACTCTGAGCCTATTGTTCGCAATGCAAACTGGCAGGCCAGATCACCATGTGTAATCCCGGGGACAAATCTCCCTTGAATAATGAGAATGTCAAACAAATGATTTACATGGAATTCGCTCCTCCCGTGTGTAATTATGTGCGCAGTTGCGCTTCTGCGTCGTCAAAGCTCACGAAAAGTTATCAAACTCATTCCTTGGTGCGTTACGCCTGCCAACACCAATTACTTGCAGTAATTAATGACTTTCTATACCACTGCAATAACAGGGATGTTGAGTACAATGAACCTTTTTGTATTCTTTGAATTTCCTCATTAAAATTTAAAATACTAGTATTAGCTATTTTTTTATACTCTCAAGCCAATAAAATAAACGCTCAAAAAGCTTCTTTTTTTTTCTTTTTTGTTTGGGTTTCCATTATCTCGTGCTGTACATTCTGTTTGGAAACCTTTAAGACAAACTCAGCATGTTGCGATCGACTATTTCGTGGTTCGAGGGTCTATAGGGGGCATATAAAGGTCTGGAGGAAACATCACGACAAGTGCTCTGTTTCTAACCACAAATTTGCATTCCTGTATTCGCAGGACGAGGTGCTGAGTTTGCCTCAAGGTTTCCAAGATCGAATGAATTGAGTTGAGTTGTTTTTGTACCAAACCAAAGCAAGAACTGAATATTTAATTTTAAAATTTTCTCACAAGAAAAAGCAATGACAAATTGTGTCGGTGCATAAGTTGACACCACAATCATCATTTAACAACTTCCTAGTGGAACGCATAAGTTTGAAAACATCAATGATTCCAAAAAATATTTTTTCTTTCTCCTTTGTTGCGTGCAAATAAATGATTGGCAACTATGTCACGTTACTACACTTTGTTGTCCTTTAATTCGTATAACATATGATTCATTAAAACTTATAAAATAGCAAGGACAAATTAACTATAATGATAACCAACAATAACCAAAACACTAAAATGTCGGTACTTTACACAACCTTGAAAGTTAAACGCTTAAAACAGAAAATACGTTCTGGTTAAATGAGTTAATACAGTAGTTCCTTTTTTGTCCAATTTTGATTTTAATTTAAATAAAAAAACGAAATACAAGTATTAAACGGTTCTCTAATTAAAACAAAAATAAAACTCATTTAATTCCCAATTCCCAAGAATTGATACAAAGTATAATTTTCTTGCTAATTAAGACTCGTTTTGCCAATATCTTTTCCCATCCAAATATGATAAAAACAAGCAAAAGATGAAAAAAAATATCGTGTCTAAAAATCACATTGAACAATACGAGCTTTAATTTTCAATTTCCAAGATACAAGATTACCATTGAGGATCTTCAACACCCCATCCACGAACAAACATTTCCAATGCAAAACTGTCAATTGTACGCTCCTCGAGTCCCTCACTCCCTTCACAATGGCGGACGTTTTAATTAAAATTGGTGAAAGTGTAAAGTAATGCATGCGAAATGTTTCATCCACTTTCAGCTTTAAATTCCTATTCCCGAAATAGTAGTCTTTTGCCCCTTGATTTATTGGCAAAACGAATGCTGAATGCTATAATACAGCCGCTTAAATGAAGGCCATTCAACCACCCTTTTCCTCCATTTGGGTTACAAGAGAACCGGTGGGTGGTAAATTCCTCGTCTGGAGATTTCTCTAATTAAACACTCTTGTGGCTATACCCTTCTTTTTTACTCGCCATCAACCCCTAGCCCACTCTCCGCATGCGCACAAAGCAAATGAAAAATTAAAGGCGTAATTAGTAAATCTGTATGTCTCACAACACTTCCCCGAGTCAAGTCTGAGCAGCAAAATTAGTTGAAGCACCTGCAATCGATTCAAGTGAGCAGTTTTCTCTCTTTCTCCTTCTTTCCGTGTGTGTTTGTGTAAAACCGCATCTTCTCTCAGGCCCTTTCGTTCCGTACGACTTCTGTTTATCCTTTAACACACGGTGTTGGTAATGATCTAACAATTCTAAAATCCACTCAAGATTTTCCGTCAAGTGCTAAGTTAGATTCCTTTCGCGCTGACACGGCAGCGCAAGACTAAACGAGATATTGCAAGTATTGCCTTGCAAAACGAGAAAAACAATGTAGCAATCAAGGCATTAATTCAATTAACTCACTCCTCCAAGAAGCCAAATCCTTCAAATTACTCGCGGTTCAATCATCCAGCTGAAAGCGTTTCAAATGGAGTGTTCTAAAACGCCATTTTAATAAATGCACTCGTTTAATCCCATTAATGCAGTATTGTCTCAAACTATTGTTGCAATTTCAGCAGTTTTTAAAACATTTTTACGATAATAGCAAGGAAAACCAACATTTACCTCTTGAAATGCATTGAAATTGCGGTAAATTATGTTTCTGCTTTTCTGCTTTTGCTTGTATGAAACGTTGGCGAATCGCGTGCACAACTATGAGGATTTATGTGAGTGTGAATAGAAGGAAAGTTAAAGCTATCATAATGTGTGTCCTTTTCTAAAGTAGACTGTTTTCAAATTCAAACTTATTGATTTAAATATAATGGATGATGGGGAGTAGTGTTTGGTAAAAGCAGAGAGGCTCAAGTGCTACTGTGATGCACGAATGTGCCTGCGAGTGGGGGAACATATTGGAAAATAAATTCCTGGCTGCAGAAAGGCAATGCCGGCGCTATCACCCACACAGTGTCATTTATCACTGCGCTATACCACCTATGTGAGAAATATTTTCATCCAGGCATGCGTGGAATGAATCCCAGATAGGCAACGATCAATCAAGAAATGAGAACTGCTTTCAACTCTTCTCATTACATTTGCACTTTCTCCACTCGCTTTGCTTGCAATACACATTTTGCTAATTCAATCACCATTTACAACATTTTTAAAAAAATATCTACAAAAATTTACATTTTTCATATTTCTGTATTTGAATTATGCTAATTGTAAATATTCTCGAGGGAGTTAATCATCAATTATGAAGAAAATGCTACTCGGGGGCCCAGCTGCAGTGTCAACAACTTGACAACAAAACAAAGAATTGGTAAACATTTCACTTGTGATTATTAATTAGTGAGAAGACAATAAATATATCTAAAGATATACCCTGCAAACTGATGCCTAAATCGAATATATCGTAAATTCTGTTGACAGAACCTAGATTTAGATATTGAATTTAGTCGGTTTGGTCAATTTAGACATTGAATTTAGTCATTTTGGTCAATTTAGACATTTATTTTAGTCATTTTGGTCAATTTAGATATTGAATTCAGTCATTTTGGTCAATTTAGATATTGAATTCAGTCATTTTAGTCAATTTAGATATTGAATTCAGTCATTTTGGTCAATTTATAATCGCGCTGCTGTAGATACCGCGTTCAATTAGCATCCCACGCTCAATGAGAGCATTTACGGTGATTCAATTAATTTTTTTTCCCTCTTTTCTGTCAAGTAGTTGTACAGTACAAATCACCACTTACTTCACTTCCCCTCTTTCCCCCTGTTTTCGAGCAGTCAATTTCCTTTTAATTTGTGGTGCAGGTCCTTGACACTGTCCCTTAGCAGATTATTATTTCGTGTGTTAACTGCAGCTGTTCTTACTTGACGTAATCACAGCAAACACAGTTTTTCTCGACTTAAACTTAAAAGATTTCGTGGCAAGCAGCGAATCACGCCCCAAATATCACGATTCAAAATTTGCAAAACGATGCATATTTAAAAGCCTTAACGAGCCCTTTATTTTCCACTTATAATTTCGTGCCAAACGAGTCGGAAAAATTTTCACAAATTCATTACCCAAGAAACCGTTCATACGGCATTCAACTCAGTAGTGTGTTGTGAAGCGAGCAAAAATCCCTCGCATCAACACTATTTCTTATTTTTATTATTTGTCTTTTTTACCTTTGTGCCATTCCGACAAATCTCGACCATATCCCCCATTTCTTCCAATCGTCCTTTATTGACTCTCATTTACCTCGTTATCCGAGTGAGATACGGCGCAACCTTTGCCTTTATCAATCACTCTTCAACGCCATTTATTGAGGGCGGCTCGCAACCCAACAAACACTTGGGGTTTTGTTCTGAAGGGGATTTTTGCCAACAGATAACCCTAGAGACACACCTGACTTAGTAGCGCAATAAACAGGGCGCGAATAAATAGTAAAAGCCTAGAGAAAGAGAGCGGGAAAGGCGAGAGAGAGAGACCAAACTTGCAACTTAAGCGGCTTATCTCAAAATGATTCTTTATCACGACTTATTTTTCTTTCCTTTTGCCGCTTTAAAACGGATCAAGATTCAAGATTTTTCCCCCTGCAAATGAATGGAGTGGTATATGTCATATTGTCCATGCAGAAAGGTCTTGCGGAGATGTTCGCGGGTCATTGAACGAGCGTGCAGCAAATGACGGTGTGCGAAACGCACTTCATTGGCAAGTGCAGCGTCTTCTTTCGACGCCACCTTCCGCTCCATTGAGTTCAAATGTTACGGCACTTGAAACACGACAAGACCATTTCAAAATGGAATAAGCTCAAACAAATGCAAGTCGCTGAAATGTTTATGGAGTCTTCGCCGAGACGAATCTGCGATCTCGGCAGGGCAGCCCCCCCGAGCTCATCTCGTTCACTACATTCTTCTTCGTGCCGTGCCAATAACAATGGCTGCCAAGATTTGTGTCCACTCTTCCGTTCCTTCTGGCATCATTTTCTTCCATTTCTCTCCACCCGCCCCCCTTCTCTTGGCTTTTTTCCCGATCAAGCGAGAGAGAGAGAGAGAGAGAGCTTTGAACCTAGTCATCAACCCTTTTGTGATTGTGGCACAAGATCCTCTTATTAAGCACACAATGAACATGTTAATGAGAGGACCAAATCATGTTTTGGGCGTCATCAAGCCGACTTAATTTAAAAGATTTTACATCGAGTGCCGACTGAAACCCGAGGAAGTGCACCGATAGGCTTTCCAATGTTCTTTTTCCATTTATCGCTGCCATGAAGGCGGGACGCAAAAGCTTAAAGCGATGAACTCAAGCCTCATTGACTTAATGAATGAAATTTGATGCTGAAAGAACGAGTCTAATACGAGAAATCACTTTTCCATAAAACTTTAGCTTTGCCACATTATTTTATCTCCAGTTCTCTCGGTAAACAAAAAAAAACATTGTTTTTATTAATTAAAATCTGATTTTCACTCGAGTTTCATCTTGATTCCTTTTCTTGCTTCGTTAGAACGAAGATATTTTATTTAAACCGAAAAAAGAAGAAGAAAAAAATCTTTCTTTTCAATGAGCGTCATTTAGTTTCAAGCACAGATATTTAAAAAGAAAAAAAGAAAAAAACTTCCAATTACAGATGTTCTTTGTCCAATTGATTTCGCGTTGGCGCGTTTAAAATTTCAAAGGAAAAGGGGAAATAAATTGATGTCAACAGAAAACGGTTTTACGTGACAAAATGAATTAGCTCTATTGTGGTTTAACACGAATGAACCTGTCTTTTTTGTCAGTTTAACGTGGAAAGTTTTTCTGACACGTCAATTTAAATCTTGAGTTTTTTTTTTATTATTATTATTATTTCATGCACAAAAGCATTTTGTTACAATCTATATGCTAAAAGAGCCATTCGTACGAAATAAAATTTTATCTCTCAATTTTCCCTACTGCATACCGGTATTTGTTTCAGTCATGAGAGAATAATCCCGTTTACGACTGACTCTAATCCCTTATTCAAAATTCCAAGCAACTTACGCAACCTTTCAAACTACTTCCATTTGTTTTTCATATATCTATAATGTAATGAATTACAACTCGCTTCCTCTTCATGACCTCATGCAGTGCAGTGAAGTTGTCATGTATAAATTACTTATGTTTGCCAAAATGCCAGGACTGAAAAACGAATGTTTTTGCTTGCAACAATTTAAATAGATGACTCCAATGAACCTCTATGTTTTACCTAACAATATTTGTAGTCTGATATTTGCGCATAACTTCATGAGGAATACAAAAATTAATTTAAATCCTTCCGATGGTATATTCACGTGTAAGCACCGTATGAACCGATAGATAATAGTTTTAACCGGGGGTTAAAGTAAGCCGGGACTCTCCAGAACGCCATTCCGGTTAATAAATCATCATAACGCAAAAAACCGTAACGATAGGTGCATTCCCATTACTTCTCGTCCAAATTTTTAGACGAAATATTTTGTTTCTGAATGCAATCGTTTATTCACCAAATATACAATTGTTTAACTGCAAAACTAGATCTGGGATTTCAGATCAAGTTCCAAATCCACGCTGCATGTCGCATATTTTCTTTTTTCTATTGTTTCCAGCCCTAATAATAATTATAGTGATGATTATTTTTGTTGAGTTGCATTGTACTGTGCGGTAAACAGACGGCATGGCTGAGTATGTTGTATCACATTGTTCGTTTGTTAAATTTTTGAGTTTCCGTTCCCTACATCGGAGAAAGACGTAGCTCTACGTCAAAATTGTCCGATTTCAATGAAACCAAACAACAATCACTCATTGCATGTAAGATGAATTTAAAGGCTGTCTTGTTATATTTTCTTCCAGAGTAAGTTGTGTTTATTTTTTTATTGAAAAATAGAGTTATATCGCAGAAACATGAAAAATACAGTGCGTCAAAAGTGGTTTAAAATGTTGTTTGTGCAAATGTGCCACCTTATTCCCTTTACAAATTGATTTGCCATCAAAAACTTTATACCAAATGAAAAAAAAAATACATTTTCTGCCTGACATTCAGGGAACCATTTTCTCCAAAACCTTTTCTTTTCTCCATTCAATTTGCTATTGACTTTTATCGGTCTTACCAACGACCTGAAGGTGTATTACTCTGCTCAGAGATGTAAAACCATAGGAAAGGTAGACAAAATATCCAGAGGCCAGATTGGCATCTAAGTTGGGCTTTTATAAATGAAAAAATATTTCCTCGTCCCATCATTCCTTGGACTCGGGGTCCTCTAAGGTTAATCTAGTGCCTTAGCAGGTTGAGAGCGAATTGCGAGGTCAATGTCCCCCAATGTCCATCTCATCTCATTCCATCCTTTCATCTTAAGTAGCATTTAAAGCTGACAAATCCTTTCTCATCAACTTAGCTAAGTGCTGTTGTTTATTTCTTACTTTTGTCTTGAGAAAGCAAATAATAGCTCAAGCCTCAAACAAAATATTGCAACTCGACTCCTCGTTTTCGAGGAGGAAAAAAACTTGTAGCCAAAAAGTGGAAAATTCAATTAGGAGTTTTGTTTGGTTTGAGACAAGCGCTTTTGCCTTAATTTGCAGTTTCAGTATTAATTAGCGCGAAAACCAATTGTAAAAATTCATGTCGTTTTCGTTTGCCACCGTACGGTCTAATTGGCAAAATGAACCAAGCATCAGATCTTAATTAAACATGATCGAAATTGGAAATGATCTCGAGCATAATGACTTGGCCAATAAAAACTTTTTATGCTGTCAAAGTCGTTAACGAATCAAAGATAAAACCTTATCTCCATCAAGAGAGAGAGAAAAGATCCTGTTCATTAAACATTTCTAATATTCTGCTTGTTTGAGTTTGTGATCTGATAACCTATTAAAATTTAAAAGGTCACATAAAATACGTTTCCAATTCCACTAAATCAGTGATATTTACACGTTAATTAATATTCATTAACATTATAATAATTCATACTGATGTTAATGCAATTAATCTGAAAAGTAGCCAGCCCTGATCTCGGCATCGAGAGTTGTTGAATGCACTTTTCAGATTTTAAATCTATCTGCCGGTTTCAGAAGAGATAGATGTCAGATAGACAGATAGACAGACTCCTGACAATTGATATACAGTCGAAACTCTTTATAACGAATCGCGATATAACGAATTATCGATATAACAAATACCAAAAAATAGTCGGTTAGGTTGACTGGCCATAGAACACCATGTTAAAAATTTCGATATAACGACATCTCGTTATAACGAATCAATTTTTCGGGTCCCTTAAAGAGTTTCGACTGTAATGCTAATTTTTGCAATTTCATTACCAACATTATTGTACCCATTACAACGAGAAAAGAATCATTTTTCACATTACGTAGAAAAAGAAACAAAATGGTTCCAGGATTAATGGCTTAAAATAAAAATAAAAAACGTTTTATTAATATGGTGCAATAAAATACTTATCCTGACATTTTTATGACGCAATCAATCAATCATTTTTGTGTTTTCTTCCTTTCTTTCAGCCTTAAGACAATAAAAAAATAAAAATGTTTCTTTCAAAACTTAAGTATGAGAACTTTAAACTTAATAAAACAGTGAAACCTAATCCTTACTCATAAATATTTCCTTTATTTGTATTTTTTTTATTTCCTAAATTACAAAGCGCAGACTAAACAAAATAAAAAGAGAAAAAATAAAACGATATTTAAGGTCAGATGGTTGGATCACACAATATATTCTCAAAAAATTTATTAAGCGCCAAACTTTTCCCCCACTTTTCATTCCAATTTCAACTTAAAGCTAAATCAAAACCTTAATTTTACATGTCCCTTTAGATATATAGATAGAAATAGACGCCCATATATTCCAAAACATATAAATTCCCAACAACACATCCATAATTCATTAGTTCGCTTCTTGTTGTCAATAAACTGCTCGCATTTGTGATCCGCACTTCATTTTTCAAACCCGTACACTCTAAATTCCTACGCATTGTAGTTTTTATTGCAATTTTGCTATCCAAAAGCTGCGTTTCAAAATTTTCCTTTCCATATCATATCTATAAGCATTTGAAATGAATCATGCAGCAAAGGTTTATATTTCGGTTGCCTAGCAACATTGGGTCTTTGTCCGAAATGCTGTCAGTGTCCGGAAGAGGAACGTTGCCGACCTGTTCGACCATTGGTATAGGTTTGACTGACAGTGGCATTCATGGTCGCATTTCATCCCCGTCTTTACTTTGATGTTGGCCAAATCAACTGTGTATTTACATCGCAGCGCCTCTGCTTCATCATGCAGAAATAACAAGAGTATACAATAGATGACTGAGTTTGTTGTTTGTTTAGTGCGAGTAAAACTTTATGACAGTGTTAAAGTAGAGTGCCAAGAGTAAGAAAACAAAAGGTCTTTAGCTTTTCGCCACTAATTTCATTTGTCTCATTACACATTTTACAGTTGGTAATTGCGAGGATGATATTTTGGGTGCTTGGCAACTGCTGTATGAAATCATGGGGAAGAAGTTTGAAGCAAAAGTGAAAGCACAAAAAATGTCTTGCCGGAAGTGAACATATAAAAATCGCATAAATAATAATAATAATAATTTAATTATAATAATTTCCACAAATTAGCGTAGTATTTATCGTTTCCTTTCCTTCGACGTTGCATTTTTCTTTTTTGCAGGATGTTCTGCTTTGAAATCTTTCATCAGAACGGCATTCTGTTTCCACGACGTTCCGGAGAGTTCCGGCTTACTTTCACCCCTAGTTTGAATTGTGATTTAAGCTTAGTACTCATAAGATCATCTGCTAACAGAAGTGCATACCCACAGAAATTAACTCGACATTTAAACGCAAAAATATTTTCTACACAATTTAGAAAAAGCGTTTTTATTATTTATTTACAAAAAAAAAATTAAACTTGCCGTCTCGAATTCCTGCATTTCTGCATTTCTGCAGTGAAAAATGTCTAGGATCACAGAATTGTCACATTATGTTTAGATCCCGTAATCCCCACAGCATTTTTACCGACGAAGTGAAGGAATTCAAACTTAAAGGCGACCGCAAGGTTGAAGAAAGGCTTACATCTACAGTATTATTTCGCCAGAAAACAAACCATAAAACCATTTCCTCCCCAATAAAACATCCAAAACTCATTAAAAATAATCTTTTTCTTCCATTAAAACTCAAAACCGTGATCAGATTATTAATTTTAAATCACACCCAAAAAAAATAAATCCAAAAATCCTATTTTTAAATGCTAAAACCCTTTGAATCCTTCGCTCTTTAAGCCCAGAATTTTAAATTTCAAATCCAACAAACAAAAAAGCATTTCCTTGTATAACTCGGCAACTGATCTCTCTTTTTCTATTATCATTTCTTTCTTTTGATGTTTTCCCTTCCCAAACTGGATTCGTATCGTGAGACCGGTTCAAACAAGACAATTTTTTGCATCTAGAATAACGGGTAGAGACGACACTTGTTTTTTTTTTTTACTTTTCTATTTCTTCCAACATGGTCCAATGTATTCTCGTGAGGCTCAGAGATGAATGCAAGGGCCAGAAATCTTTTTCATGGATGTTTCTTGTCTTCCTGTTCTGTTCGTTTCCCCGAGGAGACGACCTCATATCTGAGTTCGTGCTGCAAGCGTCGGCCATAGCTTGGGTTGTCGATTTTTTCCTTCTCTTACATTAATCGAGGAGAAAATGTCATGTTCGCTGGACTTTATCTGGTCACTGCTGGTTTGTGATAACACGAAAATGGAAAGTTCCATTCATAATGGCCCGGGCCCCGAGTTGATTAACATTTTGTCCCACATGTTTAAGTGTGCTGTAGTAATTTGTTGTAAAGAAGTGAGATAATGTGTCAAATTGGTGAAATATGATGCGCGTAAAAACCAACATTTCTCTTGCCCACTAGACCTGAATAGAACCCTGTAATTTGTCAAAACGTCAATTTCCGTTGTCGTTTTCACGGTTTCCGTATTGTTCTCTTGACTTGACGGATGATAAAAATATTTTACCAAAAAAAAAAAAAAAGAAATCTTATTACATCGCCTTTTTTGGGAGGAGGAAATGAAAATAAGAAATGTTAAAAATGGGAATCATTTACGTAAATCCTTTATTTTTTTTTGCTTTTTGCATTCTATGCCTTTGTAAACATCATGTAAAGATGGTCACAATTTATTACATTTTCTTATTCCTTTGTGATAAATAAAAAAAAATAAAAATAAGAAAAAAAGTCTAATTTTCCTACTAAGAGAGTTTTGTTAAATCGATTTGGTGGAAGGAAAATTTCTGCACATGTTCTGTAGCAACAAAAAACGTGTTTTAAGTGTTTTCTGCGTTTGTGTTTGTATTTTTATATCCTTTAACATCACAAAACACAAACACAAACACAAACACCTAAAACACTTAATAAACGACTTTTTGAATGCAACTATTAATTATTTTTTTCAAAATCTTTATTAAGACGACTAGAGTTGTCTCTTCGCCATCTTGATCTTTTCACGAGATGAAAGTGCAACGCGCAATGAATGAATTTCCTCTTTCCCAAGAGAAACATTAGCTACTCTCCATATCAAGAATAAGATGGATAGAACACACAATTGGTTAAAGACTTGAGTTCTGAAGCTAAGTGGTTATGGTTAGCACATACATTTCTCAGTGGATTTTAGATATCAAGCCAAGAATAAATTAGAATTTTTTCCAAGACAAAAAAAAAACCAACTTAAAGTATTAGGGTTACCTTCCGACAAACCCCTAAAAAATATAAAAGAAAAGAGACTTCATACCTTGACAGAATGCTAACTAAGGAATCGGATAATTTATCTGGATAAAATAACTGCATTTTAATGACTTAAGAACATTTGAAAAATATAAAGTAGCGTTAAACATGCAAAGCATTAAGAAGAGCAGGAAACTTTCTCACAAAAGAATCTCCACAATGAAATAATCCCAACTAATCTGCAAAGCTGCATCAGTTCACTGCACAGATTCGAGTCACAAATTATAAACTATATCTGCCTTACCCGATTGGCTTCACGCCAGTTTCAAACAATAAGCGCACCATAACTTTTTAATAACATAATTGCGTAGATCAAACTCTTTACCTGTAAACCAGGCTAATGATGAGGACGGCCTGTGCTGCTGGATGCTGAGCCTCAAAGATTCGGCATCACTTCGAGAACTTGTGTACAACCACATACTATAAAAAAAAAATATTATATTTTAGTTAGGCCTATATAACAAAAAAAATTATTATTTTTCTAAAAAGAGGAGAAGAAAAAAATGTTGGAAAAAAGTTTTGCAGTAATGAGATATCGGATGAATGTGCCTCAGATTATTCAATTCCCCGGATAGCCTTTGGGATATAAAATAAGGCGATGGATCCGTCTATTGAACAGTATTTCTATGCGAGTCAGGGAGTGAAAACTCGTGGGATCTTGAGGTTTTTTTTGTCGGTGTTGTGGAAGGGCATTGTGCTTAGCTTTGATTCCCTGTCGGCCATCGTTTCGAATTAGTGACAACATTAAACCGCCAACTAGCCGTGCATCTGCCGCTCCAATGGCACCGAGTGGAATATTAAACCCCAACAGGATTCACCCGCGTCAAGTGCCAACTAGTTTCAGATGCGTGGACTATCCAAGAAAACAGGGGGTTGGGGCTCTTTATTGCTCAGTTATAAAACATCAGCGTCAACTTTATCGACGTCAAAACTTTTATGTTTTTTAACACAGTTTAGAATTGAGTTTACAATCCGCCAGTGAGAGAAAAAGTATGAGGAGCACGTGCGAATAATAATTGAGAAGTCGTAAAAATTAATGTGCAAGTGCCGTAAGGGTGTGGAGCCATTGGATCACCGATTTATAACCCTGCGAGAGAAAAAATTACGGGAAAAAACATTATCTGTGATGTATTTAGTAGACTCACAAACACGACGACGAGCAGAATCACGCGTCAAACTTTTTTATATTAAAACTCGGGGTTAAACTACCCATATGGTTCGAAAACACATTGAAATTACATTACGATGCACTGCAACGAATTTTGCAATGTAGGACTGCAAATAATATACTTAATTCCGTAAAATGCTGCACATTTTCGAATGTATTAAGTGAAAAGCAATATATATTGTAAAATACATTCTTGTGGTGCAGTTTGAGTCAATAATTTAGATAATCTTGACCCGAATAAATCCAGAGTGGGCAAAGGGCACGAAAGGTTTATCCTAGTGAATATTTAAGTGGCTAATTCAAACACGACTGCGCAAAACGAGTGCTATTCAAATTTCAAAATGATAATATCATGCCTGCAACACCGAAATGACCGTTAGTACTTGTGTTTGCGACTAAATATTTTGCAACCGTTACCAACCCCTTCGTAAAAACATAAACCGGAAGTGCGAATTGACAAAATTTTCTTAAAATAATAAGATGAAAAAGTTTGCATGCAAACTGCCACGGCAAACTCTCGCTAACGACTGAACTTTATTATCTTCTCCGCATACAAACAAACACGTGATGAAACATGAATAGAAATGACGCAAAAGAAACATTTTTTCGTCCAACCACTAATCTTTTCATCCCACACGTGAAGAAAACCATTTTTCAACGCCTAATTTATGTTTCAAAACCCTACATTTGGCATTTTTATTTTACCAAGTTCACACTGTAGTGACCCTAGTGGTCACTAATGAAGTGTCGGGAATGAGCCCGAAATAAAATATTAAATTGGAGATTGTTTTATTTTATTTTATATTTTTTATGATTTCCTGTCTAGATAAAGGGAGGTAGGCAGGGTGGGAGGAATTGTGGGTGGTCGCCAAGGAAACCAGCCCGCAACCTCCCGGAGCAGGAAACACTTCCTGTGAGGAGCAGAAAAACTCCTCAGTTTGAAACTTACTTTGAGAGCAACCAGTCACCAAAAATCTTCCTGAGAAAACACCATTCTACAAGCTGATTAGTGAAAGATTGCCAGAGTATTTGGACTCAGTCTTGCAAATTGCCGGAGCAATTTGTGAGATACTTCTTGCTGTTACTTCAGTTAGTGACAGTGGGATTTTCATCTTGCCAAACAAGTATTGTTTGGAGGGATTTCTATTCTCGGCCAACAGCCATTGTTGGACTGAGATTTCTCACTCGCAACGAAGCGAAGTGAGCGCGAGTGTGAGAGATTGTTAGGCGGAATCAGCCGCAACGACGCCGCGACGACGACGTTGCGACCTGGAGAGGACGAAGAGAGCGGGATTGAGCCCGAACGAGTCACGAGGAAGTAGTTGGAACGGAATTGAGTCCGTATTGAAGAAACGCCGAGGCCGAGCCGAGCGTCGAGTGAAGCGAATCCAAGCGTTCGGCGTTCCCGAGAAGTGGAGTCGTCGAATCGACTGGATTCTTTATCGTTTTCCTTTGCTTTTAATTATATTTCTTTTAGTAAATTATTTCTTCAGTCGTCTAATTTATCATTTTATCACAAAATAATATCCGTATTTTAATATCTTGTATTTGATTTAGTGTTTATTCTAAGTTTGAATAAATCAGCCTTTTTATTGAGAAATAATAGAGTCATTATTTTTCTTAGTGTTTAACTTGAAGCTTGAGTTAAAATTGAGTTATTTGTGAAGTATTTGTATAAGTCCTGGCACGGCATCAATGAGTTTAGTTTTATTGTTAATATTCTCCACAGTAATTTGAGCTCATTACACTTGGGGGCCCGTTATTTGAACCTTAACAACTTATCTTCAGTTGAGGGACCAATTTTGTGTGATAAAAGTTATTTTGTGATAGAGTATTCTGTTTCTTTCTTCTTTTCTGTGACTAAAACGAGATGTCGCAGCCACAAGATTCGAGGAGAGGACGGGGAAACGGCCGCGGACCTCGCACACGAGGCGGAAGGACCGCAGGAGCAGCCAATGTGCATCCTTCATCATCGTCCGAGTCGGACCATGCAGACGACACCCAGGCCATGACGAGCAAGGAATTTCGTCTGGAAGTATCGCCTGAACGGCAAGGGGAATTTTGGCTGAAACAAACGAGAGAGGAGTCCCAAGATTTGCTTGGAAAATCAAGTATCTCCGGAGCCTCGTCGCAACATGGCGACACGCCAGCCACAGTGGATTCAACTCCAACAAGCAAAATAGACCTCTCTAATATGACACTGGAGCAAGTCATTGCCGTAGCAAGGAAGCGTGGCCGACTAGTGCGAGCCTACAAGCAACAAGCGTCAGGACGTGCCCGCGATGAGGCGGAAAGTTCAGGGGAAAACTCCCCAACCCGCCATAAACTAGCGAGAGCTCGCCAACGCATCGCAGATGTCATGAAAGAGATGGAAGACAGTCTCCAGGAGCGTCACCAACAGTATGAGGAAGGTGTGCAACTTTCGGATGAAGACGTAGCACAAATAACGGCAGCAATGGCCGATCGAGCAAGGCGACTGCAACTGGCACATTCCGAAGAATTCCAGATGTTGAAACGGCTCAAGTTAGAGGAACGCCACGCCAAACAAGCGAAATTCGAGGCAGAATTGGCCAAGAAAACAACAGATGAAGATATTCGCGCCAAGAAGGATCAATTAGATGCAGAAATTCGCGCTACCAAAGACCGACTTGAAGCAGAAATGCGCACCATGAGGAATAAACTGGCGGCAGAGCGACTCCGTCAAGAAACTGAACAGAAGGAGTTGCGTGCGCAACGAAAAGCACAAGCGGTAGCAGAGCGTGAAGCCATTTTGGAGGAAAATCGGAAGATAGAGGCGGAAAAAGTCCGTTTAGAAACTGAAAAACAAGAATTGTTGGCAAAGCAAAGGGCTATGGAGTCGGCGGAGAGCAGGGAAATTCATTACCTTCGTCAGGCTGCTCTTGAAGCACAAGAAGCAGCGGAAAGAGCCCGTCAAGAAAACGAAGAGCTTAAGTACCTTGCACAATGTCGGTATCAAGTGCCAAGCAATATTCCGCCTCATCGGCCAGAAGTGGTGAATTTGTCACCAGAATCGTCCAGGAACTCTCTAAAAAGGAAAGGTGAAATGGATGAAAAAAGAGATTCCAAACGTGCTTCAATTTCACCAGCCAAAAATCCAAACGTATTGGACATAATTGATCAAAGAAATCGTCAGCATCTAACAAATCAATCAGCTGCAACAGACAAAAAACAAGGTAAAGTAACAGGATTAGATCCAGCAGACCCGCAGATTTGGGATAAGCCCAAAAAGATGGAAACTGAAAATGTCAGAGTATCTTCTACAAAAAATGAAGGAAAATCATTTGACGTTTACACAGAAAAACCAATAAATGAGAACGATCCTTGTTACCATCGTAAATATACGTTGGAAGAAGCAGTTGAACACTTGTCAGCAGCTAATGAAAGAGATAGGCAACGCGAAATAAGTCGCGAAAATGAAAAACAAAAGTTTCAACACGATCAAGAAGTTCCAGAGCAAGATAAAAGCAGCAACCAAAATGCTGCGACTGGACATGATGAAGCAACTGGACAAGCCAGTTATACGAAAGTTAGGGATTACAATGATTATCTACAAGGCAAATATTCCCAGCAACCGGAAAATGTAGATCCACGAAATGAGTCGTGTAATCAACGAGGAATTCGCCCACCTACGGAAGTACGATTTTCCGACGAGACACGATCACAATATGAAGTAGAACCGCGAAATGTGTCGCGTTATCAACAAGAGACACACCAACAAGGTGCTGCTCGTTTCAACGACGGAACACGTCAGCAAAGTAATCACGAAGCGACCAGACAAGACTATTACAATCAAAATGAGTCAATGGAAAGAAATAATTCACGTCAACAATCTGATTATCAAGACGAATCACGACGGCAAAGGGGCTCCTATTGGTATGAAGGTTATACCCAAAGAGAATCGCAAGGACGTCGTGACAACTCACAGGATCGACGAGATAATTCGTATCGACAACGTGATTATTCGGAGGGACGACGTGATGATTCGTATCGAGACGACAGACGATCACATTCCAGCCCTCCGCCAAGAGGAGAGGAATATGATCGAAAATATTCTCACTCTGACCAATTTCGTCGAGACGAGCCTAATTTTTCCAGATCACGAGAGGAAAGGAGAGGTGGAGGAAATTTTCGACAAGACGATAGAGATCCACCGCCAACTAACCCACGCACATTACCGAAAAGCACAGAGGAATTGGAAGAAATTATCTCAAGACAAATCGATGAACGATTGTCTCAAATCCCCTCGAAATCACAGGAAATGGACGAGATGCTGCGGAAAATAATTCGGAAATATTGTTCGAGCAATTGGACTCACCATTACACCCCATCTCATCAAATCAAATGGGACCGAATTACTCCCGATATGTTTGATGGAGGTTGGCAGGCTGGTACCCAATTCCTAGATGAAGTTATGCACCTAGTCATAAATCACGAGATGGACCCGGACGTAACTTTGAAAAAATTAATTCCGAAAATGTTGGTTGGAAGTGCAACAAATTGGTTGCGGAAAAGTAACTTCTCACACTGGGACGAATTTGTGAAAGCTTTTATGAAGGAATATGGAGAGTCCAACGCCATGATGATAAAATATTGGGATAATCACAAACAGACGTTGGGAGAAGACATTCGCACGTACTTAAGACGTACAGAAGATTTGTTCACCCAACTCCCATATCATATCAGCGATTTTGACAAAGACAGAAAATTCAGGAATGGCCTGACACCTTTCTCCGAGCAAGTATTGCGAATGGTGGATGCACCGATGGCCAGTTCCTTCGAAAAATTATCACAATTCATCCGAAACCACCAGATGTACATTGACGACCGGTACGCTTCAGACATCCCGATAGAAGAGCAGAGAGCACGAGATGAAAGACAGCGACACCAGTCAGACTACACTCGTGCTGGTGCAAAAATGATGCGCCCGCGTTCTCAATTCTCGCTGTTACGAGAGGAAACCTCCACCAAAAAACAAGAGAGTGGACATCCTCCTTATCCACAGCCACGAATACCAATGCGACCAAATGTCAAATGGACACAATACCCAGGTGAATCCAGCGAGTCAATAGGAGATACCCAGATAATGCTGGCCGAATATACAGAAGAAGAAGTCGACAAATTAATGGATGCGGCAAGTGTGTTATTCACAAAAAATAACCCAGCAATAACAAAATATAAGCCTCCAATGCAGGCGAGGCAACCACAGCAGACGAGCTTGCAACCGCAGATGAAAGGAAATACGTCCTTCCTTCCAAAACCATTTTCAGTTGATTTTAATTTGAAAAAAGAAAATAATAAATCGCAAATTGGAGAAAAAACTGAACAGACTTCAACTCCAAGTAACCCTGATGATGGCAATAAGGCCAACCAAATAAAGTTGACTCCAGAAAATGCACCGTGCCATAATTGCGGACAAATTGGACACTGGGCGCGGCAATGCCCACATCCCAAAAGATTAATGTCTGCAGAAGAAATGGAACAACTTGTAAACTCCTTATCCGAAAGCATCACAAAAAACTTGAACGCGCGGGCTCAATAAAAGCAGTAGAGCTCGCGCCAACAAAAAATTCGGAAAATCTGCTACAAGCCCAACCAGTTGAAGAAACATCAGAATTGACAATTGAAATGGTACAAGATTCGGATGGATTATCGGAGGTCCAGCCAATACATGAAGCCATAACAGAAACGCTGTTAATAACAGAAACATTATTAGAATCAAAGGAATCACTGAAAAATTCTGAAAATTCGCAAAACATACAGACAACCACACTGCCTGAAAATTCTGAAAATTGTGGAAATTTACAGAATGACCGATCATTAGATGGGGAAGTATCAGAGACTTCATTAATATTGAAAACATCAGTGGAACCCAAGAATTTGACTGAAAATATCCAAGAAACTCCACCAACAGCACAAACACCTAAGGGAGCACGATTCATCAAAGACCCCAAAACTGGAGAATATGTGCAATCAGAATTAGCTGAAAAACCACGTAAAGTGATTGGAACTTTAGAAGGTGGAAAAGGGACAATAGTTTTTAACTTTGAAGACGGCGAAGTCGTAGGGATGAGATATCCGACACAGAAACCAGTGACGGATCCCAAGCCAGAACAAGCTGAAACTTCATCAAAAAAGAATATTCTGAAAGATAATGGACCACTAAAAAATACAACTATTCCAGTAACTCTCACGTCACCAGAAGCAATTGGCACAATGCCAAAAAGAGGAGAAATGATTTGCGAAATGGAATGTGGACAAATAGTAGGAATAAAATTTCCACCAGTAGAGTTGGAAAATTGTCCAAAAATAAAAGAAATTTATGAAACAAATAGAACTTATTTCACAGCAGAAGTGACGGAAGCCCTAAAAAATGTGGAAATCACACAAGAAAATGAAGCAACAATTTTTTGGGCAAAGGTAAAAGAGACCTATGAGGAAACACCATCACTAGCAGCATGGATGACAGATACACCAACTGAGCCTGTGGAATGGGATCCATTATTTAAAGAGTTAACAACATTGGAGCCGGAAGGACCACGCATCAGAATTTTTAATATATTATTGCCAGAAGAAGATGTTTTGGAAGGGATGACAACAATAGACCTCCAAACAGAACAAGGATCCATCGCTGCCATGCTAGACTCAGGAGCCAACCGTAGTTGTGTTTCATGGCCATTAATTCAGGCAATGGGTTTGGAAAAAGAAGTGTGGCCCGTCAAGGCCAATATGGCTGTAAATACAGCAGATAAAAAAGTGCAACCAATGGGAACAATAAGGATGATGATTCGTTGGACTCATGGAATGATGCAACAGTATTTCCTCGTGTTACCACACGACATGAAATTCATGTTGGTTGGCAATGATGCCATGAAACGAATGAAAATACAGCCCAACCCGCTCAACGGCAAGTGGAACTTTATTTCCACTATCGACGTGCCACAACCATATATGCCACAATTCATCATGGATAAATATGAACAGAAGAAACTGGAAGAGCCAGAATCATTGCGAAAAACATTTCGAAAAGAGAGTAGTTTTTGCGCATTTGAAGCACGATTGAAAGTTGGCAATGGCTTGCATGACATGATAGAAGAAGCCAAACTGCAATTAACAGAAGCTTTACAATTGGAGCATGTATTGAGGAAATATGAGAAAATTTTGAGTAAAAACCCGGGCAAGACTCATGTGGTACAACATACCATCAATTTAGATACGGACAAACCAATAAGGGTTCCTTTTAAATCTTGGAATCCACAAAAAAGGGAAATATTGCGGACATTATGCCAAGAAATGATTGATAAGGGCTATGTAACAACTGCAGAAGGCGATTATGCGACAAGGATTGTGTTGGTAATGAGACCAGGTTCAGAGCCACGTCTCTGTATTGATTACAGAGCGCTGAATGAACACACTTTGTATGACCCGCCCCAGATGCCGACAATAACAGAAATTTTAAGAGAGCTCGGCGAATTTCAATGGGTTTCAACCATTGATCTAACAAAAGGATACTGGCAAATAGATCTGAGACCAGAAGACCGTCCGAAAACAGCATTCTGGAGTCCGCAAGGCAGACTGATGTTTAACGTCATGCCTTTCGGGCTGGTCAACGCGCCAACCACTTTTCAGCGACTAATAGAAAAGGTATTAGGCGAAGCATTCCGAAAATATGCTTGGGCCTACCTTGACGATATTGTGATCGTATCAAAAACGTACGCAGAACACATGAAACATCTAGATTCAGTTTTAGGAAAATTACAGAAAGCTGGATTGCATGTAAACCCAACAAAGTCAAAATTCTGCAGGAAGGAACTAAAATTTCTAGGGTACAAACTTGGAATCAACGGCTTAAGCGTAGACCCAGCCAAAGTAGCGGCCATAAAGGAATTTCCAGCGCCAAAAAATTTGACAGAGTTACAACGATTTTTTGGCATGGTCAATTTTTTTCATAGACTTCTCAAGAATTTGGCCACGGTGGCCGAACCTCTACGCCCACTCCTGAAGAAGGGGATAGAATTTATTTGGGAGGAAGTACACCAAGTTGCTTTTGATAACATTAAGCAATTACTGACCGACGCCAAAACTATGCACTTGCCAAATTTACACCAACCATTCATCGTAAGGACAGACGCGAGTAAGAAAGGATTGGGTGCTGCCTTGATGCAGATCAAAGAAATTGATGGGCAGATGATTGAGTCACCGTGTGTGTACCTCAGTAGATGTCTGCAACAGGCAGAACTTAATTACGGCGCCACGGATCTCGAATGTTTGGCGGTAATTTGGGCGCTCCGAAAATTTAGACCATATTTGGAGTTCACAAGTTTCGTTGTGCAGACGGATCATGAGGCGCTAAAATGGTTGATGCGACTGGAAGAGCCAGCTGGACGTCTTGCTCGTTGGCAGATGGAATTGATGTCTTATAATTTTACAATCCAATATTTGAAGGGGACTGCCAACACTTTAGCAGACGCATTGTCTAGAGCACCAATTCAACTCATCTGCGACAACGAAGAGACGGGGGAAGCCGACGGTGACTTAAAATACTGCCCGACAGAACCACGAAAATGGGTCGTGGGTAACTGGAATCAGTTGCCAAAACCTCAGTCGGATGAAGAACGATTAGTAGACGAGCAAGTCACGGCATATTGGAGTTACATGCATAATGCGCCGGCAGAAGAGTCGGAATTAAGTCCGGAAATTAAAGAAGTTCAATATTTGCCGACTTCCAAATGCGAAATGGTGACAGCATTTATTGCAAAAGTCACGGAGCAAGCCGACTGCATGCCTCCGACACGCGAAGAAATTATAGAGCATCAGAAAAAGGATCGCCATTGCCAATCAATGCGATACTACCTCGAGACAGAACAATTCCCAGCTTACGTAACAACACCATTACAAAAGAAGAATTATCGCATTTTGGCGACTAAACACATGTTAGAAGAGGATTTATTATTAAAATACCATCCAACATTGTCAGATGATTTAAGCGAGGATTCGCGAGCCCTGAAGGTCGTGATACCGAGATCACTAAGATTCCGAGTGTTATGGCAAATGCACGGCCACCCACTCGCAAGCCATTGCGGAATTGCGAGGACGCTTTATCGAATGCGTCAGATTTATACCTGGGACGGAATCAAACGTGACACCACCAGATTTATTAAACACTGTCCGCGGTGTCAGGCGTGTAAACCTCGGACTAAAACACGAGTAGAAGCAGCACAGATTGGCCCATACGCACCTTTTGAGTGTCTAAGTATAGATTTGGTAGGGCCATTGATTAGAACTGATGAAGGAAACAATTACATTTTAGTAATTTTGGATATAGCCACCAGATGGCCGGAACTTTACCCATTATCCGACCCCGTCGCACAAGATATAGCGGATTGTCTGTACAACACGTGTATGGGATGGGGATTCCCGCTCCGAATCGTGTCAGATAACGGCCCGCAATTTAAGGCCCGAATATACCACGAATTCTGTAGAAAATTCAAAATTACTCCGCGATTTACGTCGCCATATCATCCGCAGGCCAACACGGTAGAAAGGACCAACCGCGATTTAAAGTATATTTTGTCAATTTTCACAGATATTCACAAAAGGTGGGACACATATTTAAGAGAAATTGCGTTTAGCATACGCACAACGGCAACAACAGGCCGCGATTATTCTCCAGCATACTTGAATTGCTGTAGAGAATTTAGGATTCCTTGGGATCCAAGGATTTTGGATGGAATTGCAAAAATAGACCCAAATAAGCCACATATTTACATCCAACGACTGGAGAAAATAATTAGAGATACATATCACCATATGATGGCGCACATAACCGACTTGCGCGAACGAGTGCAAAATCACAAGATGGATAAAAAGTTTGACGACTTTAAAACAAATGATTTGGTATGGAAAGATGATCACCCATTATCAAAAGCGTCACAAGGGATTTCGGCGAAATTATCCGACAAGCGGAGCGGACCATATGTGATCATCCAAGTCCACCAAGGAGGAGCAGTGAAGCTGCGACGGCTAAAAGATAATAAGATCTTTCGCTCCATTCACATGTCCGAATTATCACCTTATTTCCCGGAATTTAATCAAGAAATTTGGGAAAAGGATCAAACTCAGAGCAATCCGAATGGAAAAATAATTAATACATTATTTGATGAGCCAACAACATCCGAAACACAAGAAAATACGGAGACAGAAAATTCGCAGACCACTGAAATGAGTCGGATGAATAATAGTAATTCAGCGGAATCACAAACTTTGAAACAAACACAAAGTTTGCAAGATTCGCAAAATTTAGAAGATGCACAAGAATCTCACACTTTGGATAACACACAAAGTTTGCAGGATCCACAAACATCACAACAACAACTGGAATTACAGGATTTGTCAGGTTCAGACACAGCAGGCGTGAGTTCTCAAGTTTCAAGTAAACAAAGAAGCGGTGAAAAGGATAACAATTTGGAGAGCGACGAGGAGTTGGATGTAAATTCCAATGACAACACGCAAGAAAGATTGCCACTTTTTCCACGGGACTTAAGTTTAGAAACAGATGAACAAGTTGCGTCTTTTTCTAAAAAGAGGGGAGGAGTGGTAGAAAAGAAGAAAATAAAGAAATTTTATCAAGATTTGCGTGAAAAACAACCAGGAAAAATCAAGAAAAAAGCTATCTTGAAGAAATATTCACTTCGAGATAGGGGGAGGATTAAGCCTCCAGACTACCTCTAAAAATAGAAGGTAGCGACGTCACTCGGGAGTCCGGAAGTGGACGACGTCGCAGCTCGAACGTGATTGGTCGAGGCGAATCTCACTTGTTAACTTGACATCAAAACAATAGCAAGTTTAAGAAAGTCATCCCGGATTTTAACAACAAGGCAGTAAGAATAAGAGGGAAGAACGACCAAAAAACGAAGAAAAAGTGTGCAGCCAAGTGAAAGAAGGGTCCGATTAAGCGGAAGTTCATCTCAAGATGTTCGAACCACGGAAATCACCACCACCGAAAAGACGGGACCACAGTGAGGTAGTAAAAATCGAAATGTGTCGAAAATATAAATGAATAAGGAAGTATTTTCTCTCATCGGGTGTGTTATTTGAAAGTGCTTAAAGTATTCGTGGAAATGACGGAACGAAATATGTCGTTACAACGTGACAAGTTCGGCGAAATCACGATTTAAAAGGAAAAGGAGTCGAATGTCTCGAAATAAGTTAAAATAAAATTAGTTATCACGTAAATAACTGGTTTTATATGACGAAAGTGCTAATTATTCGCCAAAAATTGCAAAAGAGTGGTATAAAAAGGACTCCTATCACAAAAAATTAGCACGGAGCGCCATCTTGTGAGAAAATTTAGAATAATAAAACTCAAAATCGAGATAAATACGCAAAAATAACACACACATCAGAGAAAGATAAAATACAATGAATTTGAGAGAAAATTGAATTTAATAATGTTTTATACAGACCCAAGAAGCCATGGCGTCGTGGGGAAGAATTTCGAGAGCGGCTAGGTTGCCAAGGAATATCCATCGAGGGAGAATTCCATATAGATACAAGAGAGAATTCGTTGAGAGAGGTTATACAGCATTTCAAGCACGCAAAGCCTTCACAACAGCAATTCAAAGATTTTGGGGAACGACGAAACGATTATTCAAAGGATTCAAAACATGTTTCCACGAAGTTTTGAGACAGATCCCAATTACAGAGGACACACATGGCCCAATTTGGAACCAGATGATAGGGGACGAATATCCGATAGAGGAGGAGGAAGCAGCCGATCTCAAAATATACAAGAATCCTGCGACAAACAAATTTAAATTCGTGGAAGAGGTGATGGCAAAATTGAAAGCCGGAGCACCAGAAGTAGCGGCTAAATATATGGAGGAGAAAACAGCTTACCTCGAAGCTCAGGCCTTATTGCCTTCCCCGGAGTTAGATAAAGAGCCGCCATACTTCATAAAGAGTCAGTACAAGATGCACCAACTCCATATGACGGGACTCATTGGCCAAAACATCACACCGCTCAATTTAGAAGGTGAGCCGCAAGCCAAGGATTTTGGACCGCTCGTCTACGCCAAACAACAGCGGCAGGAGCAGGACGAGTGGGAGGCAGCATTAGAGCAGGCGGCAGAAGAAACGGTGAAGGAATTACACGAGGAAGTGGAGTTTCTGAAATGTGTCAGATCGGAAGAAGAGGAAACCAGACGGCGAGGAAGAGAAGCCAGATCACGAGGAGCCCTCCGTTACTCCAGGAGTGAGAGACCCAAAAGGAAAACTCCTCCCCGAAGAATCAGCCCAAAATATCATACCAGGGAATTCCGATCTAGGCGAAAAGAGTACAGAAGTGCGGAAATAAGTCCGAGAGAAAGCCAAAGAGAGAACCGAAGTTCGACACTAGAAAAACACCAAACGGGAAGATGTCAAAGTCGAGATAGAAGAGAAAGTCCCCGACGAAGGAGTAAGAGTCCGAGACAACAATATTTCCCTCGTCAACCTCAAATGGAGAAAAGATTAAATCGAACGGACAAAGATTCACCGAGGGAAGTAAAGAGACAGCAACGAAGCTCGGAAATGAGTCCGAAAAGGAATTCGAGGCGACACGAAACGGCGGATCGAGAATACGTACCTAGACACCAACGAGCAACAGAAAAGCGTCCGTCAGCCGAAGGAAACCGAGTTGAGCGGGCGAAGAAACGCCCACGGTCGTCACACCGCTATTCAGAAATGCGCCCAGCGAGAAAAGTGACAATTTCGGCAAATAAAGAGGAGACACTACAGGTGCAAATTCGCAGGAGTTCGTCGGACGAGTATTTGACGGCACACGAGATGGAGCTAGATCAATACGTGGTAATGGACGAGTGTCAACGTTCGCCATCGCCTGATTCGGAGGAAGAGCAGCAATTGGCTGAAACGACTGTTCGCATTTTGGAGGAACGGGAGCCAACAGCGACAGCCACACACGATACTGAAAAACGACAAGGAGGTGAAACCAGCAAAAGAGGGCCACGAACGCCACCTACTACCCCGCCAAGGCAGCAGGAAGTGCAGAAACCACCGCCGGCCACCCCTCCAAGACCGGACCAGACGCCAAAGACACCACCACAGAGTACGCATACTCCTATTACCTGGACTCCAACCACGTGCCCACCAACACCAACGCCGCGAGTGTCATCACCGGAGATTTCCAGCTGCCGAGAGTTGCCGACTCTTGACGAGGCCTTAGCCCAGGCATGGGAGAAAAGGGCAAGGGAACCAGCGCGGAAAAAAGGACCATCGCGAATACTGCGTCCAAGGATGCGAGATCCAAGGAAGGTACAACCAAAAGCTACGCCGAGTGCCGCCTTGGGAGTGCCTCATCCTCACTTGCAACCAATTACGGAACCAATTCCCCAAACGGACTTATCACTGCCAATTCCATCAGTAGCCACCGTGATGTACACAATAGACCCGTCAGTCAAATTAGCTGAAGATTTCGATAAATACTATCGACAGCTGTGGACGATGTACTTGAAATTTCCGTTATGTAACCAAGGACTTCTGACCCCGACGATGGACGAGTATCAGCAAGCCCAATTAGCAGAATCACTAAATGAACGACGGAGATGTGCTCAAGCCTTCATCGCCCAACCCACCGAGCTGCGAACCAAAGAATGGCTAGCTTGGTTCGAAGTGCAAATGTCAGTGGCATTAATAAGACTTTTGTTTCCAGGAGTTTTCCAAGCGGTCGAAGCATCGCTGATCGCCACAAGTTTCCTATGGACGTCAGCAATGGGCATCCCACCCGAGTTGCTCGATAGCTGGAAAACAGTATTGGGAGACCCACCTGTCATTCGAGCCCAATTGGAACGAGAAGTTTTTAAAACGGGAGAAACGTCGGGGCAGTGCATGTTAAGATTGCGGGGCGAATGGATTCTGAGAAGACAGAGTTTGCAACTGCAACGAAAATTTGGGACGTGTGCGCAACAGGTAGCTGACCCACCAACAGCGGAAGGGGCGGTGCCCACGGTCTTTATGACTGCCACGCCGAGCCACCAGCCAACCAAAAAAGCCATAGCTCCAGAATCCGATGTCGAGTTAAAATTGACTACAGATACCGAGATGTTTGATGTCGAAGGGAATGAGCCCTTAAATAGAGCTAGTGGAAGCTCGCAAAAAACAGCGTCTGGCAGAAGTTCGGCAGCCACTAAAGGGGCGAAAAGGAATTCAAACCAAGACTACAGGAAAATAAAACAGTTGTACCCAGGTCTGAGATTCCCCGAATATGCGCGAACTCTACTTATTTATAATGCGACGTTATGCCATGAGGCATTGAAGTGGCTCGAGAATGCTGTTAGAGAGCCAAAACGTATAATTCAGCATCAACGGCTAGTTGCAGTGCGGAGACCACCCACCGGATCCCGCGAAAAATATGATATCGACTATGACCGAGTATTCCCGAGGACTAAGTTCATCAAAGAAGTCTGGCTCCATGTCAATAATGGCGCCACCTCGGGACCAACCCAGCATCTGCCAAAATTTTCGGTTTCCGAAAGCGAAGCTCCCACTCCGGAGTCAGTTTTCCGAATCGAGAAATGAGAAGTGAAGGAAGAAATCGGAGAACCTTCCTAAAAAGAGGGGAGGTGTAGTGACCCTAGTGGTCACTAATGAAGTGTCGGGAATGAGCCCGAAATAAAATATTAAATTGGAGATTGTTTTATTTTATTTTATATTTTTTATGATTTCCTGTCTAGATAAAGGGAGGTAGGCAGGGTGGGAGGAATTGTGGGTGGTCGCCAAGGAAACCAGCCCGCAACCTCCCGGAGCAGGAAACACTTCCTGTGAGGAGCAGAAAAACTCCTCAGTTTGAAACTTACTTTGAGAGCAACCAGTCACCAAAAATCTTCCTGAGAAAACACCATTCTACAAGCTGATTAGTGAAAGATTGCCAGAGTATTTGGACTCAGTCTTGCAAATTGCCGGAGCAATTTGTGAGATACTTCTTGCTGTTACTTCAGTTAGTGACAGTGGGATTTTCATCTTGCCAAACAAGTATTGTTTGGAGGGATTTCTATTCTCGGCCAACAGCCATTGTTGGACTGAGATTTCTCACTCGCAACGAAGCGAAGTGAGCGCGAGTGTGAGAGATTGTTAGGCGGAATCAGCCGCAACGACGCCGCGACGACGACGTTGCGACCTGGAGAGGACGAAGAGAGCGGGATTGAGCCCGAACGAGTCACGAGGAAGTAGTTGGAACGGAATTGAGTCCGTATTGAAAAAACGCCGAGGCCGAGCCGAGCGTCGAGTGAAGCGAATCCAAGCGTTCGGCGTTCCCGAGAAGTGGAGTCGTCGAATCGACTGGATTCTTTATCGTTTTCCTTTGCTTTTAATTATATTTCTTTTAGTAAATTATTTCTTCAGTCGTCTAATTTATCATTTTATCACAAAATAATATCCGTATTTTAATATCTTGTATTTGATTTAGTGTTTATTCTAAGTTTGAATAAATCAGCCTTTTTATTGAGAAATAATAGAGTCATTATTTTTCTTAGTGTTTAACTTGAAGCTTGAGTTAAAATTGAGTTATTTGTGAAGTATTTGTATAAGTCCTGGCACGGCATCAATGAGTTTAGTTTTATTGTTAATATTCTCCACAGTAATTTGAGCTCATTACAACACATTGATCACTGATCCAAAGAATTTAGCTAAACTGCTCATTTTGAAAGTGCCCAAAGACAAACAAGAGGAATCCAACGAGAACAGGAATTTTTTAATTGCATGCAAATCCACATGCGTTGCGATTGCTTCAGTCCGCCCCTGGTAACACTTGGAAACGAAGTGAAAGAGATTGGAATTGCGCGCACACAGCTGCAAGTGACATTTCCCAAACAACAGCCATCATCGTCATTTGCTGTGACTTTGCAGGCCAAACAAGACAAGTCTAGCGACTCCAAGCGGAGGCAATATCCGCTTTTTCCAGATCCACACGTTACCTCGTAATAAACTTCTCTGCACAACCTTAATTTGTGCTCAGTTTGTTTTTAAACGACATTTCCACAAACCTTCACGTGCAAGTCTCCATTTCCCCCTGTCACTTTATTAAGTGCAACCAACAAGCAACCAATACTTGACGTACAAGTCACTTTTTTATTGCTTTCACCGTTGATATTTTGATATATATATTGGTAGACCTTCCAATTAGACCCCGTGCTTGCTTATTTCTGCCTTTGCCAGAGTGCAGCCACAACTGGAGGGAATTACACACATGTGGCTATTCTCAAGTGAAAACTTTTCTTTTACTTGCCACTTGTATTTCTTTTTCTATTTTTCCGATCTCTTTAAGCCACCTTGTTCGAGGGCCCTGGCCCCTATTGAACGATTTACGTGTACAAACTTCATACATGATTTCTCATAGGTTTCGAAAAATAAACTCAGCTTTACGGCGCGAAACATTTTCCGAGGCACTTTTCATATGACAACTAACTTAATTCATCCACTATGTCTTCAACTCAGACCAATTTATTTCCCTCGTTTAGGCGTTTGACAATTTTTATGGCAAACACGAGAAATTCGGCGCAGGCGATGTTTTAGTATATTTGAATCACTGCCATTTCCTTCAACGTGATTTAACCGAAAAGCCTCTCGTGCTGTGTTAAAACAAATCTCTTTTGAAAAGCAAGGCACTTTTAATTAAACAGGATTACGTTCACTGCTTGGCTACTCGCTAAAACATCTTTCTCGGGGCAGAAAAATGTGTCCCTTTTTATTACCTCACTCCATTTTACTTCACCATCCCTCAGCACTAAAGGGCAGATAAATCTGCCCCTTATTATTATCTCATTTGCATTTTTTCAAACATCACTTTCCACAACTTTTTACTCATAATTAAGACCTCATTTCAACAATCATTTTTCACCTTTCCGAAAACACTCGGAGCACTTTTTTCTTCAAAGAGTGAATTTAGTAAATCCATGTTGGCAGAAGAAGTCTCGAGTGAGCTTAGACTTTGCACTCTTCTCTCTTTCCGAATAAACCTGGTCTGTCGTGCGATAAACCAACATGTGAGCAGCTTTTATCTTGAAGACAACTTTTCCCAGAGGAATGATCTTTCACATATATAAGGTATACGACGCATATAGCTGTTGATGCCTTTTAACTTAAATTTAAACTGAAAAAACCGACGAAATGACACTAAAAAACACTCGGAATTGACTAATCTCTTTTATTTTTGAAGACGTATCGATTCCTTTTCATTGTGGAGCATTTCTAGTCATTTCTGGAGTTAAAATTTATTTCTTTTGATATGTAAAACTATTCTTTTGAATACCGTCCTTTGTCAGTTTTTACAACTGCTGTCAGCGATATCCTTTGCATTTTACTGTGCGCAGTCATCCGTTAGCTGTGTTTGTGACTGCTATCAACAATGTCCAATATCGCGTCCATACGTGTTGGGGAGGCCAATTTAGATATTTGCTTTTTCAACTTGTCAAACAAGAGGAGATCAGAACAGCTGAGTGATCTGATATTCTAATACTCTCTCGGAAGCCTCAATTTTGACTCCGGTTGAAATACGAGCAAATTCGAATATTAAAATAACAAATTTATTGATTTTATTTTAATTTTATTCTATTTAAATCGGCGAAAACAAGTCTTGAACTAATCACAGATGAAATATATTAATATAAAATTTCGCCAACAGATGTCGCAGATCGTACACCACTCAAAATAATAAAACATGCTAGAAAAACGTCAACAAATCTTAGAATTTAAATCTTTTTAAAAAATTTAAATTTTGCTTGGTCAATGCACATTATCGATTTGTAGTTGCGCCCAATACCGAAGTTAACCAAGCTCAACTTGAACGCGCCTGGCTGAAGCGTATGAGTGACACAAAAAGGGAAAAGCGTACATGTAAACCCGGCTTAAGTGACTCCCGCACTCAATCAGGAACTTTACGCTGCATCACACTTCCCTTCAAAAGCTTTCACGTGCTTTTTTCCTTCCTCCATCACCTCCCCCAACTTTTTGTGAACCTCAAATTTATTTTAACTGAATCCCAACCACTCAACAAGTTACTTTAATCATTGACTCTTAATTACCAAGACACTCAGTAATGACTACCAAACTCTCCCAAAAAAAAAAATCTCAAAAATTAAAAATAAAAAATAAAGCGTGCATCCTGTTTAGCCTCATTTTGCCACGTGATAATGAGACGAGAGAAAAATATGGAATTCACTTTCGTCATTAATTAGCCAGTAACGAGCATCTGACACCTTATCAGTCAGAAAAATTTCATTTCATGTTGATGACACAGCCCAGGGCATCCCTCATTAAGCAAACTCCAAACCTCAAGCCCTCGTACAAATAATTTCCGCCTTCGTCTCCTCACAATGATAGTCACGTGGCGAAGTATCTGCACCATCTGCTTCCCAACAAGAGGCACTAAATAAAAATCGACAATGCTGGCAAGGATGGCGAATACTGGTGTGCTTACAAGATGAAAAGACATCCGCAACAAGCGACACAAAGCAAAGAGTTGCTCGCCAGTTGGCAAACCGTGACCACGTCCAAAAAGCGCTTCTTTAATCCGGCTTCGTCCTCTCGAGAGCCTCGACCATCATCAGTCTTAATAAGTGCGCAAAACTGTAGCTCAATGGCATCGCTTCGACAATCGCGGCCCGTTTTCCTCTGTCAAATCTGTTGTATAAATTAAAGCTTTCTTTCGACTTCGCCGTGCCTTCAGCCAATATATCTTTAAATAAGAAGGACCACTTGGCAAAAAGGCATTGCATGCAGCTGTTTCCTTTCATCTCTCAGTCCAGAAATCTAAAGACACCTCCGAGGTCAAACTTCCAATTTCTTGAGTCTGCAAAAAGACATTTTTCACTCACACGTGACACTGCACTTCCCCTTTAGAAATTCCAATTTTCACCCCGAGTTTAAATTACTCAAACTTCTTCTCTGATTTTTTCCTTCCTCGTTTTTTCTTTTCCTTCTCGGGTGTGCTGGAGTTGGTAACAAGCAATTAACCTCATGTTCAGTCTATAATAAAATCCAGTTCAATTGACTAAAAGTTTTTTTTTTTAAATCGAAAAAGAAATACCCTTCTTCTTAAATCTGTCTTATATCAATTAAAAAGAATTTAAAAAAAAGAATTAAAAGGAAGCAGGAAACACATGTTCATGAGGCAGTGCTGTTGCAAGGAATTACAACATACAATAAATCTTTTATTTACGCACGCAGGCCTGATCTAACAAGGGATTGTGGATTAATTGCCTTCCAGACTAATCAATAAACTGTTTCTGTTCAACACTCGAGACACAACTCATTCGGACCAACTGCTTGTTTGGTCAGTAGTCCCAACTGATTTCCCTTTACAAACAACCTAAATAATTCACTTTTCAAATCTCTGCTATGCTGAATTTGAATGTATTTTTTCCCCCTTTCCTTCGTGGCTTTTCTTTCCCTCGGGTTTGCCTTTCAGCCTGCCGGTCACGAGTTCAAACCCAACTCAAGATGGTGATTTTCTTTCCTTTTTTCTACATAGGGAATAAACATATTCGATTCATGGTTTTGTTTTAGGGTAAATAATACGGTCAGTTCCGAGCAGTGTTGTATAAATACTAAACTTTGTTCGTCGGTTTGTGGATATTTGTATTTGGCAACAGCGATTCGTGAAATCAATTTTACTTTCGACTTCGATTCATTTTTATCAAATGAACGATCCGATTTGTTTGATTTAAGATATATGAGAACACGTTGACGACCTGTATTGAATTTCAGTCATGTGCAATATTGGCCATTCATGTGCAATAAATGCTCCCATCATTTATCAGTGACAACTGCTCCATCACAATCATTCAGATTGAGTGGCCCAATACAGCGGTTTGACTTAGCGGGCTCAATTGATGAAATCACGAGAGTAACATACAAAAAAAAATATCTGAAGCTTCTATAACATCGGTTTTCCACAGCCCTTCAACTTCTACAACTATCTTTCACAACCTGACAGCTCAAATTGAATAACAAAGTTTTGTTTTTCTTATCTTTGTTGGTTTCTATCACAAAGTTTGTACTTTAAACATTCTTTTGTATGCCAAAGTGCTCTCTAATGTTCTTTAAACATGGATAAATCAGTTGTTCGTTCCAGTTCTTTGAGTGAACATTTGGCAAATTTGAGAAAGGAGAAAAAAAGGAAAAAAAAAAAAAAAAAACCTATACAGACGTCGCCACAACTTCGGGCGATCATTATCACGACATCTGATTTGACGGGTGGTGACCGGTCAAAACCCTGGGTCAGTAATCAATAAAAATTAAGGAAAATGTGCTACGCATGGAACAAAACGTGTGAGTTAATGCGGTCGAGGAGATCTTTAAATTGCTAAACATTTTGAAGTTAATTAACGAATTAATTAACATTTTCTAAATACCAACGTTTTTAAAAAATTTATTTATTAAATTATATATTATAATCATCATTCAATTTTATAAAAATTCAAGTTGAATTTATTTTCCTAAGGTCGAAGTCAAAAACATATTTGCTATCTTATACCGGGGGTCACGAGGGAGAAAGTTAGAAAAACACCGTTGTAGATCACGTGTAGTTCTTCCAGATTGGTCTCAATGCAAACATAACATTTGTCATATTTTTGAACTTTTCAACAGCGCATTCGACGAGAAAAAATCGAGTGAGCGAAAATAACCGCTCCGACTTATCATTATTTTTGCTTTTAAGACCTTAAATGCCCTCCCGAGTTGTGTTTATTTACCTAGAAACTACCAAGTGTTTGACCACTCGTAATCATCCTAAGTGTAGTTACATACTAATAACAACCTCTTGACCATGGCCCACCAGAGACCCGCTGTCATAAAAGAACAACAAACACTACAACCATCTTTAGTGGCTACTAACCGTCCTTTCTTCCTAGATGAAACTGCAACGCCTTTGTTTATGGATCGCCTCCACCTAAATTTTCAACGCCACAATAAACTCGCGCGCCACTTTAAGCCCGTGTATTACATAAAACGACGTCATTTGCGATTTATTTTTTTTCATACCGAACGTGCAAATACAAGACCATGATTCGCATATTCATGACCACATCTGTATTCAATCATAGTACTGGCGTAAATTATCCGAGAATAGTTAATAAAAAAAAAAGGCGAAGAAATTGAGCGGCAGCCGGAGAATAAGAAAAAGAAAAAGAAGAAAATTTGTTGATGAGAACTCGTTTTCATTCCACACTTGACGGCATTTTTTGACGACTGTTCGCTTTCCGTGCGTTTCGTCTTTTACGACACCGCTGATGAAATTACCAAACCACGTTTTCCCCTACTAATATCACGCAAGGATTTGCTGGGTTCACCTAGACATGTTTTGTTTTTTAGTCAGTCGACTTGTTTCCCCAAAACGCAGAGCACAACCATTATGCGAGTTGCTTTTGCGCTCTTTCAAACCATATGTATGGAAATGAAGTACAAAACACACAGGACGATGCACTTTTCTCAAACAAATCATCTTACGAGACACTCGAAAAATGCGACTAGAACATAGAGGGGAATTGAGAGAAGAAAGAAAAAAAAAGATATCGACCTTCTCTTTTTCTTCTTCTTCTTCCTTTTTTTTATATATATTTTTTTATTCGTTCTCCTCGTTTTCTTGAGCTACTCTCACTGCCAAATCCCACCGGATGACACGTGGAATTGCGAAAATTGAATCAATGAATCGTCAACACATTTAATCAAACCCTCGTCTTTCTTCCTCTTACATCGTGTCAGTTCCGCCTGACAAAATCCTCCCATAAGCTTAACTTAATAACACCGGGTGGAGTTCAATTAAAGTCCGGCTTTATCCGTTTAAAAGTTGTTTATCAACACTGACCGCCACTTCCTAATACCATTAGTGCGCGTCCTATTTTTGTATTAAGAATTGCGAAATTTTTCTCCCTTTACCCTCAGCATGGTTCGGAATGAAATCGTCCATAGAGAATGGAAGGGGAAAGAAAGAATAAAAAAAAGCTGGAAAATACGATGTCTGGGGAGTGAAAAATAAATAAAAGCAGGAAGAGCAATCGGGCAGAAAACGCTCTCCTGTCAAAATTGAATTTAAATATTAATTAAATTAACATTCAATTCACCAAACTCATGCTTATCACCATCTGCTGATAAAAGCTCCGCCTGAAACATTGGCTGCAGCGCGCACCACTTACAAGTATTGCAGGGAAGCAGCGTGTCTATTTTTAGCACCAGCGGATATTCGAGTGCGGAAAAACAATAAGAGAAATAACTTTATATTGTTTTAGCGCTCGAAAAAAAACATTTAATTACAAAAAAAAATTAATCATAAAAATTTTTTATTTTCGAAGATAACGAGGAGAGTAATCGGTTTGAGAATTGAGATTGATTGAACGAGTGATTTATGTCATATTTACATAAATGCCACTCATAGGTTCTACATATTACCCTAGCGGTGGCTGATTTAAATAAACAATATAGTAGCATTTCGCAAGCTGCTCATTTGTTAGCAAATAGTCCCAATTTGTCTAATCTTTTTGCAATAATGGTTGGAGATTTCTATTCCGCTTCGAAAACTCGCTCACTTAGTTAAGTGGTTGAGATTTACATATAATTAAAATTTAAAATGGTAATTTAAATTTTTAATTCCTCCCCACCTCCTCCCCGGCCCAAAAAAAGGTACCAATTACAAATAGATGACACGGGATCGTTACGAGTTGCAATTACGAAACGATGAGATAAGAAATGTCCACGTATCCAATTGGGATTCGGTCGTGACATTTGACAAGCAATTTTCCCCCACCTATGTAGCATGAATTAATGCTCTTTCGCCATTTTGTTATTAAGCCTATCTCTCCGCTGGTGCTTATCTGTTGCAAGTTTATGAGGGCAAGTCAGGGTTAGGATCAGGGTCGGATAAATTTGCGAATAATTTATATTGATGACTCGTAGTGATACGTCGCCTCGCCACAAGCCGTAAATAATGTGAAGGAATGAGATGCTGTTTCGAACAGACTCATTCTGATTAATTAAAGATTGTTTGCAAACACATAAAGCTGGCTGCTGCGGCTTGAGTCTGCAACACTTTTAGTCTTATCTACGGGCTAGTCGAAGCACCACGTCGTAAATACCGGGCACACAAACGTGAACAACTCGCTATCAAATATGAGTTACAGATCGGCGATGAGAAATTGAAAAGGAAAACTAAAGAAGCGAAGTAAAAACAACAAATTGCGGCGCAGTTTTTCTTGCATCGAATTGAGAACATAAAAAAGCGAGTGTAAACACATTACGGCAAGGTACAGTCGGGAGAGAAATGGCACCAATTGTGTACCGAAGCCGTTGTACAATAATAATTTTCTTGTAGTGGTGCCGACTAAGGAGATCGTGCCAGACCCTTCTCGGCTCCATGTAGCGTGAAAGAATTATGGCGGCGTGCAAACTGACCACCTCGACATCCTCGGATATAAAATCCAGACAGACGCGGCTTCTGTTTTCGGATGCTTGTCAAAATGTCGTGTGGCCGTGTCAATTTCACCCTCGTCACGCACTGAATTTGAATATTTTTCTCGACATTTTTCCCTTGTCATCATCAACAATATTTTCGTCCAACTTTTGAAAAAGTTTTTTTTCTTTCTTTTTTAATGGAAAAAAATATGTATCAAAGATTACAGCTTTGTAAATGTATTTTTTTTTTATTTTTAAATATTCGAAGTAAATCTCTAAAAAAAAAAATATGTTAAAATCGACATTTCGACTGAAGGTAATTTATATAAATTTAAGCAAAAGTTGGCTTCTCTTAAAAAGAAATCTGGTTTTCATTTGAAAATTCCAATTTCGTTAAGAAAAAAAAAATGAAAATTTAAAATGAAAGAAAGAGAAGAGAAAAAAAACCACTTATAAAATTACATATTCCGCGAATTTAATTTCCAATGCCTATTCAGATGAAGTCACAACACACCTGATCTTCAAATACAGAAGAAGAAAAAATTCATCAATAGCATTCAAAATAAAAATCTAATAATCCAATACTAAAAATTAAAAAAAGTAATAATAATTCGATTCCAAACAAAAACACTGATTTAATTTCCAACACCTTCAGACTTGAGCTTGCACATGCTCACATGCATCATTAAATTAAATCACCTCACAAAAACAATTTGCATATTTTTAGCATTTTTTCACACACAAGCATTAACTCCCATTTGACTTTTCAAATTTTTTTTTCCTTTTCTTTTTGCTTTGACGAAGAAAAAGAAGAAAAGTAAAAACTAAAAACAAAAAAAAAATAATCAAAGTATGATTCCTAGCAGAAATTATTCTCGAATCAAGTTTGCCATTGAATTTTTCGATAACCACCAAGCGCTCAAATCCCATTACGAGAAAGCGCGTTATACGCTAAAAGTTCGTCATTTCTATGCTGGATGCGGGCTGGCGAAAAAAAGGAGAAAGAAAAAGTCTATTTGCCATACAATTGCCATCGTTGTGTTGATTTAACCTGGTCGTGCACGATATCGGATCACGAATCCTCTTCTATTACGGCGCCACCAGATATTGGGTTTCTGCCAGGCGCCGTTACACGCACCCACACGAATCGAAACTGTGGCACAAGGTCAGCAACTGCAGCAATTTTTCGTAAAGTAGCAGCGCCACCTTCGGCAAAAAAAAAATAATAATGGGAATGGGGAGGAACGAGTATTGAAAATCGCTTTAACCGATTTGGAGTCTGAAACGGTTGAGAAGAGGTGTAAAAGGAAAGAAGCTGCCAATACAAAAACATGGCACGTCGGTGCAAACACTCGAGCGAAAATAAGCCATAGAAATTGGCCCAATCATTGTTTCACTTTACAAAACCCTCAATAGGGATGAGCAGCCAGCCAGCCAGCGGATGAATGTGAACAAAAGAAAATCAAGACAAACTACACTCATCTCGGCTTTTTATTTGGATAGCAAAAAATAAAAGAAAATAAGAAAAAATAAAAAAAATCCCCCGTCACACTCGTTCCTCTTACTCCTACTTGAGACTTGACTCGAGACGAAAATGGATCAATAAGAAAAAGGAACTTTTGCAACCGCCAACACCAAGCAAACACGCTAATAGAAAGAAAAACAGCGCATTCGTCATCGTGCGTCTACTTGACGACGGATAATTTACTACCTGCTATACAACTTCCTGTGTTCACCGCTAACCCATTATTGCAAAAGGGGGATTATCACGTAGAAGCAAGCTAAGAGAATAATATAACAGCCGCCACTAAAGATTAACGTCCTTCTTCTCGCATATGAGCTGCACGAACGAACTGCATCGGGCTTATCTGCACTCGCTCACCAACCACCTCTCAATCCGTCGCCCCACTGCGCAGTCTCGGTCACTTGATCTTTTGTCTATGTGCGCTCATTTCAACTAATGTTTTGACTTGAGCAAAACTTTATTTTCTTTTTATTAATCTTCCAATTTATTTCTCGCTTTGGTGAATAAAGATGGAAATGAAGAATTTGTCCCCCGATGCAATTTCGCTGTCAGGATCGGAAAAATCAATGAAAGCAAAGGAAAAGCGGTAAACATCAAATTTCCTGATCGACGAGAAGAAATGAAAATAGAAAGAAATGTCTTGCCGGAACTTACCGCCGCTAAACAAGTTTCACTTCAAAAATAATAGTCGCTATTTATAGTATAAACCACCGTTTCTCTAATTGTGGGGCGCGAGCTGATTTTTGGTGGGGCACAACACTTTGTCGCCCAAAATCGCCTGTCTTAAAAATGGGTCGCAATGCTAAAAAGTTTGAGAACCCCTGGTGTCAACTATAAATGCAGTATTCGCGTCAGTAAATGTTAAATAACTCTCTGTAACCCACGTTTGCCATCAGGCCACACAATGTTCCAGACGTACACGTCAAGGTGCCGTGATTTTGAACTTTCATCTCTAGATAAATCCAAGAAATTTTTCACTTCTCCATCTCCAAAAAGCTAATTTCTAGCCATTGCGATGCAAAACCGCCTCTTGTGCTGCATCTATGACTTAATTACTGCATCAAACGTAATGTAGCAAGGTATTCTTCCTATGGGTCGATGGACGCTGCAACTGCGAGCGTCCAAGGACGCATTTTAATGAGCCTACAGTTTAAGCACGTGTTCGCATTCGGCGTCCAAAAGTAGAAGTCTTCATTGATTTTTTCTCTCTTGCCGTTGCCGGTAAAGCCCTCAAGACTCGTCTCCGGCTCGCAACCAATATCCACAAACATGTGGGCATTTCCTATCGATTAGTTGATACCGAAGGGGGGGCTCGAGTTTGCTAATTTAAAAATCAACAAAAGTGGCACGTCGTTTACGCGTGAAAATTGCTTCAGTCATTACACCTCCAGTATGGTTTTCCCCCCCAATAAACTACACCTTAAATCAGTCTTTTCAGAAGGGCCTTGATTTTTTACCCGCCTCTCCTTACAGGCATTTTTACGCCTACAATGTCTCTCCGCTTATTTCTCTGGCACATCGACCTATTCTGGCGTGTTTCATTAGGTTAAGAGCTCGTCGCTGTGCACATCCGACCCTTTTCCATTCCGACCTGCATTTCTCAACTTTCATTATCAAATTCATTTCGTAAGATTGATTGATGCGCAAAACAAAACCAATTGCTAAACATTTTCGCGGAAATACGACAACCACTCGATTCAATTGTGATTGACTTGCATTCGAGGGCACAAATTTGACCAGACTGTCCTTAATAGCGTCATTTCTTTGTGAAAATAGTTATTTTCACTTTTAGTGGCATGTCGATTTTATGTAATCAACGGATTAAAATGAGTTAAAAGAGGTAAAAAAAACACGTTCTAAATTTACCTAATTTACCTTATGCAAATCTCCATTGATAATCATCAACAAAATGATTCCTTTTGTGTGGAAAACCACTTTGATCTGTTCTCATGCAAAAAAAAAAAATCCCCAAAAAACATGTTTTTCAGTCAAAGTAATTAAAATATATTTTAAAAAAATTAAATAAATGTAAAAAAAAATATCTACACTTTATTTTAATTAACGCTGTTGTTATTAAAGAACAAAATGTCAACACAAAATGAATATTTTTAAATAACATTACAATAGAAATGTGCAGAATTTTCTACCCGCGGCTTCTTCCACCATGTTTTCCATTAGTCTCTCAAGATCCTTAAAAATTTCCCAATAAAAAATAAAATTAAATAAAATCACAACGAAAGTTGTTTACCTACAACAATTAACGACCAAACGTACCTTTCACAAAACCCCAATCAGCACAAACGACTTGTCCCAAAATTTCGGTCCCATTAATCGAACTAATGGCCGACGACGCTTCTTTGTAGGTTTCGAACTCGACTAATGCGTAACCTTTCAAAAACCCCGTGCGCCGATCCAAATTCAGATGAACATTTTTAATGCTTCCATGTTCGGCAAATTTTTCCTGAATGTCGCTCTCTTGGCATTCCTCGTGCACACCAGTGACGAAAACAATCCATCCTTCAACCGAGCGCTGAGGCGCCCGAACCGCCATTACGTCATCTCCAGTGCTGTCAACCCGTCTTAGTTCCACTCGAACCGCGGCCTTTGCATTAAAACCTCTTCCTTTATGTTTCCGCGCTCGTTTTTTAACGTTTTCCACATCACTGTCGCCTGCCGCATCAACTTCAAACTCGTTATCGGTTGAAACGAGATCCAAAACTTCCGCCATGTTGCCGACACAAAATCGGAAAGAAAATCTAAACCAGTAGAGTGAGGTTTGAATAACGCACGTGACCGGGGTCATTTGGGCCAATCAGAAGACCGATAATTCGCAACCGCGATATTGCAAACCAACACGAAGAAACTCGTGTTTTTATGTATTTGAATTTCAAATTGTGAGAATGAAACACAATTACAGAAAAGGTCAGCAACGAGATTAAGGTCCAAGGGAGAAGTGGAGTCTATCACTCTTATCTATAAACAGCGGCAGCCGACACAAGTAACACCGCGTGGCCAATTACGGGCTCATGAATAAAAGCGGCGCCAACGGCTCAGACGCTTGAATTTTCACCACCAGGGACGGATGGCTCGTGCAAAAAGGTTGAGATAAAATTAATGGGAATAAAAATGTGCATCCGCTTATATTTTCTTCAATTTCGGTTCAACGACTGCTGAAGAATGAAGAAAGAGTCTTTAAAAAATTCCAACATTTTGTTTTCTACAATCATGTCAACAAAATTCCACATTGCCAAAACAGACCGGTCCGGTCGATTTTATTCATTTTGCTATTTTTTTATTTAAAAAAACTAGTAGGAAATAACAAAATGACAAAATTTTAAGGAATTTTAATTTTAGTGTCCAATTTTTCCTAGAAAACAGCTCTGTCTATTTCATCAATACCAATCGGTCTAAAAAAAAAGTGAGGAATGACGCAATATTAAAATATTATTAAAAAACGCAGCTTCGCGCATTTTCTTTAAATAGTAACATCCTAAAAATGCTTTGAAAAATCCTTTGATAATCCCCCCGACCCCCTCCAACTTGCAGCAAAAGCAATTTGCCAATTTCCCTCATGTTTGTTAATGAGCCCACAATTTATTTCACTTTTAATCACTTCTCAGTAACAAAAAAAATAATCCCCAAACGTGTTCTGCAGCTTCCACTCCAGTGAAGCAGTCCCATGGGTCAAAATAACCCAATGGGCGCTTTAATTATACTCAGATTATTTTCGAATAAAAGATGAAGTGGGGGAAGGAAGAGCTACACTCAAATTTAGCTAATGATTAAATCAATTGGAATCAGCAATATCATCCGCGCTGGAGGGATGGAGCAGTGGCTCATTTAAGCAAAGACAATTAGAATGAAACCTAACATGTCGAGCAAAGGATAAGCCAATAAACTCCATCATGCGAAAAGTAACCCGCCGATTCCTAGTACGGCTACGACTACCTGCCTTCTTAAACTCGAGCAGCGCACACGCTTCGTTTGAGTTTTGCACTCGAACGTAATAAGCCAACGCAAATGCTTTTCATTTCTTTTTCGCAAATTTGATTCTAGTTTATGCGAATGGAAATTCGTCACGAAGTCTAAACTAAATTTGTTCTTCAAAATTCGAATAACATTAAATCAAAACGATTTTTAAAAATTTTTTTTAAATTTTTTTTATTATATTAAATTGATATTAATTGGCATCATCGAGTTTCTGCCCGCACGTTTACTCGATTTCACGTTTTCTTTTCATATGAGCGTTTATTTATCTTAAAAATAAATTGGTGCCAATTTATCAGTGCAATTCAACCCACTGGGAAATCATTTCCAAAAATCCTTGGGGAAAACAGTGAATCATCAAAAGCGCACCTAGATGACAAGTCTGGTGTCTTCTTATTCTTGTCATTATCAGAAAACGCGTCAAAAGACGTGTCAAGTGGATTCGACTTGAAGTACACTTTCAATGCAATCACATAAATTAGAAAAGAAATATTCTACCTACATTTTATTATTCTTTTTTTTTCTTCATCAAATTCCATCCATAATAATCTAATTAATCCCTAATAGAAAAGTTTTAAGTACCAAGTTGTTCATTTTTTTATTTTAAAAAGATAAAACGCGTTCTTATTCAATTTTTTTTGGAATTAACTTTTATAGCATAAAAATCGGATTAAAGTCAATGCATAAAAATGAGAATTGTGACTAAGAGGTTAAAAATGGATTCACTGCACTTAGAGCATATTCATGCATTTTTTATGAGTCGTTTTATAATTTTTCATATTTACCAACTTGCAAAATTGGTTCAAATATCTTTAAAAAAAATTAAATTTATTAATTCCATACATGTGGTGAACGAGTCTCAATGTCAAATGCAAACTGCACGTTCCTCTTCTTGACACATCCATAAATTATCGAAAATTTCAGTTTAACTTGCTTTATTTTCCAAACTTAATGCGCATGCGCACTGCGACCAAAACCAGCCTTCTGGTTATCTTTCTTCTTGCTAAAATAATCAAGAAAAAGACCTCCACTGTTCACTTAACTCAATGAAGTCGTTGTTTTGTCATTTCTATCACTAACAATTACTCACTGCTTGACAATCCGTAATTATATCACGGAAGACGAAGCCCCAAGGTTGCGTAATTAAATCCAAGCTACAGACACGACCACATGACATATTCAACGTGTATTCGAGCCGATGGTAAATTCTGTGGTGGACTCCAGAATCACAGTCCGCTGTGCGAGTCTCCCAACCCACTCTTCCTCTCTCCTCACATCTCTTATCAGTCTTTTGCATTTGCACCATCTCCTCCATTCATTTTGCTTCTGATTTTCATCCACTGTGTTTTGGTCTTATCAGCTTGAGGTATTTTCGTTTTCCACATGAAATAATTTTGCGCTCTTTGATGATAACATTCTGCAAGTCTAATTTGTAACCAAAGACTGGTACAAGCGTGCGGTGACAGTGAATTATTCACCTAGCATTTCTTTAAACCACAATTTATTTCTTCGTCAGAAAAACAAATTCATTACTGTTTAAATTAATTAATTAATTAGTTAATTAATTATGCTCTCATCAACTATTCAATATCTTTTGACTTCCCGCCGTGAATGAAAGCATAAATGAAACTGACCCTTATGGTCGCAACGCGAGGGCCAGTGAACCCTTAAGCCAACAAATACAAGGTGGGGATTAGGTGAGGTAGTCGACCGAGTGGCAATTAGAAATTAAACGTGGGTCGATATTAAAACAGCAATAGAGAGATAACATCACGGCTTAAAAAAGTGCACAATAGTCTTGGAGGTAAAGTTCTGTGAGCCTTTAAAGGTTTTTCATCTTGTAAGGAGCGTCACAAAGTGCCATCCCAAAGTAAAAAGCAATTTGTCAGAATCGTGCGCCATTTAACATGATTAGCTGGCATTACGTGTATGTCAACAGGTTTTAATTTTGGCTCTGGGTGTAACAATAGCAGAAAACTCTAGGAAATTAGGATCGAAAAGACAGGTTGATGACAAATCTGGAATTCTTCCCGATTTGCGACGACGATGCTGAGCAGAAAAGCCAACTTTCTAGTGCTTCTCTAGAGCTATTAAACCACAAAGTTGTATGTTCGGTGCTACGAGCTTGATGGTGAGAAGTCTTATAAGCATTACAAAATTACAAGTAATTACAAGAGCGCTTCGTGGAGACATTCATTTGATCCCCAGGGTTTGTCTGGACAAGTCGCCCAACATAATTTAATCTTTGCCGATGCCGATACTAATTCCCCAGTAGTAAGAACTAAATAGCACTAAACTAAACCGCATGTTAAACAACATATTTACGTTGCTTGTCTTCAAAAATGGTTTAGGCTATGATTCAATACGAAAATCCCTACTACGCTGTATGAGTAAATGTCGGCTCTCTTGGGTTGAAGCAAGGCTGTCTTGTCTTTATTTACACAAAATTATGGCTGAGTTTTAATATTCCCACTGGCGTAATAAGACCATAACGCGACGCGACGTATGATGTTCATGAACAGCTGATACAACCAGCTATCCAATCATGGTGAATGTCAAACATTGCCGCTGTTGGTTGACTTGCCTGCCAGCCACACACAGCATTAGTTTGCCTTATAATTACAATTATAATTTCCATAAAAATATATGCTTATGTAAATATAAATATTCAAAAAAACACGTTAAATTGGCTTAGTGTGTGTTTGTTTCTTTTTTAAAAATTTATTTTTGATAGAAAATAGGTGTGTTAAGGTTATGCAGGTGTTTATCTACTTTCTAGATCTGTCAAGAGCTCAGGCCGTCGTGGTCATGGCTACGATTCATGTTTGTATAAATAAAACTAAATTGAATTGCAAATTCCCGCAAAAGTTTCATCTCTTGAATTTTTGCGATGTATTTCTCTGTAGGCATCGAAAATGAAATCACAAAATGTTTCCCAAATGCGAAAAACAAACTTGAATAAATACGCGTATCATTTGAAAGTTTATCAGCACGAAAATGGTAAAAAAAGATGCATATTCGCAGCACCGTTTCCGCTTAAAGTGCTAAAATGCAGCGGTGTCTAATTTGCGTGTATAATAATTATGAGAAACCAATGCATTCGCCCTTTAACGTGTAAACACATACAAGCATTGGGTGTTAAATTTGTAGAGCAATTTTGCCACCTCTATTACTATCAAATTACCCATCGCGTGACATTTATGGTAAATAACCACTTTACGCATCACCTTAGTCAATTTAACATGTATTAACAGCTTTCCTTAATATTTATTTCAGCCTATTTCACTTTCCAAATCATTTTTACTGTGTTTATAAATTAGGTGTATAATGACAAAGAAGTGAAGCCGCTCGCAACAGAAATTACCCACATTCCAAGCAAAACCATTGTACAAATTATTATTTTAAATGAGAATTTTTATTAGATGAAAAGCAGCGAACAAATTTAATTTCCACTCTTAGTGTCTTGCTTCTTTTATTCGTGCAGCTACAAGAAACAATTTTAATCAAGTTATTTCTGCTACTTTGATTCTGGCTTGCTGGAATGTTGCTGGACCAGCGCACAATTCACTTTGTCATCAATTCCTTCTTTTTAAAACATTACCAGTATTTTTTTCTTTCACATATGATTCAAAAATATAATTATAATCCATGTATTGCGATGTATTTTGAAATGCATTTTTTTAATGCTATTGATTTGCATTTTCTAAAATGTATTACGAATTTCCCAATATTATTATTTGTCAAATATGGATGCATTTTCAAATGCATTTTTTCAATTTTATTATGAAATGCATTACTTAATGCAATATATTGTAATATTTATTTTTAAACGATGCGAGTTATTTTATTTTATTTTATTTGATTTTTAAAAAACAATTCTAATTTTTTGTTTATATTTTTTTTTTAGGTAAGTACCTTAAACTTTTATCTGGGATTTAAAATCGACGTTTTGGCAATTGAAAGTGAGTCAATTTCCGTTGCGTGAACGGCTAAAGTTAAGCACAAATTACAGTTGGAATTGGAAAATGCACAAATTAGGTAAGCTCGAAAACATGCATTTACTATTTCTGAATTTAAAATGATGTGAGCAAATCCTTCCTGATGAATGACACGATAAATTCGATGTGGCAGATTAAATTTCCTCGCAACTGCGCGCAGTCTATTTGCTAGTAATTTCTGAAGCAATCAACATTTTTACTCGAAAAGAAAACCAAATGGAAATGAAAATAAATAATATAAAAAAAAAAACAGAAAAAAAAAGTTTGCCTTTGCCATGGGATTTTTTTTCCAGTACAAAATTAAGGGCTAGATTGAAAAATGAACTTAATCAATCTTAACCGCAACCCTGAAGGGTTCAGAAACAAATAGAAAGTTTCTAACATGACGCGAATACAAATAAGAAATCGAGTAAAAAAAAATTCAAACCAACGCACAACCTAAAGGCGAAGAACATTTTTTCCATCTTAATCCGCACGTGACTACGTGTAACCACAAACTTAAATTTAATATTAACTAGCAAAGTTAAGTAATCGTTGGGAAATTCAAAATTCAGCAGATTTGTAGGTTCTCACAGGACTGGGGCGGCCATTTTAATTCAAAAATAAATTTTTGGTCCAAAAAATGAATTTTTCTATTGTTTAAGGGACTGACCATGGCCCCCATGGCCCCTCCGCCTAAAAAGGGCCCCACAGCCCGTACATCCGTGACTGAGCATGTGGGGCTAGGGTAGTTGTAATGGTCCATTCTTATTTTCTGGGTAATAAATTGATTAAAGCGACATCAGTTGGCATAAATGCTCAACTCACGCTGCAGAAGACAGATAATAATAGTGTTCATCAGTTATAATCAAATGGCATGAAATTTAAACGTAATTATAAAGCTAGTACTGCATGCTGATTAGGAAATTTCTCATTGCTCCATAAATTACACCAATCGTTTTCCGTTTCAAGTGGCAAATATCGGATCAATTTTCGCACGCATTTCTCACTTTGAATTAAAGAGACCTTTCATCTCATTGCACACTTCTGCACTTGCATTTCATTTCGTTCCCCGTCATACATAGCCGGTTTAAAAATTTTAAATTTTTAATAACTAAAACAAATGATTCTCATGTAGAAAATTAAATTCCTTTTATGCTGTGTGGCGATGCATTTCGGAGTTTTAAAGCTCATGTCGGCGATATAAAATTAGAATGAATGAAATCGCGTTAAGAATGAGAGATTTAAATACATAAATACAAAAGAAACGAATTAGTTTAAATTGGCAATCGTTTGTATTACGGTAGTTAAATCACTCGAAGTGATGGCAGAAATAATGAATAGATTCCTACTGACTCAATTTGATGATTCTATCGACATCCGACATTAGCGCCGCCCCAGTTGAGATTTATTAGAACTAGGCACACTGCCATTAATTAAAATGTCAATAAAGTGAGAACCGTAGAGGTCCCCTTGGTCGAACCGGTTACAAAAATTGCACTTATTAGATGCTCAATCCACTTGCAACAAATAAAAAAAATTTTAGACGTTTTTTAGACTCATAAATGCAAATTTACGCACAAAATTGAACAATTTCTAGCGAAATTGGATAATTTAAGCAAAAATATTCACATTTTTGAGTAAAAATAATTAATTTCTGACAAAATAATGGGTAATCCAAATCCGCCAGAGTTTATCTGTTTTTCATGTAAATTTTTAAACTATAATTGGCGTGAAATGTGGATAGCAAAAGATCAAATCTCGTTCCATTCTTCAGTGTGAATACGTATTGATATTGCATCTCGTTTTTAAAGTGGAAATTAAATCAACTTTTCATTGGCAGCGGGCAGAATTTACATAAATCCGAGAGCATTGTGATATAGCGATGAGATGAAAAAATATTGGAAGGTGGGCACGGACGATTCGATTTCGACATTCGCGAATAAATCTGCGAGCAAGTCAATTGCAAACAAAGTGACGCGAGTTGCAGAGCAGAGCAGGCAGCGCGCCAGCAAAACTTTTAGGAACCGGGAGGCGAAAAAAAAGAGAAAGGGGGAAAGGAAAGAAATGCCAGCATCAATGCTAGGAGAAAGGAGAGCAGTGAGGACCTGTCAATTCAACAGCAACCAAATGGACGCTTCCTTCGCAGCGTCTTTGGCAAAATTCCATTTCTCACATATGGACTGAACAAAAACTTTATATTTACGACATTAAAACTTGCGTCAAAATACAAAAAAATGCGAGATAAAACCTAAACCAGAGCATACGCGCTCTATTGATAGAACCTACATTTCCCTCGCAATCTAGGTGTTCGATTCAATCGGTTCAGTCAATTTAAACATTAAGTGCATTCACAGCAAAAACAGGAGGCGGAAACTTGCCTGACTGTGAATATGTCGTTTTCGGGTCTCACGCTTGGACTTGCAAGTAAATGGCGTTTAAAATTTTTAATGATGCTTGGAAGGTTTGACCCCTCGATCTAACTTTTGTGTCAGCCATTTTGAATTTGGTTGTTCAAACCAAAACCCGACATAAACCACTTCAAAAACAACTCCAGCGTTGTTTTTGTTCTTGCAATTTTTAATGATGGTTTTTGGCTGTTTTCGGAGTCCATTCTGTTTACAGAAAATCCATAAACGGTAAAAACAAAAACTTTGAATGCACCTATTTATTTTAGTCAATTTGTTCAATTTATTGCTCAATTTATACATTTATTTTAGTCATTTTGCTCAATTTAGGTATTATTTTCAATCATTTTGTTCAATTTAGACATTTATATTAGTCATTTTGTTCAATTTAGATATTATTTTTAGTCATTTTGTTCAATTTAGATATTATTTTTAGTCATTTTGTTCAATTTAGATATTATTTTTAGTCATTTTGTTCAATTTAGATATTATTTTTAGTCATTTTGTTCAATTTAGATATTATTTTTAGTCATTTTGTTCAATTTAGATATTATTTTTAGTCATTTTGTTCAATTTAGATATTATTTTTAGTCATTTTGTTCAATTTAGATACTCCGTATTATTTTTAGTTATTTTGTTCAATTTGGATATTATTTTTAGTCGTTTTGGTCAATTTAGACTCGAGTTGTAAAGGATACCACATTCAATTAGCATCCCGTACTCAAAGAGATATCATTTGCGTTATTTCCCTTTAATATCCCGCATCGACTTTAATAGGAAACGTCTGCTTCCTGTTTGAATCCAACAAGCTTCGTTTCTTACACGGCATTGCATTCCGCCGAGAATGAAGCAAACGCACCTCGCGCGCATGCAATTGCATCCTACCAAGTATCTTCGAGCTCGAGGGAACCTAGCTCGAATATCATCAGGCCATTGGTGGGGTTCAGACGCAAGCGTCGACCTCATCGAGGTAAAAATAAAAATAAAAAAAGATAAAAAAGAAAATCCAATGAAACCTATTCTACCGCAAGACAAGTGAACAAAAACTACAAAACACAAAAAAAATAAAAATAAATAAAAATTCTTAATTATTTTCCACCATTTTCCTTTTTAACGGCGTGTCCCAAAAATTCAATGTCATTTTCGCAAAATTCAAAATGTGATTACAGCCATGAACATTAAATCAAAACATTATCCCCATCAGTAATCACGTGACCAATCAGATCGTGACGAGCACGTACAACGCCCACAGTGCTTCTGGCTCATCGTCGCTCACCCCTTTCCTATTCCTTTAATAACCGAGTTGAGGAAATTGCACACGACGTTAATTTTTCCGTGCACCAGGCGTCTGGTGCGCACCAAGCGACCGCCTCCCCTTCAATCAATCGTGTATGCGTCTTGGATTGTTGGCCGAAGGGCTCCAGCACTCATCGCCATGGTAACCACCCATCTGTAGTAGAGTAGAAGCATCGCATCGCGTCAAATGGGATTGAAACTCATCACTATAAACTTTATTCCTACATCAAGATAATTGATACTTTATTTTATTCCGAAAAAAAAAATAAAAAAAAATAGCACGCGCACAAAAATAAAAAAATACCTGCAAATTTCGTGGAATGTTTGCACAACAATTTTAATTCATCCTCATCTTTGTGATGGAAACAAACAAACAAGCAACCACAAGCATCAAACACGAAATGCAGTCACGTCGAATAATGATTAATCAAGCGCGCGATGGCAAATCATTTTGACAAAACAATTAAAAAGCGAAAAACGAATAAATAAACTGCACGCAGACTCGTGTAAACAAGCATTAATCAATTTTTCCGAGATGTTTTGCACTTTTCTATCAACAAAAGCGGATTCCAAAAACCAATTAGTGCAGCAGTTAATAATTTGCTCCACCTTTTCTCGCGCCACCTTCACCCCGGGTAGAAAAATCTGTTTTCAAAATTATTTACACTTTTCATTAATCTTTTAACCTAGATATTAACTGCGCCTTTATTTGTCACACGCGTTTAACTTATGTCTGCCAAAGCTTAAACAATTCGACTTTTCCATTAAGAGAGATTATATCCATTGAATTTATCACCACAATCAATCACACCTTTCTTTTATCTTTTTTGGTGTACGTAAATATTTTTTTTACACGAGGGAGTTGATTCAATTTTCCAGTACATTTAAAAAGCGCGCCATTTTTAGTTAATTGGCGAATTTTAAAATTGGCCCGATTTAGCCATTTTCCATCGTTGCACGCGGCGCTCCAACTGGCGTAGCAATTTCATTGAACGCGGGTCGATATGTGCGGGATTTTTCACGGTTCCACGTCTCCGTGACCCTCCACACACAGGGGAACGAAGAATATCTTGGATGTGGATGTAAGGTGGCGGTTAAGCCTCGTCTGTGCCTTTGCTCTTCCAAAATGAGATTCAATGTCGGCGCACTGCTCCGGCTCGACGACAGGGGGAGACGGGGAGACGGGATGCAGGGTGTTGGGGAGTGTGTGGGGGTCATTCCGTGTCACCTATCGCCAAAATCTCAAATGTCAGGCACCATTTCGTTTGAAATGTAGATGAAAACATTGCGAAAAGAAATTTCACGGGCTGTTTGCTCTTTAAGTCGGGTGTGCACACTGCACTGTATGTAGTGGCTTTTCTAATAGTTTTCTCATTCAGGTGTGTTTGTCCTTTAGCTCGTTTGCCAATTTTCGTGTGTTCGCTTTGGTGTGGAAAGGCGTTAAATTAGAAGGAATTTTCCTATTACGCGTGTGGATTATGAATGATCGGTCTTTCTTTTCTCATTATTTTTAATCTGATGAAGAAACATTCTCACCAAGTCGATCTTTTCACCTCTCGCGTTGCCATCGAGCGAAGCGATGAAGTGGCGTCGACAAATGAACAAGGGGCGAACACATTTCCAACAGCCACCAAAAGAGAACATTAAATTCACTCGACGACAAAGAGAGCGAAAGAAAGAAAGAAAAGAAAATAAAAAGGGGGGAAAAGTGTCCTACAATTTTTATATCCTTTCTTGAGCATTTATCCCGAGATAAATTCCTTTTACGGATATATGAATAGAATAGACGGGTTTTACATTTCATTTATTAAAGGGGTTATTTCGTTCTGGCGCTGCGTCTTAATATTGCATCGTTTGTATCGTGAATGTCTAGTGAAAACCCGATCAAATCAAATCAAAGCTCCGCCTGAAACGGCTGAGGGGAGCTGCGCTGTATCAAATATTCATTGGCAGCGACCTCATTCAACAACGTTCCTACACATGTTTGCGAGGGATGTTACTAGATAATAATTTCAAGCTGATGGGGGTTTAAAAAAGTAAAATAACACGTTAAGAATTATTGTTTCACTTTTAATCGACTTTTGACTTTGGAGTAATCACCAATTTCCATCGAGTTTAGGGAGTTGCTTTATCAAAGTCAATTGCGCACATCCTTCATCAGCTGTCGTCTTTACCGGCACAGGGTCGAAATTTCTCTGACAAATCGATAGCAATCTCGATAGACACACATGAAGTCACTTTCACTTAAACCGAATTAAATCGTTTATAAGTTTTCTCTTTTTTATTTATTTTTTTATTTTTGTTATTGTTTTTTTTTTAATATAAATAAAAGATTTAACTTGTTTTCAACAACCGTCACTCGCGCTTATTCAATCAAATTACGTAATTGTTTTTGGAGAATGGATTTTCATTTTTAATCATATAAATAGGGGTAAAGATTATTTGTTTAAAGCAAATAGAAATATTGAAAATTTAAAAATAAAAATAAAATTTACTTTTTTTTGCCAAAAGGGGTCATTAAACATGCTCAGACAAGTCCTAGTCACAAGAAAAGGGCAATGTATTCTGTTTCGAGTAACTTAGGCCAAACTCAGCACCTTGAGACAACTATTCGTGATAGATCGGTCTGGAGGGAGCAAATGAGACGTCTGGAAGAAATGTCTCGATGACTGCGCCTTCTCGCCACAGATTTGCCAACATTCGTAAGACTAGGCTCTAAATTGACACAAAAAATAATATTCTTTTTCTATTATCTTAATTAAAATAAAATAATTTTAACGTTAAATTTTTCCAACCTAAAATAGTCAAAAATAAAAGTTGGCTTCCCTCTGTTCACGTTTGTCACATACAACGTCATTACGTCAATCAGAAAATCCAACGATTTGTTTTGCAATCTGATTGAACGTCGGTCCCAAATGTAGCGTATTTCAATATTACAATTATTGCTACACGTTGCAGAAAAAATAGCGACCAAGTTTGGCTACTTCTCCTTTTACATACTACGTTAAAGGCAACTTTTCATTTCTTCACTTTTGGACAAACACGAACACCAGATGCTCAAAATTTAAAGTTACAACAGTAATGCTCATCACTGCCCTGCAAACGCTTCTGTAAAATGCCATTTCCAGTTTGTTTAATACAATTAATTAAATTAGTAGTAAATTAATTATCCTCTGCAACAACTTCCTAATTTCCCATTTTTCACTATCTCGGTATAGTTTAACTAATTGATTGACACTGATCCCAAGATCAAAGGTTATTTGTCGAGTCATCATCAAAATTACACATCCGACATTTCCTACCTGCAAACACACTGGGCAGTTTGCGCGAACTATGTGATTCACATCGCCCAATGGCAACTATTTATTTATTCATTCATTCATTCACTCTATGGGAGTAAACGAAAAAGGTTACACCATTATTCGTAATGAAGTTGCTTTATTTAGCACAAAATTGTACACACATCTGTGCAAGTGTCGGCAATACAATTCTGCAACTGAAGGCAAAGCAGGAGAATATGGAAGTTAGTTCCATGAGCTGACACAAGAAGCATCTGGAGATGTACATCGAGAGGTGCTCATTTACCTGCACCTTAAACCGGCGAATCGGTTGGATTTCGGTTCAGGATTTTCCTTACAAGCGCCCTTGCAATTCATTCAAGTTGAAGACCACATAAACATTAGTTACAGTTAGATAACCCCATAAATAAATCTATGTAATATTCCTACCCAATTAATCGCGAAAAAAATTATATAGCGTAACATGTGACGAAAAAAAGGCAAACATTAAATACAGGTCCATTACTTTTTTTCCTCCGTTGGAAATTATGGTGCTCAATCTTTATGAAGGAAACGGTCAGTGTGAGTGCGGCAATAAAATAAGAAATGTTCTGCACTAATCACATCCGTCAACAGGACCTTTCTTACCAAATAAATACATCTCTGCTTTTTATCCCCGCTTGGCCTTTGAGTCGAGCGTCCATTTGTATTCACCCACCCCTTGTACTAGGCGTCACCTTTTGTCCATCGATCGTCTTGTTTACACTCGGTGACACCTTGCATGGACAAGATCCCACAAGGTTGATGTTCCCATCCGTAAACATTTCAAAACAAATATAAATCCTTTCCCTATAAATTCTAATCTTGATGTTTCACATTTTGCGTAAACCCTTAATCCCTATCTTAGCAAGTCATTAAGTTATCACAACCTTAATTAATCATTTGATTAACTTCTTACGATTTTTTCCTCCCAAGCCTCAGTCAATGGTGTGAGAAAGTGTGAAGTACTTTAAAAGAACAAATGACTCAAAAGGAAATTGCAAGTGCTGCATATATCATTCATAATTGCAGCGAGCGTATGGAAAGATAGGGTCGCCATCTTGATTTACCCATGATTCATGCGACTAGATGACACGGCTAATTAACCAACATGTCCGCCATCTTTTGCAGGCGATGTTCGACTTCATTTTTCACCATTAAATTGCTGTTGAGTCAGTAAAACTGACTTGTTGTTTCCTAATTGCATCATTTCCTGCCTTGGACTTCCTACTCAATTTCCTATCCTCCTATTCTGTAAATCTGTTGACAAAAACTTGTCACAAACTCCCATTTTCTATTGGTCGCATGGAAAAATTGCACAATGGAAAAATAGTTTTAAAAAAATGCACCTAACCGCCACAAGAGGGGTTTGTTCAATGGCGTCATTTCATTCCTGCTTCTTTGTTATAATATTCTTCTTGCACTTGAACTCTCTTTAGCTCGTGATGTGCCCAACCAATGGGAGTCTTTCACGAATTGTAGAGCTCAAGACGTTACCGTAAATATGATTAAAACCCAAATATATTTATTCATTCTGCTACGGTCTCAATTCTCAATACTCATTTTCATATTACAAGAAATAAAATGACTTCAAATTTTATAGGCCTAACCCTATAAAAATTGAAGTTGTAAAACTGCATAAAGTAACTGGCCATCGTTCTTAGCCGCTTACTATCGCCAATTCAAAATAGCCGTCACAAATACGTGCAAAACTCGTAAAGTGCATCATAAAATTACTCCCACTCAAGCCCTTAAAAATATTTAAAACTTTACAACTTTTGTCAAAATAACATCATTTCCCGAACTAACTGCAAGTTAAACATGACATCACAAATGCGCCTCTAGAAAAAATATAAATAACACAAAGTTCAAACAATTGAACCAATTGACTGACAATTTCCACCAAACTTTCGATTTTCTTTAACCAAACGCGTAATAAATAAAGAAAAAGAACAGCGAACAAAAACGCCTTCATTAAGTATGCAAATAATCCACTTTTTCTCGCTTTAATTAATGTTTGGCATTAAATATTGAAGATCAAATAAAATATGGTCGCGAGGGTGCTTATTAGTATCGAAATGGGCTTGTTGCCGTGCGTCGCTTTTACTCTGCTATTGCAAATTAGCAGCAGCGTTGATCACTGGACCTTGAAGCGTGTTTGCAAATGGTCGATGACGGAATGGGATGAGATGAGGAACGCCGGCTCGATAAGGTGACCTCGGGGAAAGGAGTATTCGCCATCCGTTCTAACGCGTCTGCACTGATGGCAAAGTTGGTCGTTCGCTTTGGAAAGAAAAGAAGAAAAAAAAAATCGCTCCGACGTTGACTGGAAATGGAATCGGAAACATACAAGCACTCAATTTCTTTTTTCCTTTTGTTTCTCCTTTTCTTTTGACTCTTGCAGCCAAAAACGCGTGCGTTTTGCGTTGCAATTTTGTGGCACATGCCCAATCGCGTATTCTCAAAAGAATATTATTGAGGCCCCATTATAAAAGAGTAGCTATACTCGAATAAAGGGCATGATGCTTTTCAAGCAATTTTGTTCCAAGCGTTCAACTTGGCTGCATGCCATTCCTCCTATGCAATGCAAATGCTAACCAAGTTGTAATTACTTTTTCTAACCTAAAAAAAAAATATTTAAATTGAAATATTTTATCTACAGATATAGAAATAAAAAAGTGTTTTGTCTTTATTGCTAATAAATGCGTGGCAGCGTTGAAACAAAGTGAAAAACTGGGAATAAGAGTTAGAAAGATGCAAACCAAACACAAGAGTTTTTAAATGGTACCAGACAAAAGTGGTCCAGAGGCTTTAAAAATACCGTATTTTACCGATTAAGAGTCACCCTCGAATTGTAGCTGCCCTCGAATAGTAGCCGTGACTGAGACACCAAGAATACCGTATTTTTGCAAAAGCATGGTATTGTTTCTGTATTTGACCTCATGAACGAGGAACGAACGCTTCGTTCTTGACGTTCAGACTTCGTCTGTTACCTTAAACAAATGTAACAAACGAAAAACCGAAATTGTAATTGCTGACAAAAGTGACAGTTTTGAATAAAAGCCGCGGCTCTTAATCGATAAAATACGCTAATATGTTTAACGTATATGTAAAAAAAAAAAAAAAATAATAATAATTCACATATATCTTCTTATAAAATGCTTCTTGACAAAAGAAAAGTATATTTCTTGTCATAGAAGTGAAAAAAGACGATAAATAACGTTGTTTAATATACTTTTTGGAATTTTACGCAAAAATAAAACCAGAAATGGAAATATAGGATTGATTTCCAATTTCCACCCTATAATTTATTTAAAAATTTAGATAAACCAGATAATCTGTCCTCTTTAGGCAGGAAATTTGCCTGCAAGAGACGTTTTCGATGTGGATGGAGTTGTGTGGAGTTTCTCTGAGCCAGAGAAACCTGACGATTTTGAAAGCGTAATTACTCTATAACTGATTAAAATTTGTATTTGAAACTAAAACCATTTTACAGACCATTTTTATGTCTGATAAATTATATCCCTCAGATGCTTCCTTTGCTTCACACACACACACACACACACACATCGCCACTCTGTTTCCAGATTTCCCATTACGCGTTGTAGCATTCGTTCTGGAATTGCAGCAGCAACAACAATCACTACTTTAGTAAAAATGGTGGCTGAGAAATAAGCATGTTCAAATCTTCAGGTTTCTGGCTCACAAGGAAGGCATCGAATGATATAATTTTTCAGACATAAAAATGGCATTCAATACTCTATTATAATTATTTTAGTGTCAAATAAAAATTCTAATTCGTTATAGAGTACATAATTATTACATTTTCAAAATTGGCTCACCCTGTATAACAACATTATATTTAATAACTTATACCAACACAAGATGTCGCTGAACCGAACATACGTCACTGCCAGTATAATTTGTAGAACAGAGAATGCCAACACTTTGCACGCTCCGATAGTTCACAATTGACAAATGTATTTTACACGCACCAACTCACCTGTAATAGCCTTTTCAATGCCATGGAATGTGTGACAACATTTCACGCTATAAATGCCATTTTCAAAATTACTTTAATTAAATCCTTCCCCCTCCCCCAAAAAAAAATCAAACAGAAAGATCAATGAACCGTATAAATTAAAAAATATATATAATAATAATTTTTTAAAAAAAAAATTAGATTTAATTTTATATAGCCACGTCCAAGAGCAGAAAATATTAACAACGAGATTTGCTCACGCGGTAGACGACGTCAATTTAAATTATTTACATGTCTGGCGGAATTGTTCACTCGACTTGGCTTCACGCATGAACGCGATCCCCAATTGTCCCATCTCGTTAAAACGAAGTCCAAGGGGGCGGAAACGCGCGTCGTCTCCTCTTTCGTTGCCTGTCATCGTTGCCGGATCGAAACGCACGTTTCCCTTGTCAATATCTATCACGTTTCGTTAACTGACAATTATTTCTACGCGTTCAAACAGAAATCAGTTTCTATGGAAAACCGCCGCACTGTTCCATCACACTCCACTATCATTTTCGTGACTCCTGAGCTGAAATATCCACATTCTATTCCCTTTTCCACGTTTGTTTTCTTTACGACGAGGAAGTGAGAGGGGAAAATTGTGTCTCCTGGCGGTAGAAAAGGAGATAAACTCTTGTCATTGAAGTCTTGATGATGGATGACTGGTTATCTTCTTACTTCCCAGCACAACACCCGCTACTGGCTAAATCGAAATTATTCCACGCGACACCGTCCGTCTAATAATTCACCTCGACACTCGAATCGCTTTTACAATCCGTTCGAAAAAGTTGGAAAAAAATCTATCGATTGATTAATAATCATCAATTTCTCTCATTCTTTGCTGGTGTCATGTCAGCGCATCATTTTTTACTTCTTTTATCAATAATTTGAAGTTCGAACACATTTTTCATTTTATTTTTTATTAAAAAAATATTTAGAATGATAAATTCCACTCTTATTTACGTCGTAACATTTATATAGAAGGGTTTATTAAACTTTAGAACTTTATTTTGCATTTTAGAGCCATTGGAAACTGGCATTTCCGATGAATTTGCATATTTTATAGAGAAAAATGCTCTCGTTTTCTTCAAACAGTCCCAATTTGTTTAATCGTTTTGTAATAACGGCGGACATTTTTATTTACAGTTTGAGAACTCGCTCGATTGTGCAACTTTCTTCTACAATTCCATTTGCAAAAAAAATACATTTACTTCCTTCCAATGTATTCACTTACAAGTTAGTTAACCCTCTTGTATTTGTCTCATCGTTCGAGAGTTGCGATAGCGACTTCTGCAGTGCGGTGTCGAAGCGTCGTTAAATCCAATCACTCTTTTTCTTCCCTCCATTTTATTTCTCCCCATCCTTAAACCAAACACCTAAACTTAAATACGAATGATCCCAAATTCTCAATTTCTCACTCAATTTTTCTCCTTTAAAATTAACTAAAAACCATTTAAACTCTGATATTGATACTCTGATACTGGATATTGAATTCAATCGGTTTGGTCAATTTAAACCAGGGGATACGACAATCAGAATCTGCGTGTCAGAGATTCGAATCTTTCATATATTTTTTGGGATTTGATATGGGATTCGGTTGGGATTCAGTTGGGGTTTGGAAAGATTTAGATAATTATTTTAATAAAAAAAAGTCGAAAATATTTTAACTTTTGTCCAATTTTCGAAAAAAATTCAAATTTTTTATAAAATTTAAAGATTCAGAGATTTGGAAATCAGAGATTCGAAACCGGATTCGGTAGTCCATGTCAGAGATTCGATTGAATGTCGAACTCCCTGACTTTTTCACATTAAAATGGAAGAACAAAATATGTGGGTAGGTAGGAATTTTTATTTTAACCAGGATTAGCCTGGTTTCAGAATTTATCTGAACCATTTTCACATTGAAAAAAGCAATTTTAGAGTCGGGTCGAACGATTTGGCAACCATTATAATTTCAGTCGCGTACAGGTGGCGCTAGCAACACCGGAAGTTGAAACAAACATTCATGTCAAGCTAAATAAAAGCCTATTAAAAAAAAAAAAAATCCACTCGAGCTAGACAGGATTCGAACCTGCAATCTCCTGATTCGTAGTCAGACGCGTTATCCGTTGCGCCACAAGCCCGTGGTAACAAGAGGTGGTTAAATGTGGTCACAAACCCAGGGGTCCGACAATCAGAACCTGCGTGTCAGAGGTTCGAATCTTTCATATATTTTTTGGGGGATTTGATATGGGATTCGGAAAGATTTAGTTGATTATTTTAATAAAAAAGTCAAAAATATTTTAACTTTTGTACAATTTTCGAAAAAAAAATCAAAATTTTTACAAGAATTAAAGATTCGGGGATTCGGATTCTGAAAGATTCAAAAGCCCATTTCAGAAATTCGGTTGAATGTCGAACCCCTCGATTTAAACATTTGTTTTAGTGTTCCTAATCAATTTTGTGATTTATTTTGGACATTTTATTCAATTTACACATTTATTTTAGACGTTTTGTTCAATTTAGACATTTATTTTAGACGTTTTATTAAATTTAAACATTTATTTTAGACGTTTTGTTCAATTTAGACATTTATTTTAGTCGTTTTGTTCAATTTTGATATTAAATTCAGTCGTTTTGTTCAATTTAGACATTTATTTTAGTCGTTTTGTTCAATTTTGATATTAAATTCAGTCGTTTTGGTCAATTTAGACCCGTGTTGTAAAGTATACAGCGTGAGAGCTATACTAAAATTACCAATTTCATTCATCTTCCTATTACAACATGTCAATTAGATAAAATCCTCCAAAAAATCCACTTTTTTCATTATTACATTGACAGTGACACGTATTGTGCCCGTTTTCCCATTTAATGAGCGGTAATCCATCATTTTGCCAGTAAACAACCGCGTACAGTATCCCTTGATTGCAAAGGATGAGACTGTGCCTGATAAGACCCCCCTCTTCCACTTTTTTTTTTACTTTGTTCCTTTTCCTTTCGACCGTCAGCGGGTGAAATCTCATTACCTTAGCGAGGCGCAGCTGAAATCCAATGTGGTGGTTAAAAAAGAGTGTTGCATTGCGCACCTCATTTACCCAGGTAGTGAGTGAGGTAGCTCGGCCTCGGACTCGCCGTTTAGAGGTGCCATTTTTGGCTTCTCACTTTAATCGTTCGCTTCGAGAAGTGAAATCCAAATGGCAAACACATTCTCACGTGCCATTTCTCCCATCTTTTCCTTTAAGTGACAGGCTGTTGCGGTGATGTCGTGGCTGCCCGCGAACACCCGCTTGCACAGCAACTGTTGACAAACCCATCATGGATGTGACACATCAAACAAGACGCTTTTATCCCTTCAAACTATGCAAACACATGACTTCAGCACTTCTTCAACCTCAAGTTTTTTTTCGTTTCGTTTGTTTCGTCAGATACTTCTGGATTAATAACCTCTGGGGTCCCTAGGTAGGGGTACACAACTACAACCGGTTCAAAAAAAATACACTTTTTAGATGAAAAAAGCAACGTTTAAGACCCAAAACGTAAATTTTTAGACTATCCAAGCAACAAAATTCCCTTTATAGATAAAAAATAAAAGTTTAGACCCAAAACTTTAATTCTTAGACCATTTAAGCAAACAAAATTCACTTTTTAGATAAAAAAAACAACGTTTTAGACCCAAAACGTAAATTTTTAGACCATTCAAGCAACAAAATTCCATTTTACAGATAAAAAATAAAAGTTTAGACCAAAAGTTTAATTTTTAAACTATTTAATAAAAAACTTCACTTATTTATTGCAAAAATTAATTATCTTTTCAATAAAAATGGACAACCTGGGTCCAAAAACCTTTGGGGCGTCTGGGCCCATTTAGTCAGCTAAAAATCGATGAAACCAACCGAATATTTTTGCATGCACATTGCAAAATATCACGTAAAGTAAACAACATTTTTAACAACAAACAAATAAATTCACCCTTATTTCCGCCCAATTTTTACATTTTCGCCAGCCAACTAACTCAGCCCTAGACCATGCCTAATTCCATTAAGCAACAATTCAATACATGTTCAAACTCGGTCATTTCGAGCCAGCGGCAAGCACAATGTCCTCTTGGGAACGGCCCAGCTGCAATTCTGATTCACGGGCGTTAAGGTGATGAGTGTATTTACTTCTCGTTCATCATTAATATTAATCAACGGCATTCCTGCGGACGCATAAATTTGAACATAGCCCCGAGAGCGCACGAGATGATGTCTTCTGCATACGAACCAAGCTAAACCAATATCGCCTGCCAAATTATTTTTAAACATTCCCCTTCTTTCCCCCATCTCGCTCTACAATAGAATTTTTCATCAATTTTTTTCAACCCTATTTTTTACGCATGTAAAAGACATCTTCAACCATTTATATGGCCAAATGGTCTTCCCGACCCTCTCTTCGCCATTTCTGAGTGACGATCTGGCGGCCACAAAGGTCATTGTATCCATTTTCGTCTTTTCGATATAATATTCGGTGTGTAGAGCCCAGCAAGCCGGCTGAGTGAGTAGCAAAAACATTGCCCATTCTTCCGTTTCAACCTTTGAGCGGTGTGTGAATGGGGCAAGAATAGGGAACTAAAGGGGAGAAATTTAAGCAGTTCCAACGTGGGGTCAACTGCATCTCCCTTAGATACATCTTCGTATACCAAACTGTCGAGAGAGGTTGGGCCTGGAAATTGCAGAATAATAGCCAAAAGTTTATGAAAACGAAGAGAACAATGAAACAAAACAATGGAAAAAGAAACACCCTGTTGGAAAAGAAGAGCCAAAGTCGTAGAAGTTATCTACAGACCACGTAATAAAACGACATTTAATCTTAGAGTACACAACAAAATAAAATGGGGACGTGCAAACAAAATAGCTAAATGTACAGTAAGGGGTTACATTAAATGTTCGATTCCGTAATTTTGTGATTTTGTATTGTCATTAAATCAATCATTTTTGATGGAATCAAATTAAATCGTAGAATTTTGCATTAGTGCGATTCAAATATTTTGAAAATAGGCCTAATCAACCGTAAAACGTGGTACAACATAAACAATAGCAATAACAACAACAAAATCGCAAAAATTACGTTTTTCTTGATTTTCTGATTGTATTTTCGCCATTTTCGCAATTATGCTACGATTGATGACAGCACATGATGTAATTGCAAAATTACAAAATCGCCTCTATTTAAGAATGACGCACATCAACATCAAAGACTTTGGTGAAAACTCACAACTGCTGCTGCAGATGTAAGTATCCCATGTCCCCGACAAAGATTTTCTTACATAAAAACCACTCGGGGATCGGTTCGGTGTGGCATCAATCCATACATGAGATTTCCTCACAATATTGGCCAACAAACAACCAAATTGAGAGAAGTTCTAAGTAGAGTACACATTAACTGAATACACACAAGAATAGAAAACATCGACTTTAGCATCAACAAAATGGAAAAGTTATAAGAAACCATTTAATGGACTGTTATTTACTGAATTGCCAGACCATGCCGAATTTCCGACAACAAATTTGAGCGAAACCATTAAAGCAATCGGACAGACTAAAATACAAAGCAAGCTTGCTTGCTTTTTGCAATGTTTTTGCCTACTTCACAAAAAAGAAAGATTCCAGCAAGTCCAGAAATCTGAACCAAAACGAGCACATAAGCTTACGACGTGCAATATCCAATAATGCAATATACGACATTCAATATCCGATACATTAAACCAGCGGTTCTCAAACTTTTTAACATTACGACACACTTTTCAGAAAGGCAACCCACTTCATCCTTAGCGCATTGAATTTTTTCATTGATACTTATTCACTAGCCAGTCATCTCATAACTATACTCTGTCCCGATACAACGTTGTCCTATTTCCAAATTGGTTGAGCCGGACTACGCCTAACTGTGGAATTGTGCTCTACTACGCAGAAAAGTAGTTCTGTTTATTTTCAATGAATTTTAGTGTAAAATGTGATTAGAAGGATGTATTTTATTTTACTGGTACTAAAATATTTATTTTATTTGCTAAAATAAGCTTTTTTTTCTTTTTAATCAATCAAACGATGTCAGCATGGTTTCTTTTGGCAGGTGAACAAAGGTTTACTTTTTTATTGGTTGTTTTAGGCTACTTTTTTGTGCCACTACACCAGTAATACGGCTTGAATTAGGACAACGTTGTATGGAGACAGAGTATAGTCATCCATAACCAAAAAACGTTCTTTTTCTTCCTCTTGATTTCTTTCCCTTCCTATTTCTTTATTTCCACAACTCACATTTTATACAACCTCCTCTACAAGTAAAAGATGGAAGCAATTGCAAATTCAAACAAAATGGATGCCTTTTAAAGTGAGACAGAGTTGGTGATCGATCCTGATTGGCTCGTACCAATAAACATTCTTGCAGTGTGTGAACAACAAGGTTACGCATGCTTGCTTGCGTTCTTTCTTGCTAGTGTGAACCGAGCTTATAACGGAAGAACAACAACTCGATTACAAGGAACAAGTGCAACTGTTGAAGAAGCGAGCACTAGCAAAATGAAAATAATTCGAACTGGGCAGAAGGATCGACTCACGACCCAACAACAACGACGAAGCAATAGGGTTAAAGGGGAACTCGAATCATCTTTGTAAGCAATTAGCAATTGCGAATGTCGAGATATGGAGTGTGCAAGCATCAGCAAATGATGATGATAAAGCGTTTCTATCCTATCGTTTCTCTGCGCTTCCTCATCCTTCCCCTTCCCTTTCAAGATTTCTCGTGAGAATGGCATCAGCCCATAAATTGCAGCCCTTGGAAAAAGCTGTAAAAATAATTTCAAAAAAAAAAAGTGTCTCCAGCCAACAACTTCCGAGCAACTTTCAACTCTTCCTAAAAGGAAAATGTTCAACAGAAAAGTTTCTATTTTTCTTTATCTTATTTGTAAAATCTCGAATCAAAAAAGCAAAAAAAAACCATAAAATATAAATTCCAAGTATAAATTCGATGTGCACTTTGTAGCTGTAAATTTAACTGAACCACGTTATCCATCAAAATATGTTACAACGACAATTCAAACAAATGAACGCCATCTGTCACGATGCAGTAGACACATCCATTAAGTCATTCAGACTAAACAGCATTTTTAAACAAACCAAGCGTTATCTCGATCTAACTTCAAAAAATGGTGGCCGATTCAGTCTGCACACTTACAAACTGCAGGCGCTTCAGGAATCCCTGTTTCGTGGCCAGGAATGACTAACGCATCAGTCTGTTTCAGTTGCAGTGGGCATGCGCACAACATTTAAACAACAAGACATGTCAAAAAACATGTGTTTTGCCTCATTTTCTCTGCAATTTAATTGTCTTTTGTTATTTCGGTAATGATGTACCACAGTACCCTTTTGTATGAAGTCAGAATTATTTTTGTTGACACCATAAAAAGAAAAAGAAAAAGAAAAGAAACTCAAAATGGTTGTTTTATTTATCTAGTAATGAGTGGAGTGTAAGCAAGTGTAGAAATAGGAGCTTCTTTGTGATATGGAGAAATATTTTCCCCGTGAGAATCACCAGGGCCAAGTGTGTGCGAGTGGTGAGTGCCGAGGGCATCGAGTCATTACACGCGCCTGATATTCACCGAGAGACCACGCGGCGACATTACTCGAGCTCTCCATCATCCAAGAAATGAGCAAACTGCTCCACACTTTCAGCCGATCAGCTTTGACTCCTCTCCCTCTCTCAAGAAAGGAAAAAATCTACTTAACGATGGCTCGAAATGAATTGCCTTCATAATTATTCCACCCTCATAAAAAGAACTTTATCACACACCAAAAAAAAAAATTATATACTTTTAATTTTTTATTTTTATATAAAACTTCCAAAAAAAAAACTTTTTAACAAACAAAATATTTTTTTCTTATTTATTTCACGAAAAAAAAAAATATATATATAAAAATGTTTTTAAAAATGTAATCAGATGTCACTTGACGGTTTGTGTTCCTTCTTTCTGGTATTTTTCATTAAGATCCACTCGAGATGATGTTGAAATCAATCGACAATCAACGTTCAACAGCTTCCATTTCGCTAACAGCTTAAGACAGTTTTGATCCCGACCAACCCCCAACGTTATTGATTCCGTAACACGAAGTGATCGAATTCTTCCTTTAATGACTTTGTTTTTCCAACCCTAAACGAACCAAATGTTTAATACCGCATACATTCAACTCTTTTCTTCTTGTTAAAGGCCGCCGTATGGTAATTAATAGCGTCATTCCGTTGATGTTGTAAGCATTTCCTCAACAGACTTGGTGTACTTGCACTCACTCTCCATCTGCACACAAAGCGCACGTTTTAGCAGCACGGTTGGCTCGTCTGCAACACATTAGTGCAATTCCTAAAACCCCGGACGGACGGAGCTTTCCTTTTCTTGTTTTCTCGCGTCTAGAAAGCATACTTACATCAGCTTAAGTGCCTTGCTCATTAATTATCTGCTAATTTCTTCCTCAATTCTCAATTCCTTTCTCTTTTTTGTCGACATTCGATCTGACCACGTGTTCCAGGGAAGATTTCCTGCATGCTTCAAAAATATATTTTACAACGTATTGCTTCTCACTTAGTGCAATCCAAAATGCATGAAGTCAAAACTCTTTATAACGAATCGCAAGGGACCCAAAAAATCGATTCGTTATATCGATAATTTGTTATATCGCGATTCGCTATAAAGAGTTTCGACTGTATAGCATTTTGCAGAATTAAGTACCATATTTTATCGATTAAGAGCCGCAACTCTTATTCAAAACTGCCATTTTTGTCAGCAATTACAATTTCGGTTTTTCGTTTGTTACATTTGTATAATGTATTCTCGCCCAACCCAATGCATTTCAAAAGACGCGGCAATACATTGCAATATAATTTCAAATTCCCATATGGATTATTGGTTCTCGCAGCCCCAAAAACTTATTTTTTGATTAAGGCCTCAAAAATGACTGCGAAAAAGAGCAGAATCTGTGTGTGCGTGTTTCGCAGCCACCATTCTAAGTAAATGAAAATCCCATTTTATTTGTATTGCAGAAAGGGTGTGAAAAAAGGTGAATTTGCAGTGTCTGTGCCCTCTCATTGCTTTCATGTTAGGTGAAAGACTCGAGAAGGAGGAAAAGAGCAGAAGTCATCCATTCAAAATCGTGTGTGTTCCAATGACCCGAGGGCTTGCAATCCACTCTGACTGGACGATGGTGACCAAGGGCGATGTAGAATCCTTTATTTTTATATGAGAAGGAGACGAGTGAACATACAAGCACTCAAAGAAAGAGGGCGTGAACTGATTTAACTCAGGTCAGTTAGAATAAGGCGATAATGGCCGACCGGCGCGCGGTAGCTGCAATTAAAGAAGTCTTCAGGGCTGGCTGTTGTAATCAGATTGGCAGTAGAATTGAAAGGGAAAAGTAAAAGTAAAAGCTTGGAAAAGTTCTGGAAATGACAGGAACAGAAACGGAACGCAGTGGGGTGCAATGGACGACGAGGAAGTTACGCCCACCTCAATTGGAGAATCACTCGACATGAAGCACAAACACCTTTCATCAAAACCTGGTTGGGCAAAAGCAAAGTTAAGGGCTCGTAATCAATTACTGAAATCAAGTTTTATCGCGTGGAAAAGATTTATTTCATTTCGATTCTTTTTTTTCCTTCTTCCTTTTCGTCGAAACAGGAAACAGGAAATTCTCTCGACATTTTACACACATTGTGCAATGTTGTTTATGTTTTGCCACTGGGGCATTGCCATACTACAATAACAAATAAAATTCAATTTTACACAGAAATAACAAAGGATTGAAATCAATGTTCAAATATGACCCCTGCTTAAGCCTAGTACTCATAACACATTCCGTCCGTGGAATGGTAACAGGAATCAAAGTCTTAAGTTTCCTGCCAAGGGTGGTATTCATAAAAATATTGTTTATACTCTGAATCACCCTTGCAAGTGGAAACGAATTGTTTCCGGCCCCGCACGGAAAAATTTAATTGTTTCAGACTCTGAATAAATTTTGTCTACCCAGAATTCCCTTGTTTTTCATCTAAAATTTGCAACTGGTCGCAGCCGGTTGCAAACAAAGATACCCAACTACTACAATTGTTGTTTCATTCCAATCATCAAGTGGTGACAATATTCAACAATGTGCTAAAATATTAAACGTAAACTCAAAACGTTTTCGATGCTAAGCGAGAGTGTATACCGTATTTATTCGATTAAAAGTCACGATTCATAACTGCAAACGCAATTTTTTTCCACAATCTATAATCAAGAGCGACTTCTAATCGAGGGCGAACGTTAATTGAAATAGTATACGATGCGTACGTTACGTACAATCGTGTTCAAAAAAACTGGACCCTCACTCTATGCTGGCAATTGAAATTGTGAGTAATTTCGTGTTATGCCACTAACTTAGGTGAAACATCAGACATCAACAGGTGATAATACTTCTATAGCCTTGTCTGACACAGGTTCAGAGCGCCAATGTAGCAATTTTGTCTACATATTGTTCAAAATTGCCATATTGGTGCTGTTTTTATTAGCGTTTTACCCTGCTTTAAGTAGCGTGCTACTACAGTATAAGTGAAATTACTAACTTTTGGAAATTTCACTTAAGAATGCCACTAAAATGCTGGTAAAAATGCCAGTAGAAACTGGCTTTACCAGCAGTCTGGTCAAACCGTGCTCTAGCGGCATTCCGCTTCAAGCGAGGTAATACTGTATAAATTTTTATTTTATTATATTTATACAGCCTAAATACCTAAATAAATTTTGCTTTTGTGAATTTCTTCTAATATTAGCCGCAACTTATAATCGAGGGCAATTTGTATTTCAAATAGTGATTTTTTGCTGCGAGAAGGCAACTTTAATTCATAGAAATACAGTATAAGGCATCACACAACACGAGAATTAGCACTATCTGTTAACACGCGTTGGCATTCTCGAATGTAACTTGTGCTAGGAAAATATCTTAAACATTAACACAAGATTCTTGTGTCCAAAAATTGCCTGAAAACACGATAAACACGATAAACCTCATGGCACGACCTTAAGACGCCCTCCAGAAGTCCTGCTATTTTTGTCGTGCCACGAGGGTCAAACCGAGCTTTTACACGAGATTCTCGTGTTAATCTATATATTTATTTTATGCATACTATATTCCTTTTTTGGTTCTTCCATCTTCCGCTTAGAGCAACAATTTTCTCACAAATCTAGCAACAACAAACATAAACAAATACCAACAATTCGATATTTCATTGATATATCAATAGAAGTTCGTTCCCCTTTTCATACACGAGAATAAAAACACTCAGTCTTAGTCACATTAAAGAGCACCCACTTGGAACTACTTCCATTTCCGCTACATTAACTCGATCCAGAAAATAGTCAAAATTTGGATATGGTTAATGATTTTTTTCCCCACTCTCCCCTAAGAGCACTTACAGAGGAGAGGAAGATATAAACAGTCTTAATGACTCCTTGATTAAAAAATTCAATGCGCACGTTTTAAATTACCTTTTTCGGCAATATTTTATCGTCTTAATCTTAATCCTTTTTTGCCCCCTCAATGTGTAAAACGGATTAATTACTTACTCAATTTGATTCATCGACTTGGGAATTTTTGCAAGAACATTAAGGCGACAATTGTTGGTCCCAGCTAAATCCCACCAAGGAGATTTTTCAGCTGCAAAAGACATTTCCAAGAGTACTAAGGGGGATCAAGCCTAGTAGTACACGTTATCAAGCCGCTTCATTAGCTCTGAGTCTCGGTGCACGAAGGGGTGAAGTGGTTGTGTAAGCATAAAGCAACTCTCACTGACCGCCGTGCCCCCTTAGTCACTACATAAAGCCACTCCAAGTCTAGCTCCAATTTAATGGAAAAACTCCTTTTTTCTTTTTCCTTTTGCAAGTAATCAAAACATTCTCCAGTGTAAACTCAATTGAAATTTCTTTTTCCAGCGACGAGAAAAAATGGTCGAAAGTGTTGGTTAACTACATTTTGAACTAAATTTCTCCCTTTCCTCAACCGTGATAGACCAATTGAAATAAGAAAAAGAAAGAGAGAGAGAAAAAAAGTGGGGAAAAACGGGAGCAAATTAGCTCGGTTTGGTTCGGGCAAATGCCTCGCAGCTGGTGTTCTTGTTCTTTTGGTCACATCTCTTCCTTTCTTAATGACCAAGTCAACATTGGCTACTGCACCTTCATCCACAACAACAGATTCTCTCTTTCCACTTTGCCCACTTGTGAAGTCTGCCTTTGTGTAGCGAGTACAAAAAAGAACATCCAATTAGAAAACAAATCGACAAGAAGTTACGGCGCACGCTAATAAATCCTAACGCTCTTCACTTTATTCCGACATTTTATAATGTAACTTCTAGTTCACTGCGAAATATTCCACACACAAAAAAGCACATTATGCTATTTCTTTTAGGTTTAAGCTTATTCCTTTCTTTTCGCCATCCATCTACTGGTTTTTCCATAACGCTTGAGCCTACTTCAGTTCTTTTGTTGAATATTCCATATCCTATGTAAAATTCAAGAAATTCCATTTTTTGCACACGAAAACACAAAAGTCTAAAATTGTTTGTTGCACACCAGCTGAATAATGCCATTACCTGTTATTATCTATAAAAATCACGTATTTGTTGCACTTTCTGTGTGTGTAGACAAAGATTTGTCAGTTTGATTTTGGCGTCAAGATACCAGCGTGTAGTGTTGGTTAGATGTTGCATTTGCATTGTTAATGCGTCGCGGTTGAGCCCTTCCTGCAGCATTGTTCAAATCGCAAAAGAGATTTTTCCGACGTTTCTATTGGCCCTTGGAGTTAGGTGATTCGCCAGTATAGATAGATAAAGTTGAACACATCATAAAATTTTATTGTCGTCACAAGTCGTACCGCCATCGACAAGATTTAATTCCAGATCTTCGTCGTTGACACACAAACGTGAATAGTAAGTAACTTTTATTAACACTAGTTATACATTCAAAAAGCCGTGTTTTAAGTGTTTTTGGTGTCGTGTGTGTGGTTTTTTTTGTATCTTTTAACATCACGAAACAAAAACACAAACACCTATAACACTTATATCAGCACGACTTTTTGAATGCAACTACTGATTAAAATTGACCACTATACTCTGGCTGACTATAAGAATGCACTCTTTCTTATTGGCCCAGCCATTTCACTAATGTAATGATACCAAAAAGTAGACCAAACTACATTTTGAGTGCTCTCCAGACAAAACAACCAATAAAAAAATCCAAATAATGCTTGCTTTCCTGACAAAGCAACCAATAAACTGAACAAACATGTATTTTGAAATAAAAACAATATTTTATGAATTGAAAAAACATTTTACTATAATAATCAAACAAATTAAAAACAAAACAAAACTACTTTTCCTGGTAGTAGTACACAGTCCACAGTTACGAGTAATCAGGCTGGGCCAATGGGAAAGAGTGCATTCTTAAAGTGAGCCAGAGAATAGGTTCATTAATACATGTGAAACAAGACTTGCCGGGTTAACGTCTAAGTTTGAATGCTGATTAAAACAAAATGGATAATTCTATTATTGGCATCTCACATGCCAATAAGGCAAAACACTAATCAAATTTAAACTGCGTCAGTTATCGCACTTCCTGCAAATCATAATACAATTTAAAGTTAAAACTTTAATATCATTGTAGGTTAGTTAGCATTTGTTTATTTTTATTTTTAAGCACAAAACATCCCGAAATGTAAATTAAATTTTCACCTTATACACCACAATTTGGAGTCTTTTCAACGCCCACACAAACACCTAATCAAGAAAAGTTTCTCTCAACCATTAACACCTAAAACTTCCATTTCTTTTCCTCTCCATTCCTTTCCTCTCCAAATCAAAATGACCCCAGGAACGAAGAATACTTTTTCTGTTGCAACTGGTAACACAATTGTACCCAACAACTTCCAAAGCACACGTCTATTAAGGAGGGAAAAATCTCTCAATAAAGGACGTGGAACACTTCCCATACTCACCTCTTCAAATTCAATTGTATTTTGGACGCCATTTACTACTCAGGCCTCCATCTAAACACTGATTTGGTTTGCAATCGTCTCTTATTTCAAACGCCGGTATGGTTTTACATACAAATAATTAAATTCCCAAATCCCGAGTTGTAAACAAATCTCCCATTAATAAAATTTAGTCCCAGTGAACATTTTTTTCTTATTCCACGCACATTCAGACAGGTATTAAGAGAAAGCCAATAACAATAATAATATGACCTGCGTTTATCCATCCATGCCTTGACCCTTGAGGTTGTGAAAAAGGAATCAACCATCAAAACGGTTCAACATCGAAATACTTTTCCACAAACCGACCTCGAGGTCAGTCTCAAGAGAGGACATAACCTCAAAACCATATCACTGAGACTGCATTCTTCTTCTCTTAGAATATTAAATACCGTATTTTATTATTCAAAACTGCCGTTTTTGTCAGCAATTACAACTTCGGTTTTTCGTTTGTTACATTTGTTTAATGTAAATACGAAAAAAAAACCGTACTTTAGCAAAAATACGGTATTCTTGATGTCTCAGCCGCGGCTACTATTCGAGGGCGACTCTTAATCGGTAAAATACGGTATTTGTTTAAACAAAAACAAATACTCGTCCCCAGCGCTTCTTTCGACTTTAATGATGTCACTGCTTTTCCAGTAGTCGTGTCTGCAACCAGTTTGCTAAAAACTAATGCTAGATTCACGTTACTGTAGCTGCATTCAAAAAATGTCTTTAAAATTGCAGTTGAGCATGTTTTGTTGTTCAAATGTTGTGCGTGTGGCCGCATGCCCACTGCGACTAAAAACTGACTAAATCATCCGCCGTTTTTTAAAGTTAGATCGAGACAGCCCTCAGTCAACCATTTTAAATACATTGTATAAAAATGCTATTTAGTCTAATGACGTTTCGAATGCAGCACTTGTACACTGGCAATAAGAACAAGATGCATTGAGGGGAATAAATAAAACATAAGAATGCATCCTCAATATTTAGAACAGTGGTTACCAAACTTTTTCGATTCATGGTGCACTTATACTTATACTTACACAGGGATGACAACGATTATTCGGGTAATGAATAATCCCTCGCAGAAGGCTGTTTAATTCGAGTGAACTCGAACTATTTTTATTGCGCATGCGCCCATCGCTTCTGGCACTTCCCCATTAGTCGAAAGCCGAAAGTGATCACGAATTATTTTCTGCATGTAAACACAACAATTTGATTTTTTCACCATTCGAATTATTCACCACTCAAAATATTCGGTGTAAATAAATAAACGTAGTGTAAACAAAATTCAGACTCAGGGTGTTTGCTCCATAAGGTATGATGCATCCTACAGGCTATGCGGGCTAATCTCCTATCCTGCCATGGCAACCCCAAAGATGATATCAAATTTAGATTAAATCCCTCACTACCATTTAACGACAAATTTTCCGAGACCCCGAAATGAATTTCGAGTGCACCTCCCAATTCCTCGTTCAAAAAACGGCTCGGATTCCATGGAGTCGACGTCGAAACCACGAACGGTCTAAAAAGTACCTGCATAGAAAAAAAATCCAAATGCAAAAAGACAAATATTTCATTTCTAATCATTTCTTAGGGCAGAAAACATGTTTCTTTTCATTGTCTTACGACCAAATCTTCTTGGTTCTAAGCTAAAGAATAGTTATGCGAAAAAGTGGAATGCACCTGGTGCTCATAAGATAGCAGCTTTAATGGTGGCTAAAATTACTTATTTTCCAATTTTATTTTTCGCTCAAATCGTTTTGAAATGATTGTAAATAAATTGCACTTGTCATATTTTTCCCTTTCTCTTGCTCCGCCATTATCAGAAACTTTGCTTGGTTTTGGGGGTTCAAAATGAAATTATGCTGATTACATCAGCCAATTTCCACTGGGCCGCACTCCCGTTGGATGTGATAAACAGCTGAGGCTGGTATGGTAAAGTGAAAAGTTTGGTCCAAAAAAAAGAGATAAAAAAGCAAAAATAAAACTAAAAAAAAAGCACTTCACTCGTTCTAATTCCCATGCACTGATTATTGTTTCATCGATATTTATACATGTATATAATACTATATCCACGTGTTTACAAAAATTCATATTAAAAGCTACATTAGAAAATAGAAAAGTGTCAAAAACGACTATTTAATTCGTCGTTTCAGATTGAAAACAAAACTCATTTATTGGAAAACTAGGCGCATTCGAAAAGTAATTTGCACTAAACGACCAGTGCAACTGGTAGTGTAAATTTCAAGTTAAACGACCCAATTTTCGAGTTTCAAAATAAATTTCTGTGTAAAATTCAGTAGTGTAAATTCAAGTGTAAATATTAAATTAGTCCAAATAATAACCATAGTCATTATTGTTGTTGTTTACTCTAAAAAAAAAACAGGAGATTATAAAAACATGATTATAAAATGTAAATTTATTTTAATTATTTGTATTATTAATATTTATTTCCGAACGGGAATCGGCTGAACATCCGCCTCAATCGCACAAATGCGGCCGAACACCGGCCGCATCAGATCGCACAAATGCGGCCGAACGTCGGTCGAACGTCGGCCGTATTCGATCGTACAAATGCGGTCGAACATCGGCCGCATTCGATCGCAAGAATGCGGCTAATACCTGCTAAAAAATTGTTCTTGCGATCGACATCGTTCCAACCGATCTAACGAAAATCCAAGATGGCTGCCAGCAAGACCCGATTTCAACGAGAAAACTCGTTGCACGGAGATTTTAAACGGAAACGTGGCGTACAGGCCGTTTCCGTTTAACCAGTTTACACGACATTTACACGAATTAATTCGTGTAAATGTCGTGTGAAAACGAGTGTAAACACGTTTACACTCGTTTTAATGACTTTTCGAATGCGCCTACTATTTCCATTTTAAATTGCAACAAATAACGTATTTAAAAAATTAATTTTTTACTTACATATAAAAAAAAAATTTTTTTTCACACAAATTTTAAATTTCCTATATAAATTTTTAAACAAATAAATCTCCAAAACACTTTTGCACACCTGCACCGCTTTGCAAACTCCAACCCCCCCAAAAAAATCCTTTTTCCATTCAACCCTTGCGGTTTACTTGATTTTTTTTATTTTTACACTTCCTCTTTTCACTGTTTTATTTATTGAGGTCTGAGGTTACATAAAATGGTCGAGTCGTAAAGTGACTGAGGTTGCTTTAATCGCCGTGTCCGCCAACCAATTCTAATCCGCACGTAAATCCCAGGTAGTACAGCGACCCTTCAACATTCCGCACCTTCCGAAGCGGCTTTTCTTTAATCACGCAGAAAAATGGAAGCAACACCACGGTTGGTACGCCCGTATAAAACAAAATCTTTAACCTGACTCCATCCCTCGTAAAGAAATAATAATGAAAAAATTTCCAAGCGGAATCGGCAGATGACAATCAGCACTGAGTTGTCCCTGCAGACTGATTTTGTTGCGCCGCTTCTTTCCATTCAAACTGCCGTCTACATAAACATGCGACTTTAAATTCTCCAAATGTTTAAAACATGATGGCTGGCTGCAAGGGAAAAGCCAAACGACATCGTTATTACGAGTTTGAGCGAGACGAAGAAGTGTGGGCGGAGAGAGAAGGAAGAAGTGTTCAAAAGATGGCGTTAAAAAAATCTTTCTCTTAAAAGGAGAGCGAGAGAAAAAGAGAGAAAAAAAAAATGACACTTGTAGTTATTTAAATCGGAGCGCTCTTACTCGTATTTGCATGCAGTGGACAGTTTTTATTGTTAAACACGGAAACTGGGGAATGACAAAGATTTGCTTTACGTTTAATAGTTCAACCTTTTATTGAGCATTCAACTTGAAAATGAAACGATGCAGAAATGAGGGTTTTTCAGCGAGCGAGAGACACGAAAAATTACTCTTTTGTAGTGAAGATAAGTCTCCTTTCAACTCGCTTAGTTGCATTATTTTTACTCAACCTTTCTTCCCTCTAATTGCCAAAATTTTCTTCTTTTAATGTTTTAAAGAAATTTATTAGCACAGCATCAAAAATGATTTTTCCACCTTATTATTCCCGCAAATTAAATTTAAATCCGTGTTTACAAATCGTAATTAACACCAAAAACGCTGCAGACTTGACATTCCCAATTTCATTTCGTGATTTAACGCAAGAATGTGACTGCACTTCAAAATTTTATCACAAGGTCCCATTTTTTCGTGTGTGGGTTACCCAGGGATATTGATTGGTCGGTACGCCACCGCTCTGAACAGGAATTTCCAAAAAATAGTCAATTAGTTCCAAGTACTGCTAAAAAAGACCATTCCAACTTGACAAAACCAATTAATTTCTCCGACTATCACATGCCATTGAAACGAGTTGTTGTAAATTGCAGAAACCGAGTTGCATTTTTGTCTCTATTTTTAATTCCGCATTAAATGTCTGATGATTTCTCACCGAATATATTTAAGAGGAAAAGACTCAACGGTTCAATTCTACCATTATATTTTCATTAAATGCCAATATTCCTAATTACCATTAATGAATAACGCATTCGCAGCGAGAGATTTAAGGGATTCTGCGCCCGAGATGAATTTTCATAAACAATTAAGAAATTAAAAAACAAAATAAAAATCATATCTCAGCACGACAAACAAAAGCGGTTAATTTCTGAGCCCACGGTTTTGTTGTGAGCACATAAAAGATGTCGACAAACAGGGCGGTGACGTGCGAGTGAAGCCGGCTCGTCGTCGTCTCGACTCCTTTTGTCAAACTGACAAAACAAAAGCCGTTGTCAGAAGAAAAGAGGCAAGGGGAGATGAAATGATGCACGTGGGCCTGCGAGGGCGCCCATCTGTAAGGGCGTATTGATTTTGTTCCGCCATACAATTGGCTTGTCACGAATCTGACGACTTGTGCAGAGCGTGGTTAGACGCAAACGATACTGTAGTGCAGGGAAGCTGCTGCCGCTGCGCAAACCGTTTCGCGCAGCAATCTTCGACGCCAAATCTAAGCACATAGCAGGCGACAGTTTTGGATCCGCGAGTCAAACTGTGGAATTCTAAAACAGCGGCCAATATATATATATATATTTTTTTTTCTTTCTGTCTTTCTATAAGAGAGACCTCCCTTAAGACCGAAGGGTTACGAGGGCGAACGAATCGAGAATCAGCAATAAGCTGAATGGACATTGGCAAATCTGACATCTTTCCGCATGGGGATCAAGAAGAAACGATGACAGCTCACGTGGTTTCAAAAATCAATTAGGGTTTAGAATTTGATTCGAGCTCGAATAAATATCGGTGTAAGGAAATCGCAAAAGGACTCAAATCCCACTCATTTCCCGCTCCTGCTGAACAAATTCCAGCTAGTTTGCGAGTTTATGTCCGAAGTTGAGAGACTTTATGAGAAGAAATGAAAATTTTCCATTGCGAGGAGGTAAAATTGACTTCACGCAGAGAAAGTCAACTACGGTGTGCACTGCGAAGCCGATCATGAGGAAGGGGATTCAAGTAGCGTGTTTCCACCTGTGAAAATCGCGCTTAAAGAGTTCAGAGAAATTGTTGACCTTGTCAGTTTGCCAAATACCATGTCTTTCTCGGTATTGTGCCGTTTTTAGAAACGCACCCTTCTATTTCAATTAAAGCTTGATTGATGACATTAATGACACTAAATATCTACCAAAGGCCTTTCAATCTTGCGATCATCGTCAATGTTAGGAGTTGCCAGTAGGTGACTCTAGTAACTAGGTCATGTGACCTTGGTGAATAACATAAATAGCCTCGCACCAATTTCAATAAACATTCAATCTTTTTTTTTCAATTTTTGCCAATTCCAATTCCAACTTACTGCCTGTAGTTGGTTGCAATACACCACAGGCTAGCAAGCTACATAATCCTCTAAAATCTTCACAAAAACCTCAGAAAAATCTCTCAAAATCTACAAAAACCATCCAAAATTCTCCAAAAACATCCCAAAACCAGCCAAAACTCCCAAAAATGGAGGTTTGTAGCTATTATAATTCCCCAAAATGATGAATTTTGTAGTAACAACCTATGTCGTAGTTCAACGATAACGAAGTGGGGCACGAAAGATCGCCCTTCTTAAAAATGAGTTGCAATGCTAAAAAGTTTGAGAACCCCTGCAGTAAAGCGTTGATTAATGATTATCCGAACTAATTGGGAAACTTAGGAGTTCATAAAGCAAATTCATTCGCATACCGTATTTCTTCGATTAAAGGTCGCGAATTATAATTGACACTCAATAATATAGTTTGTTTGAACCAAATGTGATGAGAAAATGATTAAAGAGATTTTCCATACATCTGTGCAATGAATTTTCAAAGAGAAAGAACGAAATCTAATGAATCGATGCAAAACCCGAAGCCTGGCACTGCACGAACAAAACGGAGCCGTTGGTTTTGTGAGCCATTTGCAAAACATGTTGTTAAACAGGCATTTATCGAGTGTCGCAACAAGAGCGGAAGAAGACATCAATATTGATATAAACCGATGAAAAGTGCCATCACCACCAAGCTGCATCCTGCTCGGGTTTAAGTTTTAATCCGCGTCAAACATAAGCGGCCACTCGGAGACTCAACTCGCTAGAGGATCGAATGTGTGCACATTGGCCATTTGAATTTGAAGACACCTTCGAAAATTGGCTTTGCACTGTGACTTTATTAATTCTGTTTGCGTGTAGAATGGCAGTTTGCCAAATTAGGAAGTCGGCATGCAAAATCCAATCTGCAATTATCAGCATGACTTTTGTAAATCTCATCCCAAATGAGTTTCAAACCTGTCAAATTAAGTTTCTTCTCACTTCCAACTTTTTATTTCACTTTCATCAAACAAAATTAATCTAAAATAATCCAAACACGCCTTTTCTAAATACTAACTGCACCCTAAAAGTGATTTACTAACTACTAAATGCATTTATTGGCCATTTACTTGCTAATTAATTGTATGTTCAGTCTGTAATTAAGAGTAAATAGGGTTACTCTCTCACACTGCAAAGTGCAATATTAAAACTAAATGAACGACTAAACTTCTCAGAGTAAACAGCATCATTCATAATGGATACAGGCAGACAGAATTCTTAACTCGAAAATAATTTGTTTATGGTTTCTGGTGTTCCTTACTATGAATGTGCGAGCTTATTTCGTCTTTGTGTGTGTTTATAGTTTTGTTTATGGTTATTACAAGTAAACGGCAATTAAAATTCCTTCATTTTCACACAATTAACGAATTACGGCTCACTTTTGTAAACACAATTCAGCTTTCACTCACCTGAAAGCTTTACGGCAATTGGAAGTTCCAACTTGCGGGGATTAAATTATTGGCGCCCACATTTTACTAGATTCGGCATTAAAATAAAACTAAATTCAGCACTACCGTATTGCTTCGATTCTAAAATGCACATTTTTTCCCATTTAAACGCCTCTAAAAGCGAGGTGCGTCTTAAAATCGTACCTTTTTCGGCACCATTTAAACTTAACATCTGCACTACTTTTGCTAATTTCCGCACTATTTAAAGCTTTGTTTCCTGATGTGTTTGCAATGCAAAACCAATATGGAATTAAATTAATTTTAGGGCAAATTTCCCTAATTAATAGTCGCGAAAAAAGAAAAAATAGTGCTCAATTTAATTTCTATCGTGCTAAACCTAGCAAAATTTGTATAGCAGCCATTTTGAATTGGTTGTAAAAACCAAAACCAGACATAAATCACTTCAAAAACCACTCTAGTTGTGGTTTCTGTTTTTGCAGTTTTTGACGATAGTTTACGGCTGTTTTCGTCTCCATTCTCTTTGTAGAAACACTGAACTTGAACGCACCTAGTGACAAAGAGCTAAAGAACTATCCACAGGATTAGAATCTATTGTTTAGATTAAACATCAATATTTAAGCATTTGTTCGATGCAGTTGCCAACATCGCGAAATCTTAAGATGTATCCCTAAGCTGTCTTAGCATGAAACAAAAAAAAAGACAGAAAGAAAGAAAACACTTTATTTGCCTCACAATAAATATTTAATACCTGATGAAATTTTCAGCCATCATATTTAAACTAAGTGCACGGCTTGGAACATCCAACAAGAATTTGTCTTCGTAGCTTTAATAAAAAACGACATCGTGTTATGCTGAATATCAAATCACAGCTTCCCTCAAGCTTTTGTTTTGAATTATAGCATCAACAAAAGCCTTAAGAAATTCGTCTTTACTTCTTTTCTAAGCCCATCCTCTTTCACACAATCATGCCTCAACCATAAACTAATGCCTAGTTCACACTTAAACCACTTATGTAGAAGTTCTGACTTTTAGAAAGTCTAATTTCTACAAGTGTGAATGATCTATTTTTAGACTGTTCACACTTGTTCACTAGTTATGTAGAAATCAGTGACGTTTTTTACTTGATTATTTGAGTCTGGAAAAATGGTAGATAATTTGTTTATGTCTGGTAAAATGTTATCCACTGAAAGGTAGGGGTTTGCTTTTCTAATCGTAGCTAATGATCCATTAAAGGTAGAAACTTCTACTTTTTTTTAAATGAAAGAGGGATGCCAGTTTAGTAAACCGACATATTTTTTAAATTAGTTTTCCGTAATAAAAGTTGACAAATTTTGGGCCGAAACGAAAATTCACGATCTTGTTTACACTCTATCTGTACGACCGAAACGCATTTTCGTTCGTATTTAACGAACCATTAGGGCTAGAAAGAAATACTTTTCTTTAAAAGAAAGCTTATTTTTTTCTCTACGTTTTGATATGTTTTATTAATTTTTACATGCTTTTGAAAGTACTTGATTTTGATGCCGAAAGTAGCAATAAAAATTGATTTGGCATCCATTTTATTTTTGGGATTTTGCTACAATCAGTCACATGACAGAATGGGGGCGGGACTTACAGTTGTGACGTCAGGTTGTAGAAGTCACTTCTACAACTTCAAGTTGTAGAAGTGTCGCCATTTTGTTCCGAGTTTTAGAAAAACTGGAACAAGTGTGAACACACGACTTTCTAAAAGTGGGCGGGTTATGTACATAAGTGGTTCAAGTGTGAACGGGGCATAACCCTCGACAACAAGTATTTTACACAGAGTTATACTTAAAACACAATATCCATTACAAAATGCGTTTACAACACGCATCAAATCTCGCAAAGAAAAAAGAAATTAATAAACCATTTCCTGCGGGCTGCCAGCATGGTTTGTTGACATTGCGAGATTAAACTCGAGTGATCTTGAGTACCGTATTAAATATTTTTATTAATTACCAAAGCAAATTCCTCAGGTTATAAATCTATTATTTCAAATTGCTTAAGGTTTCATCTCATATTTCTCAAGTTACACGCGCGCACTTGTTTTGTTTTCAAAACCCTTTAATTAAATTAAGGACTTACCGCATGTTGTTGGTAGGCCGCCATTGTTATTTATTGTCCAGTGGCGCCACCTTTCGTGGTCGTGAGAACCAAACACGAGCCTTCTTTTACTTTCAGAAATACGGGAATATCAGCTTCAATCCCTTTGTTAGGACAAGCCAGTATTAAAATTTCTGAATTCCCGTTGACCGTTGATTGTACGCCAGAATTATGCCTAGGCTACAGCGTATTGATTTAGACATTATAACAACTTACGAATTCATCCCTATTGCCAAAGATCAGTTTTGGTTTTAGCCATAGCATTTTTTCAATTGTATTATAAAATGCATTATTTAACGTACAAATAATACTGTCTACTTAATTCTGCAAAATGCTATAAATTTTGAAATGCATTAAATAAAAACCAATATATAATAAAAAATATTTTTGAACCAGATGACTATAAAGTACCGTGAGAGGTCAACCAATGACAATCCCTTACTTTCCAGCTAAAAACATTTGCAGTGCCACCACTACTGCTTTTACAAACAGAAAGAGCCAACATTCAAGCAAATCATACACTACAAGCATCTATTTCAATGCGCACATCTCAAACACGAATTTAAAGATCGATTAAAGACATCAACGGCGCTAAAATCTTCCAAAAACAAAACAAAAATAGTTTCTCTACCAAAGCCCTTTCGATCTTGCGATCATCGTCAGCAGTATCATTTATTAAACCACATGGGACGCTTTACATAAAAGATGCTAATTATAACGGAAGTTCGACACATTACATCATTGCTAATTACACTATAATTCCAACGTGCATAATGTCATGTTTTTCTTAATTATAACCTAATTTAAAACACAATTAACTGCGCATTATATTATTCCATTCCCTACACATCAATTTCGGTTCACTTTTAAATAAATCCTGACTGTTCGGTAAAAACAAGGTCACGATCAGATTAACGAGGTAATTAAGACTTTTTTGGGGAGGCTGAGTCATTAGGTGCGTGTTCTGTCTTTGACTTATCTTATCACTCAAACATCTGATAAGAAAATTTGATTTTCACTTGACGAAGCGTCAAGATTTTTTCCTTCCCATCCCATCCCTCCTTCCTTCCTTCCCATGGCATCACCGCAAGTTGGTTATTTCGCAAAAGAAGGTCAGTGGCACCGTTTGCAGCGCGCCTCAGGAGTGTAATGGAAGCCAGTTTTAGACTCGGTTAGTTTCCCTTCATTATGCTCGACTCATTAATTGAATTTGGTGTCGCAGCCGCGGCCTCTCTCGTCATCTGCTGCCCCTCTCACCCTCTCGCTCTTGTTACGCCATTTGTTCCGTCTAAATTAAAACGTACACAAAAACGCTTCATTGCATGTTTTATCCCTTTACAAACACTAGAGACCATTTTACCTGTACAAATGATTAAGTAAGATAGAAATTATGCAACGTAAATATAGTTAACGAGTCTCAATGAACATCTGTTCTGATTCCACATCTCGACTCGACAATTTGTCCATGTCGCTTCAAGAAATTCCTTAAGAAAAAGATATACCATAACTACAAAATTGCTATTTGGTACATCCGTGCTTTTCTTTTCATCTATTTTTCAGATTTCCACTCTAATCAATTCCATACGAGGAATTCAATGGGAAATATGAGATTTTCAATCATGTAATCTGATCAATGCCGTGCAGTTTGAAATTGAATGGATAGAAATAAAGTTATAATTGCAGAAAATCCAATAAAATAGAAAAATATTTTCAATTTTTACTGCACAAACAAAGAATAAACCACGACTTGAGGTTTTAAAACACGGCAATTAATTAACGTTTTCTGGCAGTTTGGTCATTAGGGTGTAGGGGATCTTGAGACATATTACAAAATGGTGGGTATGTGATGGAAATGATGACAAATTCGGTGGTAAAACAACAACTGGATACAATCAGCTATATTAACTTGTAGTCTACAGTGACTTGATGCCCAAGAAATCCCCTCAGTTGCTTCTAACTTAATTCTCACTAAAAGGATTGAAATAGATAATTTGTTTACAAACTGCTGAAAGCAATAAGCAAAATGTTACAAAGCGTCCAAACATTATTGAACAGTAACATAATTAACTTAAAGATGTATACACGCTGGTTCTGGAACCTTAAAGAAGACAGAAGGAACATTTTCAATAAAACGTAGTACAGTTGAGTTATATGCTGTTACGAGGTTTAAATACGGGATCTCGTGTAAGCACTTGTGATACCAATCCAAGAACACAATCTCCTGTAGTGCTCATTCTCATGTTGCGTTAATTCCCTCGCTTAATACTTGTTCGCTAGAACGCAAATTAAAAAAATTGCGATTTAATTACAGTACGTTTTTACAGTTTTTGACCGGAATGGCTATTCAACAATGCTACTTAACCCTTCATACGGATTACAGCAATACACATCATAGTTATTTTAATAGGGTAAAGCTCCGAATTGTGGTCTGGTCCATGAAATGGCATGGACCATTTAAGCGTCCGGAGGTTGCTTGGCGTTAATACAATAAACGCCCTCCAATTAAGTGCCCAAAAGTCACCAAAATTACTAGATTTTTCCGAAAAATCACCGATGTTTACGAAAAAACACTGATTTTTGTAAAAAAAATCACCGATTTTTTGGAAACAGCATGGTTCAAATAACCGCCTGGGTCCAAATAGAAGCCTGAAAGGGTTGAGTCTTTAAAAACGCCCGGTTATTTAGTTGGATTTTCACGGTATTCATTTTTGAATGCACCCTTATTTACGCCTGTAAACGTGAACCAATAAATCACATAATGCAAGGCAAACCTAGCAAATGCTAGAAGTTCAAACAATGTTTACTAAAGATGTATATCGCACTGTAAAAATCAGCTTACCAACGTTTCAAAGTGATTTGACAAGCGGCTTATTTCAATTTCTTTGTTTGTGCAAATGTCTTACACTATACTATTACAGCAAAACCCGCACAAAAACATCGAAATAAGACTTGCATTTCAACAAACCTAATGCTTATTTAAATAAAAACTAAAAAAATAAATTTAAAAAAAAACAAAAAAAAAAAACCAAATTAACAAACCGAGTCCAACCCAACCGAAAAGCACATTTAACAAACAACTTTAAGGAATAAAATGTATTTCAATCAAATATATTCCAATCCAGCGCGCCAAATTCACCATTTCTATGCAGCGTTGAATTCCACAACGAACTTGCACACTTTTCCCCAAACATCCAGAACACCGAAAAACAAGAATCCAAATTACAACCAAAAAAAACCCCAAAATCAAATTAACCACCACTCAGTCAGACCCCATGAAATCTAAAATCAAATTCGAGTCAACTCATCAATTGGGGTTAAATTCGATGGGAAAAATAGAGTGGCACAAAGATGTCACGAGGTTCATTTAATATCCGCATTGTGCGAGGTCGTTTTCATTTCCTCATCTCCACGGTAACCACACTGTGCGTAGCAGTCCCGAATTACCAGCAGACGATTAACCATGCTTAAATACATCCCATAATGGGCTTTTTCGACCTTTTCCTAGACCTTGCTCATCCCAAAAGGATTTCACCTTCCTGGCCTCAATCCAATAAGACCGATCCAAACAACTCCGGCTTCTGGAGTTACCGAAGAAACGTTTAAAAAAAAAACAAGTTAATACTTCGCGGTCAGTCGCCGGCGCATCGGGGCGGCCAAAATACTCCAACAAATTGCGGGAAAATGTAAAATTATCAATTGAGGAGATGGAAAAAGTGTCTTACCTTTGATTCAAGATAGTTGTGGTCGGTCAAAATGACATGAAACGTTTAAATTCCATAAGGATGTATCCAGCACACGCACGCGATGGGAATTCACAGTCGTTACCACAAATACCACCATCTCCCGAACTCAATTGCAAGTGATGCTGAAACACGCCACACTTACTCGCTGCACCCTTTCTCTCACTCCGCCGACGAGTCGACGAACTCTGGCGTGATGCAGGCGGTGGTGCGCGGAGCCTGCAGCGCCGCAGTCGGTGATCATGTGACACAGGCTCAGTACGTATCGTCACGCCCGACACGTGACCTCTCGACATTCCTTCAAAAAATAAATGATTGTTTTTTTAAAAAAAAAAAAAATGTTTCTGCATAAATTGGATAAAAAAAAAATTTTTTTAATTCTTTTTTATTTTTTTTTTTAAAAAAAAATTTTTTTTTGTCAAATTTCAAATTTTAGCGTTTTTGGCTAAGTGATAAAGTCCACTTAATTAGACCCGTTTTTTACCTTGCTTTTTAATCCTAATTTATTGTTTGCACTTGCAATTCGCTCGTTTCGTGTGTCATGACAACTAATTAGAGTTGTTATACGATGTAATCTTACACGATTATATACACTCGCAACATCCATAAGTCTCTCTCAACATTTTTTTCTTCTTCTTTTAATTTAAAAATGTTTGTGTGTATATTTTCATCTTGTCAAAAGGGGGCCCGCCCCACTTCACCCTTTTCTCGGCAAATTCGTGCAAGAAAAAACGGAAACATTTCACCGGAAATAAGGCGTAGTAACTCGTTTAGCAGCTGCTGTGTCGTCTCGTGATGAGTACGTAGCAGGATACTTAGCAGTTTTCTTCCTTCAACAGTAATTGTGGTCATTTTTGATAATGTCGCTCGAGTAAACATAAATTTTCTCTCTAACTGTTTACTCGTAGACACACAATTTTCTGGACATCTTTTAGTTCTTTTTTAAATCAATATTTTTTTTCCTCTTTTTCTTTTATTCTGAATCTAGTTGTCTCATTTTATTATTTGATTTTCTATGGCGCAAATTTTTTCATTTCAACTCGCCCATCTTCGATATCGACTGCAACCAGTGATATGTCATTAGTGCCTGGCAGCCTGCTCCGTTTTGCTTTTAAAATGACTGCTTACAGGAAAGAAAAATGTATTCTTATTTACTGATGTTGCTTGAAAATTATCTTCAATATTTTCAACCGTATATTTTTCTATTTTTCTACTTTTTGAATTTTTTTTTTCATTTCAAACTCGAGGCAGCAAAACGAGCTCGAGGATTACTCGACATCCATTTAATGAGATTTAGGCATTTAAGAACCTAAAACTGCATCGAATAGATCGTTTTATCTTAAAAAAAATACTTAGTTTTAACATGATTAAATTAATCTTGAGAATTTTTTTAATTTTTCAACCGAATTGTTTTTAGGGAAAATCCTTTTCAGCCCCGCCGACCAAGGCCCACCCTAACCGGCCTGACTAAAACACATTTCCCGTACACCCTATCTCGACTAATTTCTCAATAAATATTAAGTTTGTTAAATTTGTATAACAATTCGATGCATTAATTGTCGACAAAATGTTCAATTAAAACCTCAAAAACCGAACTGGTTTAATTTTAATTTTAATTTTTGACTTCTAGTAATTGTATTCCCTGTGTGCCGCACGCATCAGCAGCTTAAAACTGCCATAACATCAACACATTTGACTCCAAGTGTGATGCATTCCAAGGGAGTGATAGTGCAACGTCAAGAAGCAAGATTTAAAAGATGAAAAATTGAATGGAATTATTTTTCATTTTTTAAAGCAAGATAAAAGTAAAGGGTGAAAATACAAAAACGTAGAAATGGAGAATCGATGTCAAGCTGCAAAATGGATTCCGGGTAGCCCCAAGGACAATTTCATTCACTTCAACACTCCGTAAAGTCGCCATAAACACTAAAATATTTCCAAAATCCCCTGACAAAACTCCCTAAACTTCAAAACATTTCCTGAAACAAGAAACCACACTGCGTCCACGTAGTTTCCTTAAATTACCATATTGCGAAGCAGAGAAGCGCCCTCGTAAAGGCTACTTTAAAATACAACAAAATTTAATTCCTACGCTAATTTTGCGCGAAGCAAATAGACCTTTGGAAAATCATGATGTCATGCCCATTGGCTCCACCCACAATAATGTGACGTATTTTGAAATTGCATTGTGTATGGTTTTCTCATTCCGTTTTACTTAATAATTTACGCCCGAAAAATTCTCTGCGCTTCGATAACAACAATTCGCAACATTGTAAACTAGCCTTTAATAGAAGCGCAGCGCACCCTTATGCCGTGTTCCCACTTGACTGAATACCTCGACAGAAATGTTTCTGCAGCAAAAAATAATGTTTAATTGCTGTTAAAGTAAACCGCAAGCCATTTGTACCCCGCGCAGTGAAATAGCTTTTACGATATTCGCTCTAGCTAAAAGGTACTTAAGGTACAAAAGATGGATAATTCACTTTCGGAGGCACAGATTGGACGCACCTGCTGATGTACACTAAATTCTCGCATAAAGGATTACGGTAATTGAAGTTTTATGCAATCGACATCATCAAAAGTTCCCTGTCTTCAAGCTTTAGGAACGGTACTTAAAAAAAGACATCTCAAACCTTGTCATGAGGGATTTTCCTTTTATGGTCCAATTCGCAGATATTAGCATTCAGACAGGAAGAAACTCTTTGTTTTTATATATTGACTTTTTCTCTTTCTCTCTTCTTTCCTCTATTTTTTTTATCACCAGTTGAAAGACTTTTTCGTTTTTTTTTACTATTTGGATGATTTCCAAAACTATGCGTAGTTTGGAGACTTCTAGACCGATTTCAATAGATTCCTCTTTTGGGGCTTATAAGGGTATTGGAGCACTTCGTTTACGATCCTTTATTTTGGCTCTCCTACCACTAAGCTTAGCTCTTACTAGGTAATTACTTCGAGAAGCTGGATTGCAAGCTTAAGTCAGAAGAAAATCGAGCAGAAATCTTCTCCGATTCATTTCTATAACGGCAGAAATCTTATGGTCAATTGATGACAGGAAATAAGAGAAAATTAGAAACATTGTGCAATAAATATATGATTCAAGATGAAATCTCTGTCCAAAATTGTTACACCGAACGCAGTAGGGCCTCATTATAACATGGGTCACCACAATCAAAATAAAATTCAACAATTGTTACCTCACTAATACTATGTTTATATGCACAGAATATTTCGAGTGAGGTGAAATATTCTGTGTGCACAACTATCATGTAAACAGGGATGACAAGGATTATTCGAGTAGTAAATAATCCCTCGCAGAAAGTTGTTTAATTCGAGCAAACTCAAACTATTTTTATTGCGCATCCAGCACTTCCGCATTAATCAAAAACCAAAAGTGATTACGAATTATTTTCTGCATGTAAACACAACAATTTGATTTTTTCACCACTCGAATTATTCACCACTCAAAATATTCGGTGTATGTAAACGTAGTATTAGATAATTTGTTTTATTCCTGCAGGAGGAGTTACTGCATTTGTTAGTAAAGTGCACCAAAGCTCTCGGGTCAAAATATAAACAATGAAACAAAATGTTTTCTAGCAAATAACCTGAGCACAATAGAATGTAGACGTTGTTATTACTGTTGTAGCTATAAATTAACTTCCCTTTTTTAAATAAATGTTCGAAACAGCAAAGCTCAAAAGGGGGCATTATTTTTCTCATTTTACTGTTTGTGTACTTGCTAGACAAAATTAACTCCTTACTATGATTCAGGCGCAAAACCCACGTGGAGGTCACACGCCAAACGAGGGGAGTCACACTTAATGCGCTCCCGTACAATCGAAGCACGTGCTAACTGTCTTTTGGAAGGATTGTGGGAAATCAGTATTGATGACCCTGCGAGTGGATTGGTTTAGCAACAAGATGAGCTGACCAACCCCCTAACTCGATACGTCAAAGGCTTACTAATGCGGCAAAGCTCATCCATCAATTGCCAAGTTTACATGCACATGGTTTTCCAGAAAAGTGAAAAATCCAATTTCACTTTTCTGGAAAACATTTCTGTGCAAAACTTGACATCATATGCAAAGTTGGTCTTTATGAAAGTCATCCCAAAGTGTGGGTGGAGTGATCAAATCAATTTAAAGGGGTACAAAATAGGCCTTAGCGCCTCTGTATCGATTGATTTATGTGCATTTCTATTTACACTACAAATTGTAATGCGCAAACCACCCAGAATTTACATCGTGCAAACGAAAACAGCTGAACCGCAAAGTTATTTTCAGTTTCCTCAATTCATCCCATCCATCTTGTTTATCTATATTTTCTCTTTACATTTTTTCTTAGTTTTTTTCTCCCCATCTTTTCTTTTCTTTTTTATTATAAGCTGTGATCTGAAGGCATGTGGAGCTTGTTAAACCCACAAAAGTCATGAAAAAAAATGAAGAGAAAAAAATGAGCCACTCATGTTGCCAATTGAGGCCTATTATCATTGAGCTCATGTTGCCTTTAGTCCACAAGATAATCTAGTTACTGTCAAAAATTATTTACTTAGAACTCCCCCATCAATGGTATCCTTTTCTCAATTCTCCACTTTGATTTTTTATAAACTTTAATTAAAAAGCACACAATAAATATTTGCTTTTATTTTAATCTGATAAAATACAAGAGTTACAAACATTTGTAAATAAAATAAAAACCTCAATAAATATTAAACCTTCGATATCTTTCTTTCCAATAATAATAATAATTACAAATTCTCTTGAAAGTACATCTTTTCTCAATTACAGAACCTAAATAAATTGATCTGCACAGAAAAAGAATTTTAAAAATGTGAATATTTAAGCTTGAAGTAACATTTACTTTGCCCACATTTCCACTCACTGATCCGGACGATACAAACAATGCCCGCATTGCCCGAATACGGGTATCGGTCTAATAAAGACTGTACGATACAAATGTTTATTCTTTCCCCTGTGTTTTCAGATGGGATAACAAGGTCCATTATCCCCAAGTGATTTGAAAAATCTGATCTATTTGTTCCTTTGTTTTGTTAAAAAATGAGCCACCTCTATAACGTTGCCCATTCAGTATTTTCCATTTTTGATTGGTTTAGCCGGGCCGCTACATGCGAAAAGCAATACCGCACACAGATATACCGCAAAAAGAAATTCCGCAAACAGATATACCGCAAAAAAAGTATTGAAAATGTAAGATCGTATCACCTGACCTCATTTTTCCAAAAGTCTAACAAAAGCCCGATTTTTTTTCTTAAATTTAAATTTTAATGAATAAATAATCTTTGAAAAATTAGAATTTTGTTTTCATACCACCAGACAAATATCGATTAGGTAGCGACTCGTTTCGGCACTGATTTAGTGCCTTCACCTCTAAGGGAAATGCGATTTAATGTGGATCACAAACTCAGTTAAGAGATACAACCAATTGTGCCTAGTTGGACACGAAATTTCTCTGGGGAGGGGTTAAGATCAACTTAATCACATCAGATTGACTAAATCTGTCCTCATTTTCCCCACTTCACCCCACACACAGCTTTTTCCATAAATGCTTGCTACGCATTTACCCACAAAGCAATACTATAGCCTTTTAGTTGTTGTTGCTAAGATGAGAAAAGGGTTCGATTATTTCACGTGTATCAATATCACATAGACGAGTTTGTTAAAACTGGTGTTTAAAAAGGGTTCGAAATTCGGGGTTTTTCGAAGTGACAATACAAGGAAGTTTGGTCACCAGGGTCACTACTTAGTGACCAACTTTGTATGTGCTTACTTGAGGGAGGGGAACTGATTTACACATTTCCTGTTTAAGAATAAAAATTTAGTTGTATGTTTTACCTAAAATCATGTGGCTGCTTATTTCTCATTCTGAGAACATTTTACATCACCATCCGCTCAACAAACCAAGCGATTTCGACAAAGTACATTATTGCAAGTTAGTATATGTAACAGAGTTGGATAACAGCTATCTGATCCAACTTAACACGGTTGCTAGGGAAATCCATCAAGATCTGATTAAATTACCACTTGCAAACGATAACAAACACATCTTGCACATTGCACTTACTCAGGAGAAATTTATCTGTTTTGTTCCAATAAAAAAACCATATCATCGCACCAACTCTTGAGATTTTCACACAAAAATCGTATACTGGCTTGTGGGTATAAACTTTAATTACATAAATAAATAAATAATCATTCTACCTCACTACCATTAAGCATACTTATAACCTGTTAAACAAGTTTTGTTGTTTTAATGTCGTGCGCATGCCCATTGCGATTGAAAACAGACTAAATAAGGAAACAGGTTAAAAAGCAGTTTAAATATGTTGTTTAAAATGAATGCGCCTACTGTTCTCACTGTCACATTAACATAAATTATCATAATTTTTGTCAGTTTCATGTCGGAATTAGAAGCACACAAGATTAGTGCCTTTCCCTTTAAAACGGCAATTCAGACTGTCCGGATAACGTTTTCATGTTCAAAATTTACATGCCGCTGTTGGCAGAATAATACAGTAGCTGCATTCAAAAAGTCTAAAACGACTCGTTTCTGTCGTTTCGTGTTGATACGTGTGACGTCATTCCCACGAAACGACAGAAACGAGTCGTTTTAGACTTTTTGAATGCAGCTAGTATAAATTTAAATTCAAGATTTCAAGATTTAATTTCACGTTAATTATTTTTTGCATGTAAATAAGGGGTTTCAAAAATGATACGCTGAAGTGATTATGACGATTATTCTGCAGAAGCGATTATCATGTGACCTGTGTGGACCAATTACATGAATAATTGCTTCAGCACTTCAGTGCTGATGTACAAGTATAATCATCTGAAAAGGAGTTGTTTGTGCTGAAGAATGCTTAAACTAAGAAAGAGAGAGTTTGTTGAAAATTATTAAATAAATAAAAATAAATAATCAATTTAATTTAACAAAAACAAATAAATAACAAAAATAAAATAAATAACAAAAATAAAATAAATAACAGAAATAAAATAAATAACAGAAATAAAATAAATAACAGAAATAAAATAAATAAAATAAAATAAAATAAATAAAAGTATAAATAAACGTCATGTGACATGCAAAATAATCACTTGGACCTGGCGTGGGTCTTCAAAAATGCAGTGATTGTGATTATTGGAACAATCACTTCAGTGCCTTCAGCGTGTCATTTATGAAACCCCTTATTGAATCAAGAAATTCATAAATTTATTCAAAACAGTCGTACGTAACAAGTTTAAGTATACCACATTTCATTGCAGGATCATTTCAATTCTTTGTACTTTTATCTCGCTGCATTTTCTCTGTTTCTGTAGTAACAACAAAATGTAAGTGTTCAAATTCGGATTGGAATGATCTTACACACAATAAATCAGGGGTTCCCAAACTTTTTAGCATTGCGCCCCACTTTTTAAGCAAGGCGATCTTCTGCGCCCCACTTCATCGACCAGTGCATTAAATTTTTAAAAAATATACTACTAAAAAGAAAAAAAAATTTAATATAAATTTGCATAAAACTGTGTATAATTTTTTATATAATTTTATATAATTTTGGTTAAAAATTTATAAAAGTTTGCAAAATAAGCTTGTTTTATTTAGGCATGTATGATGGGTGCGCCCCACCAATAATCAGCTCGCGCCCCACCGTTTGGGAAACCCTGCAATAAATCATTCGATGCGTTCAATCATTGACGAAAAATGTTTTCCTTCCTTTTTAGAAGGCCTTTTACGTCATAATTAAAGAAAATCAGCCTTGGAAAGTGACGTTCAAGAAACTAGTTCTCAATAACCTTGTCACTTTCAAATGACACGCAATGTGCATGCTCCGCCTTTTGTCAAACGTGTGCATTCATTCAAAAGTCACTTTTCCTTTCACGAATTGAACGCTTCCATTGATGTTTAGTTTTGATTTAAAATCGGGGACAATTTTAGAAAATGGGGAACAAGCCTATAGTTATGTCACCGACTGTACGTTTGCAATCCAAATTTATGCTTCTTTCCATCCATTATCAATGGCATGTGAACAGATACGTGGACAAAATAAAAGTGCATCAAAAAGCGCACCAAAATCGCAACCCTCTTGTTTTCCTATCATCAAATTTTCAAGAGATTCCTTCAAGTCGACTTACAATTTACTCGTCCTATATACTTTAAAGTGTCTCTTTACTTTTTGTCATGCTGGTGACGTGTCTCTTTTTGCTCCGCTTGTCACAAGCAAGAACAACACAAATGTCATGTGGGTCTCCTCAATGAATTCTGATCGAGATAGCGCAACCTTTTCTTTCTTTTCTTCCTCTTCTTCCCATTTCCCTTGTTTCTTTTCATTCGTACTATCATTTCCTCAATCCTGTCCACTTGCCAAAAAGGTGACAACATGTGCCACGAACCCATTGTGGTCTGACTCTGAGGCATAGCTAACATGTTACCACACCAAAACAACTTTTTTTCCAACTTGCTTATTTCACTTTTTTTCTGCTATCACTTACTAAACACTTTCATTAAAAAGAATGACTTGAATAAAAAGCGAAAACCTGTTTTGTGGTTAAAAAATGAAGCTTTAAAGGGAAAAAATGAATTCGTTTCGCCTTATTCCCATAGGAATACGTGATTTAACGTCTCATCCGCCTTAAATCTCTAAATTTTCTTCTTTTCGGGTGCAATTTTTCCTTCCACTTGACTTGACTTAAGCTCCACTTCGTGATACTAATTATTAGTTGAATAAATAATACTTTCTTGGCTTTGGCCACGTTGTTATGACTGCAAATCACGAGAGGCCTTTGATGTCGACAGTGTAACGATTACATTACACGGCAGACAGCAGCAAAGACGATACAGCAAAGCCGTGTATTCCGTCTCTAGGGAAATTGATCTGAGACGGCCGAGTCTTCAAGTGGTCCCCAGGAGACAGCTGCTGTGTTCCATAGACATCACTGTTGATTTCTGCAAGGGAGACCCAGTGCTACTCAACGCAAAGACTTCAAGTCACAGATACAATATCTCCAATTCCCTCAGCTCACATTCAATCGCAAATAATACTAACTAAAAAAAAAAATAAAAATAAAAATAAAGAAAAAATAAACTTTTCAAACAACAATAAGCTTATTCAAACTTTATATTTCTGCAATTTTAGTGTTTGCACAAACAAAATGGACGTCAAAAACAGCGATAAATCATCAAAAAATGCAAAAACAGAAACCACAGTTCATAATTTCCTACTTCCAGTTGTTATTTAGCATTATTAAGCCTAACGTTATGCCTAATAATAGTAAAATAATGTAAATAAACCACAACAAACTCAATAGAGAGTTTGCGGCAGGTACTTTTCCTTTATTAAAACTCCCGTTAAACCTATAAGTATAGTGGAAAACTTATAACTCTACTCGTACCGGAGCTTACACTATAACTGAAAATAGCGTAGCCAATCCGGTAGTTTTCCACTATTTACGTCACTAACTAAAAATCTGGATTAGCATTGACCTGTTTCGCCGTCATTTTGAATTCTCCGCTTCATTTACGCGCGGAGCACATGTTACAGTTTATCTAATTCTCTGTGCTTTAAATTCTTGTAAATTCACAATAATAAAGTTGCAGCACCGTATTGCAACAGTTAAAAACAGTAATTCTCTTTTTATGCGAATGAGGCATTACTAGTTTCGGTAATCACGTGACATGTATAAGGTTAACTCCAATTTTATAACGATAACTTAAAACTTCAACCGCAACCCATTTTTACCTTACACTAAATATAGTGTAAAAAATGTCATAATTGTAAGGGAAAAGTACCTGCCGCAAACTCTCTATTAACTAAAGTAATTTACATCATGGCACCAAAATATTGTTGTTGTTGCGTCATTTCCTTTGTGTGCAACAAGCTTGAGAATCGCCATTTTCAATGCATGCACAGAATGTGATGCGCACTTTAAATTTGGCATCAAGACACCGTGCACGAACCTCAGAGTGGTTTTTTAAGTGTTTTTAAACCTGGTTTTTCGTTTTTAAAACCAAATTCAAAATGGCTGCCACACCCGTTCAATGGAGAGTCGAACTTCCAATCCATGGCTTCTCTCATTGACACCAATGTTAGTGAGACAGCCCGTCGCGAAATCCATCGGCCGCGCGAATAACGCATGACCAGCAGTCACTTTGGAAGCGTCGAGTCCACTCAACCAAGATCAGACTCGGAGACTTCCCGTTGGCCACTAGACAAGACCTCACGCACTTGAGAATTAATAGCAAAACGCATCAAAGCTCGAAATTTTTTTTGCCACTGAAACAGCCACGTGACTATTAAAAAAGCGTGGACCAACGATCCAATTTTAGATGGGATCAGAAAACGATTTTTTTTCCAGTGAGGGGAGGGAAAGTGGGTTGTCCGAGCTTAAGTTGAAATGAGATGGGTCAATATTGGTGATGTTAGGTATTTTTCGTTGTCACCTGGGTTTAAGTAAACTTCGATTTTTCTATTTAAATTGATGGATTCGGTTTGAATGAAGTCAAATAAATATTTGGGATTAAAAGCGATCGACTGATCAATCGATTTTTTTTTTTTTTTTTTGTTAAAAAGTTTTTAGAATCCTGAAAGAAGCAGCAATTCAAAGTCAGGTCATTGAGTTTCTATTGCCACTAGTAATCTGAAGAGATCTCTTTTTCTGCTTCACTTTGGCCGGAATAAAATCTTTTCTTGTCTCACTACATTCGGGTTGTGAAAAGAAAAAAAAAGGGGGGGGGGGGAAGGAAGGTTTTGGTTTCTCATCAACCAAACTGCTACCAAGGGAATCACTTATTTTTTTCAATAAAATTAATGAATAGAATAAAAATTTAAATGATTTAGTGCGTTTTTTTAAAGATGTTTGACGTTAAGTGAAAGAACAATTTGTGTATTGACGATTTTTAGTTCTTTTTTGTTTTCTTCATAAACTGCACATTTACAGCGCCAGATTAAGGGGTAAAGGATGGGGGAGGAAGCAAAAACGGCACGTACCATGGGACCCTCCGACTCTAAATGACCCCCTGATCTATATGTACGTAAAATTGATTACTTGTTTTGCAAATGCACTTTTTCCTCTTAAAAATGCATTTTTTCTCTTAAAAATGAATTTTCTCTCTTAAAAATGCATTTTTTCTCAGAAAAATGCATTATTTTCTTTTAAAAATGCATTAATCCTCTTAAAAGTGCATTTTTCACGCAAAAATGAATATTTTCCGTCCTGTAAATGCATAATGTATCCTAAAAATACATTATTTCTCCTGAAAACGCATAGTTTCTCCTGAAAACGCCTCGTTTCTCCTGGAAATGCATCATTTCTCCTGAAAACACATCATTTCTCCTGAAATTTAATATTGAGAAGATGTTATTTGAGAATTGTCATGGATCTCCTGTATTTAGTGCTCACGATCTCCAATCCTTAATAGGCTCGCGCACATTCAGTTGTTAATTCAAATAGGTAGAATAAATTCGCAAAATATATTGTTTTGTTACCTAATAACTTAATTTAATTCTGTAAATCCAAATTTCGAAATTAAGTCAAACGCAATCAATTCACCAATTCATAGAGACGTTGTTGACACCAGCTAACTGTCCTCTGCCTTGCCTACACTAACGCACGTCAATAAAAGCGCACATGTGCATTTACAGAAACCATCACTGAAAAATAATTTATCTACAGTATACAATAGTTAATTTTATGTCTCTGCCACACCCATACATAAAAGGTTAAGATTGATACTTAAATAATTTCCGAATAACAAAAAACGTCGCCATTATCTCCAGCAATTAACGAAAAAAATGGCAATTACAAGACCGGGCAGAACTTCCCCCACGCATAGGCACGTGTCATTATCACTAGATGCATCTTTCATTGCCAGAATAAAAAAATCTCCAACCAAGCTGACGCCATCACTTTTAATTATAACGTAGGCAATTTAAAATTCGTTTCAAGTAAAAAAAAATTAAATTTTTTAAAAATTTTAGAAAAAAACAATTTTTTTATTTTAAAGTTTTTAAGTAATATTTTTTATATATAAATAATTTGCAATTCCATCCACCACCTGAGATAATTTATTATAACGAAAAAAAAATACACTCAAGATGAGTTTAAATTAAAATAATTTTTTCCCAAAACTATAAAATTATTAATTTATTAAAATTCGGCGTTTCCACTCATCACAAACAGTAAATTCACCAGAATTTGTACTAGTGAGCCATTAATTGATCAGTTTCGTCAAGAAACCTTGTTTAATTAGCTGATTTCTCACAGGAATTGCCAAGTCACTTAATTAAGAAACATGGCAACATCTCATTCAATTTCCTTGTAAACACCGACACACAATATTTGAAAAACCTCCACCAACATGGTCCAAAACAAATCGATAATTCGCATTTTCCTTAAACAAAACAGCGTAAACATCTACACAAACTCTAGATTTACACAATTGCCACAACTCACGCTCACATTTCTACTCGTACCGCAATAATTCCATTTGCCAACCTTTAAACCTGCATCATAAACAAAATCTAATTGAATTGCCAACTTTTGCAAACCGCATTCGGTCAATTAGTTTCAATCGTAATTAACTCGATCAGTAAAGATGATCGTTTCCCATACACCTCGCCGTCGATATTGTGTAGGACATCCATCTTAACAAATAAGTAGCACTCGAGGTAGCCAATTAACTAATTAAAGGCAGCAAAAATGCTCTTCTGGATCGCAATTGCTTCAGGTTGTCGTGTGCCAGCCATGCAAATTAGCCTTGATAGCTTAATTAGAGTCACGCACCAGGCGACTGTCTCCCATCCTCGTATCGTTTGCGAGTAAGAAGGCAAAGTCGTTCGGAGTTAGAGCAAATCCCAGTGCATGGAAAACAAACGACACGTTGCTCTGTGCAAAAAGTGTTTTTCCCTCCAAAATCGAGCATCTTAAAACATAGCTGTTGGTTATAAATGGACATAAAATGACACATAATTTAAAAACAAGTGCGTGTAAGTTTTGATGAGTTTTCAACTCGTATAGTCCTCCTTAATTTGATACTTTGCATTTTTTTCTTCTTTTTTCGGCTTGGATTTTTGCACTTTTTTTATGTAAACATTATGATAAGTAGGAGAAATGGCGAACATTTCGCATTTTGGAAAAAAAGATATCTGATAAAAATGTAAAATTCTTTATATTTTCCATGTGCGAAATGAACAATTTCGTCCGGAACTCGGGGAAACTGAGAATTTTCCACTTACCAATTCATTTACTCGTCTTTGTTAGGCGCCATGATGTTGTTTGTATATAACTCATATTACCGCATGACTCGTGAGTTATGATAGCTATAAATAAAAAGTTTGTAAGGTTACTGATAGTATAATCTCATACAAATTTACTTTACTGAGGAATATTGTCCAAAATGATCGTCCCAAACTCGACCCGGAATTCGCTTATTTTGATTGCACGCCGCCATTTGCGTTTTCGTTGCTCAGTGGCGCTACCTTTTAGGCTTGAAACTTTTATTTTACCCAATTCAATTCAGAAAAATTATACCATACTTAATATAATTTGTTTTTTTAAATTAATAAAAGTGTTGTGTTTATAATATGGATATAGTTTACTTACCTTAAAATAATCTTTAACAATGGCGCTTCGATTTCGGTTCTACTAATTCGAAATGTAAAAAATCTATCAATTTATTTCCCAAAAATTCTTCAATTTTTCGTGTAAACACATATTATCGATTGCAAATTATTAAAAACTCACATTCATCTACAATAATAATAAAAAAAAAAACGAAAAATATTTCAAACCCACATCCGCCTTTCTGGTCTCCACTTCCCGCCATTCACTGCCTCTTCTTATCAACCTTTTCTTGTGGAGTTTTTGCGAAAATAAGCTGGCAAAGCTGTCTTTTCATATTAGTCTCGCTTTTACTTCTCGATAATTTTTTTTCTTCTTCAGCCCCACAAAACTAGCATGCCCACTGAAAGCTAGGCCCAACAACATCCAAACTCCATCAAGTAATGGAAAATTATTTGACCAAAAAAACAAACAAAATCAATACGGAGTTCCTTGTGCAGGAAAGAAAGATATTACAACCCTACTTGCAAAATTCGACATATTTCCAAGCCCGAAAAATACATATATGCTCGACAGCACCATTAATTCTACCCGAAAGCGATAACCAAAGGGTTAGAAATTGAAAATCAATAAAACTCGCTGCAAAACTTTTTCACTGTATTGACTGCCGGCAAAATGCCATGTTGCACAAAAACCATAACTTTTATCTAATAGCAGACCCAAACTCACTTTAAATTTCTAGTCCAACATAAAATATTTACAAAAAGTTGTGACATCCATTATGCATTCATACATAAGAAATTGAATAAAACAACTTGGCAATTTATGCAAAGACATTTCTGACAGCACAAAAAACACTTTTATTGGCTGTGTCAATGTCATTTCATCGCCAGTTTGATTGAAATCGATCATAAGCAGTCAAGTCAACCTCCCCAGACCTCGTAAACTTATCAGGAATACAATATATAACCTTAGCAGCAGTTTCTGGTTTATTTCATACGAAAAAGCATGAGAAAGTGGTGCCAAGAAATGACATAAACCGGTTGATTGAGTGATCTATCAGTCGAGATGGTCGTCGAACACTGTATTTCATTCCCCCCCCCCGCCCCACTCATATCATTCGCTATTGTTCAGTTATTTATGTAAAAGTAACCAACAACATCATCGTATTCTCTTGAGGGATTGATATTGATACTGATGCAATGCATTGAGCAAGCTCTTTAGCTACATTCAGTTTATCCATCATCATCTATGAATGTCGTTCTGTTCTAGGCAGTTCTCTGCATGTAATTTCACCGTTTAATCATTTATGCACAATTTATCATAGATATCTTATTACAACTGTGATGAGAACCTCTCAAAGTGCTTTGCTGAGGGGTCCCTTTGGGTCTTAAATCTTAATCCAACAGTTAAGGCTAGTGATGTGTAGCCAGTGACTGAGTATTCGCAATCTATAACCACAAATGGCGGGATTATCAGGAATCGTAACAAATTGCATTGCATTGATCTATCCATCAACCAAATCGTCGACTAAAGGATTTTTCTTTTTTTGTACACGAATGTATATATTTGTTTTATTTTTTTTACCTACAACAAACACCTGGGTTTATTTCATGACAAATACGAGGTATAATAATCTGTAATGGAATGATGTTCTCTGCTTTTTTTCCAATGCGTGCATTTTGTGCGCAAGATCTTTAGCGGTTGTCGAATTGGGTGGTTCTTTTGCAGAAATAGTTGAAAAAATCGTAAGAAAAACCGTCGTGTATTTTGTATTTCAATTTAATTAACTGACTGGGGTTAAATTTAAGTTGGTTAACGCAACCAAACCGCAAAATGTGCCTGGTGAAATATGGCGAATGGTATTATGACCCTGAGCACCTAACGTTTCCATCAAATGAATTTGGTCATGTTGAAGTTGGTACAGCATTCAAGCATTCCAAATACATTTCTGTCTATTTATACGTGTTGCATTGGTGTAGCGTGTTTTGGAATCTGACTTACTACTGTATCTGTTGTGAGCTCTGAAAGACATACAGTTGTGACGGTTAATCGGTTATGCCGTTCATCCCAAATAAATGACTAATTTTGCCAATAGATGACGCGTTCGATTATTTAGCGGTAAATTTAACCCAAAATGTTACAACATGAAAGTAAACTACATAAAATTGTGTTTTATGTTAGTTTACTTTCAGATTGCACTTTTATAATATATTTATTTAAGTAATATTTATTGTAGCTGTATTATGATAATATTCGTTGAATTTATCTCAACTTAGGAAGTTTGACTAGTTTTGGTGAAGTATGTTAATTGCTTGCGCCGGTGCGTCATCGTCACACAGTACAAGTATTTCAGTACTGAGTAAATGGTGGGATGATGCAGCTATGAGCTTTACTGTACGAGGGGATTTTGATCCAGGTGATGTCTGAGACGAGAATTCATAAAAGAAAAGGTGGGAGAGGAAATTGTGTTATCATGTTGTGCTGTAAATGAAGGATTCCTAAAAACCAGGGGAAACACACTGTGGATCAAGTTGGGGTGAAAATAGATATCAATTTGAAGGAAACTTACAAGACTAATTGATTGATGTTGTTGCAACAAATCTAATGTACAATGAAAACTGCTTCAATTTTATACATTTTAGCATCTTTGGGTGTAGATTTGATTGGGATATTACTGCTATTAATAATGTTGCAGTCGAATTGCCCTCTCACCGATGATTTTCCTGTAATCCAATATGGCGGCTTTTTTATTGCTACGGTGGCTTTATCTTTGATATGTGACAAATCGAGCACATCCATCACGATAGAATCTTGGGAAATGCTTCTTAAGATGTTCTTTAAACCATTATAAATCAAATTCTAAAACAGTTATGATAAATTGTTTGAAGTACCTACAATATATCAAAATTCAAAATAAAAAAAGTAGGAACAGTTCACACGCTGATCCACAGCCGAATTTATAGCTTCTCGCAGTTCTCGTGTAGCTCCAAAATCCTGAAACGTTTAATTGATGTGAACAAATAGAAGGTCTCTAAAAAGAGCTCTGACGACGTCCCAGTAAACTGAACCAACTTTAGGTGCACTGCTTTGCACCGCAAGCAGAGCATGCAGATACCAGCAATGCATCAATAGTGCTGAGAACAATGTCTGTGCGTGGAGAAGTGAAATAACTCCCAATTTTAGAGTAGTTTCAATCCCTCCCTCGTGCTATAAATGTCACCAAACAAAAATTTGAAATACACACAACTTAGAAGAAAATATTTGTAAATCCCTTTCTCGTTGCTCATATCTTCTTCCTCCTTTCCATTGCCTTTATCCCCTCGAAACAAATGAGAGAAGATGAAAGTAAATCATGGTTTCATCTCTATGCTAATAGCGTGATGTCAGTTTATAGCAGTGGTTCCTAACCAGGGGTACAAACACCCATTGGTGTGCGAGCTGCTGTGCTAAAAATATATAAAATGTAGATTTTTTTTATTACATTAGAGTATATTTGGTGTCATCAGGGTTTTTTTTCTTCAAGATATTAAACAACATCTAAAATTCGTGTTTTTACAGTGACAAATTGGCAATTTTCTTTAGGTGCATTCAGAACTTTCTGTTTGTGTTGGTTATCGTGTTTATGTAAGCAGAATGGAACACCAAAAACAGCCATAAATCAACACGAAAACCATGGCTGGAATGGTTTTTAAAGTGGTTTAGTTCGGGTTTGGTTTTTTACAGTCAAATTCAAAATGGCTGCCTCATAAGATGGAGCTCGATCTTGCAATTGTTTTAACGCTTTCAATGCCATTTTGCTTAAAAAACATAAGCGACAAATTATTCCCCCCCCCCAACCCAATAACCCTCATTTGTTTGCACGTGTACCCTCAACACTTCCGAATATACCCCCACGTATACCAAACGTTACCCATAGTTACGCCATGTCGACGATATTGTTATGTAGTATATAAGTCACGGTTATACACTACTAGGCACCATCAAACACCGTTTGAAGAACAATGGCACGTCCTCGACTAGTACCGGTACTAGTTTTCTGTAACTATTCCGCTAGCGAATCCGACAGCAGTTGTGATTTCGAGCCGCCAACCAAACGCAGGGCATTTGAATGGACGAAAATACGAACATTTGCAACGGGTGAGGAAGCCAGAGATTACATTCGAAGTGAGAAGATGTGGACGTACAAGCGGAAACACCCATCTACAGAGGGGAACAAAGTTTTTTATGATTGCAAGTATTCGAGCCAATGCAGTGCCAAAACGCTGCTGCTGTATTGCTGTGACTCGGAAAAGGTTGAGGTCCACCGCACTACTGCTGCGCACACACACGAGTCGAGACCTGCAAGGGGCATCCCGGAAGATGTACGTAACAAAATATTGGAATTGCACACAAATGGCGTTACAAAACCAAAGTTGATTCTCCGCAAGCTCACCGAATGCGGACTAACCGAGCCATCTGCTATACAGTTGGCTAACTACCTTCGAGTCATTCGTTCCACGACGCGTGAGCCAATTGTGACGACAGAGGCAAAAAATATTCCCATTGGCCGAAAACGGAAGCGCGGACGACCGGCAAAAGCAAAGAGAGCCTTGAGTACGCAGGAGAAGACAACGGTCTAACATTGGAATTACGTGGGGGGTGCATTCGAAATTGTTGGGAGTAAAATTAAACAGACACAGAAACGAAAATATTCCACACATTCACAGTTAAATCCTGGTTGCGAGCAAGTTTTTGAATCGGTTTAGATGTATACAGAAACTGAACATATTTAATAATATTTAATATTTAATAATAACATATTACAAAAATTTACAACTCTTACTTAACCGTCTTGAATAAATTGTTGAGCTGAGTGGTGCTTGAGTGACAAGAGGTAAAAATCCTTCACCTGTTGCTTCTTTGCACAGGTGAGTGCTCACGTCAGCAAGCGTGTCAGATGTAAATCCTTTCAGATTTCATAAATCAATAAAAAGAAGTTAAAACTTGCTAACTCGATAACATAGCTGCATAAAATAAACATTACGCTATTTATTCTTCTTAACACAATTTCATTATTTTCTTTGCAGGATCCAGAGATGAACAGAACCGTAACCAATTTCTTCAATTTTGATATAGACCGTCCAAGAGTTTATCTTTACGACATAAGTGGCTGTTTCAATGCAAACGAAAAGCGTCGCTTCTTATTTCAAATAAAAGGTATGGATAAACAACCGTCCATTTTTTAATTTTTAATTTTTTTTATACAGTATAAATTAAATATACGGTAAAATTTTTAATTTATAGGTACTCTCGACATTCTCAATATCGCAAACTATGACGACCTCGAGAACTTTGTGCTATTGGCTATTATCCAGAACTCTTTAGTCACAGCTCTTAGAGTGGCGCACATTGACGTAAATTATCAAAAAAATAAAAATTAATAAAACAAATATTTACTTATTTAAATTATAGATGACTAGTGTTGAATCCAATACCGAGATTATGTTCACGTTACTTGAGAAGAAAAAAGTAGAAGGCGATGGCAACATTAACGACAACGAATTATCAACGGACCAAGCTATCAACATGTTCAAAGAGCAACTGAACGCCGGCAAAGTATACATCGAACTTCCAAGCAACGTAGTAAGTACAACTATTAGTTATAGCTACGATAAATTGATACACAACTGCACGTATTTCCTATTTTTATATTTTAGACTGTGCTTGCTCAAGCCGTGCCTAATTCACTTGTGGAACTGAAAGAAATCCTCAACAGAAAATCTGATAGTGGATATAGTGCTGGTAAATAACATAATTATACAATTGAGCTAAAATATTTCGTATCAAAGCTGGTATAAAGTTGATACATACTAAAATTTAGGTTCCATGGCTGGTTTGGCAATTCCTATGATTATTTTAGGACTACTAATAGGCGGCGGGGCAGCTTATCTTTACTTATTAAAACAAAAATAAGGTACAGTTTCGTTTATCTTTAATCCGCCAATTGAAATTTAGACATTTTCATTTATCCGTCATTATTCCAACGTAAAAATTAATAATAAATTAATTTTTTTAAATAGCATTGGTGGTGGGATTTGGCGGATTAATGAAATTGAACTGTTTCCTTATTTTCACATAAATATTAACTGTGAATTGAATTAATTTTACAACACAAAATGTAATTTATTAATGTAACGTTATTATTGTAGGTTCAATGGCTGGACTGGGCATTGGCATGATTCTTTTAGGTTTACTCATTGGATTTGGTGTCATTTATTATTTCAAACTTGGAGTCCGAAAGCCATCGGACGGCAGCTTTGAACCTAAACGTTTCGTCAACGATCCAGATGAAAACGCATAATCAAGAACAAAAAATTGAATATAATCTATTTTAATAATATGAAAAAATTGAAATACTCAACTTATTTTAATGACACTTAAAGCAAATGTAATCAAATCATAATACTTGCACAATTGTTTATACTAGAGTCAGATATCTTAATAATAAAAACTCCGTTCGGTTGGATTTCCAAGTAGAAAATCGTTCCAGCAGTTGTCATTTGTGTCTTAATTAATTCACCGATTTCATCTTGGAATGGGAATGTGAATGTTTATGGTCGTCTCTTTTGTTATGGTGTCGATTGTACGGCTGGTGTCGATAATTATCGCGTCGATCACCTCTACTTTCATATTTTCGGTCCCGATTATCATCTCTTCGGTCACTTCTGTCAATAAATAATTGTATTACTGGCAAATACAAGAGGGTTGAAATATAAGCACAAAAATTGAAATTTAGGCACAAAATTAAAATTTAGGCACAAAATTAAAATGTAGGCACAAAAATTGAAATTTAGGCACAAAAATTAAAATTTAGGCACCAAAATTGAAATTTTGGCACAAAAATTGAAATTTATGCACAAAAATTAAAATTTATGCACAAAAATTGAAATTTAGGCACAAAAATTAAAATTTAAGCACCAAAATTGAAATTTTGGCACAAAAATTCATTCTAAATTAAACAATAAAAACTCATTTTTAGGCTAAAAACAATCAATTTTTGATACAAATGTTCATTTTGACCATAAACATTCAAATTTTGGCAAAAACTATCCAATTCTTTGCCCAAAAATATTCAATTCTTTGCCCAAAAATATTCAATTCTTTGCCCAAAAATATTCAATTCTTTGCCCAAAAATATTTAATTCTTTGCACAAAAATATTCAATTCTTTGCACAAAAATATTCAATTCTTTGCACAAAAATATTCAATTCTTTGCACAAAAATATTCAATTCTTTGCACAAAAATATTCAATTCTTTGCCCAAAAATATTCAATTCTTTGTGTGCGAAAAATTGGACCTAAATTACACGTTATTCAATCAATGATCCTTACCGAGAATAATCAAAATTTCGTCTCGGTTTATTATACCAAGGATAAATACACGGAGGTGGAGAAATCGTCTTCTTGAGAGCTTCGGCAAAGTATTCGTCGTCACTACCATATTTGTAATCAAATTTGTCTTCGTACTCCTTGGATCTTAGATCTGCTGCTTTGTTTTCTTTTACTGTCGATAAATCTACCGCTGCATGCTCTTTCGATAAATCTACCGCTTCGTTGTCCTTCGAAGAATCTACCGCTTCGTCGTCCTTCGATGAGTCTGGTGCTTTGTTTTCATATTCCTTTGATAAGTCTACAGCCTCGTTTTCAGTTTGCTTCGATAAATCCACCGCTTCGTTTTCACTCATGATTATTCCTACGATTAATTCAAAAAACTATTAAGCCAGAGCTGATTTCGTAAATATTTACAACCCCTTACTGTAATTTGTGATGGAAAACAGTTGACAAAGTAGGGAAGTCAAATGCTTACTCTGGCCGCCATATTTGATTGCGTCTGGTTTTGATCGCACCTGGTGGCTAAATCTAAAGATTTTAAAGTCAACCAATTTGATTTTAACCTAAACTCAAAAACGAAGTTTTAATTAAATAGGAATTTTTTATTAAAAACATTTTTTTATGTCAATCTATTGTTACATGATTTCAGGGCCTGTAAAATAGGTCCATCTATTGCGCACAAAAAGATTCGGTTCGACATTCAACCGAATCTCTGACATGAATCTGAATCTTTCTGAATCCGAATCCCCGAATCTTGTAAAAATTTTGAATTTTTTTTCGAAAGTAAAATATTTTTGACTTTTTTATTAAAATAATCATCTAAATCTTTCCTAATCCCAACCAAATCCCAACCGAATCCCATATCGAATCTCAAAAAATATACAAAAGATTCTAACCTCTAACACGCAGATTCTGATTGTCAGACGTCTTAGTTTGTGACCACATTTAACCAGCTACTGTTACCACGGGCTTGTGGCGCAACGGATAACGCGTCTGACTACGAATCAGGAGATTGCAGGTTCGAATCCTGTCTAGCTCGAGTGAATTTTTTATTGTTTTTTTTATTTTTTTTAATTTTTTTAAAGGCTTTTATCATTTGGGGTTCTGGTGAGTTCGAAATATGCATGTAATAAAAAAATAAAACAGCAAAAACGGTACAGAACGAAATTTATTTCATCATGTGCGCCAAAGATTTAAATAGTCCTTGTATTAATCTTCACGAGCCATGAGCTAACAGTTTATGAATTTATCCGATTCATTCTATCTTAATCTCGGTAATAAAAATTTGCCATCTTTGTTGTGTTTGAAAACACCTCACGTGCAAAACACTCGGCGAACTTTGAATGATCCCGACCACGATGGATTTTTGCAGGAAATTTTATTTTTTTTAAATCTTTTATTTGTATATATAATTTTAGATTGTAGTCTTTTCATGGTAAAAAAGATGCATAAAATTAATCATCATAAAATTTGTCATCCCATTAAAATATTTTTAAACATCATAAAAATTTGTTTTCGTATGAAATTTAATTTTATTTCCAATGCTTAAATTTTTCAAACGGATTGTTTTGGCCTCAAAAAATGGTAGTCTGTGGATCGCAGCGCCACCGTGGCGAATCATGTGACTATCCGCTCGTCTATCCCTATGTTCAAGGTAAGTAGAATATGTTCGTGCCACCGTGCTTCGTGTTCGTACTATCATACTGTCATCACAAATATTTACATATGACGTTACACCATTCGCCAGGAATCACGGGATGGCGCAACCCCAATACAGGAAAGCATAATAGGAAACGCCATCCCACGGATTGTTGTCATTGGCTCCACAAAAAACAACATTTACAAAACCGATGCAACCATGCTTGCGGTTGATTCTGCTGACCGGTGGTTGCTATACCTGTGAAAGATATATCATTTTTGGGTTTGGGTGAGTTTATTCAGGCCAGTTAACCATTATTGAACTGTTTAAAAAAAAAAGTTAAAATCCCTGGATTTTAACCAGTTGGTGATAAATAAAGTCCGATTTAAATACTTGTACTGGAATATTCATTTAAATCTGTAGACATTTGGGGCTAATGGGAAAATACCGGTAATTTATTCTTTATCACATGTTGGTTTATGCATAATAGTAGTACCGGTATGGTTTATGAGTTGATACTCGACTCTTTAAGGCGCATCCGGTGATTGGACACCCCACCACAGAATAGGGTAAACAAATCTGTGACCCCACTGTGGTCCTTTCCGTTGGCCACACATGTTTTGTGTAGTTTTAACCTGGCACTGTAGTAATAAAAGTTTGGTCCAAGGTTCAATTCGTTTTCACCATTCAAACCGTGAGGTTCTTTTTCCATCTCCCTCACAAATAACCTAGTAACACTCAAAAAGCTACATCACATTCAGAGAATAAAGGAACTGAACACACCTCTCATGTCATGTGATTTCAATTTTTTTTTTAAATTTTATTTTCACCAATAATAATCCTGATCAAGGAAAAGTTAATTTATTTGATCTTGATTTTTGTTTGATGCAAGTTGAGACGTGTGAAACATGTTGGCGCATCTGGATGCTCATTGTGGCTCATCGTTCTGGGTAAGTTTGTTTGAGCTTCTTGAATTTTTAACTAATTGATGAATAAGGCCAATTAATATGAAATTTTTCTGATTTGAAATTTACAAATGTCACTTTTAACGTGACTTATTATTAATATCAAAATTAATTGGCCATTCCTTTGTAGAATTATTTTTTAATTAAAAGATGATGTAAAATAACGTTTTATTAACAGAACAAAATTTTAAACAAAGTTTTTATTTTTAGGATTCGTCAGTGATATGGGAAACGGACAGTCCAGACTTCCCAGAATGTTTTCAAAAGACAATTCTTGTGTGGATACCGTGTTTTTTTTTATGGATTTGTTTACCTTTTGAAATTTATTCGGTGAAGAAACATAGGAAGAAATGTATACCATGGACGGCTTTTAATTCTATGAAATTGGTTGATTATTAAATTACCAAAATTAAAATTTATGTATTTATTTAAAAAAAAAATTTTTTATTTTTTATTTTAGATTTTCAATTTTTGTTTAATCGTTCTGGCCTTGACGGAGTTATTCTATTGGGTTTCCGCGAGACAATGGATGGATGTCGCTTCCGTCAACTATTATTCAACTTTCATAAAAAGTCTCACTTTTGTACGTGACCGAATTTACAAATTTATATTTCACAAATAACTTTAAAAAATTTCCTTTTATTTTTAGATGTTCACGACCATCTTAATATTATATCACCGCTCAAAAGGCCGAAGATCGTCAGGTGTCCTCTTTATATTTTGGCTTCTATTAACCCTTTCTGCAACCGTTACCTTTCGCACATTTATGATATCCGCACTGAACAAAGTAAACAAAATTCGCATCAAAAAAATTTATTTGATATATTTAACCTTATAATTCAAAGAACGAAGATTCACCAGTACCCAGTATTTTCTTATTTGTGTGTTGTGTTGTCTCTTATCCGTTGGTCGTGGTGCAATTGGTGTTATCAGCGATTTCCGATAAGATAACGGTGGAAATCAAAACCAGAAAGGTATTTGTGGTTGTAATAATCTTGATCAGATTTGAATAATTTTTTAATTTTAATTTTTTTAATAGAAGGAATGTCCCATTGTGGACGCAACATTTTTATCTCGTTATTTTTTCTCTTGGGTTGACAAGTGGGTTGAAATTATCGATTCATTCAAATAAAAAATAATTTTTATTTTAATTCTTATAGACTGTGCTATTTAGGATTTCGGCGTCCACTGACCAAAGAGGATCTTTGGGATTTGTTAAACCAGTACCGTTGCTCTTACTTATTTACGAAATTTCAAAAAAACTGGCAAATAGTTTGCAAAAAACAATCTCTGTACGAATAATTATCAATTTAGTAATTTAATAGGTTTGACAAATCGGTTTAATTATTCTCTTTAAGCGTTGGGAAAAATCCATCCATTTTATCGGCTCTGGGACGAACCTTTTGGGCACCATTCATGATGATTGGTTTAGCTCAGTTCGGAGGATACACGACTGACATGATAGCACCATATGTTCTAAGGTAATGTTTTTTGGTTGACAAATCCGTGTTGTATAATATTGTATAATATTGACTTAATACTTGCTTCCTCTGCGAATTTTAGAGGTATTTTGCGATATTGCAATATACTGTGTTGCGGTATCTTAAAAAAAAAAACCACGATCATACAAGCCTAGTGTTGATCCAATGTCGCTCCATGATATATAATTTATTTTTTAATTTATTTTATTAATTTATTTTTTTCTCCAGATATCTAATTGATTTTGTAAGCAACGATGAGCCCAGTTGGCGTGGTTATTTATACAGTTGTGTCATTATGGTTAAGGGAATTTTGGCCGCCTTTTGTTACAATCGGCAATACTGGTTTGCATTTCGGTTGGGAATACAGATAAGAGCAGCAGTTATTTCTGCAATTTATAGAAAAGTGAGTTGCCATAAATTTTTAAAATTAATTTTAAATAATTTTAATTTTTTTAACAGGCAAATCGAGTGAAAGGTCATATTAAAAATGGTTCATCGACTGGAGAGATTGTAAATCTAATGGCCATTGACACAGAGAATTTGTATTTTCTTTTAGGTGAAATCCACACGTGGTGGATTGGATCGATTCAAATTGGCATTTGTATGTACTTACTGTGGAACGAGTTGGGGGTTTCTACTCTAGCTGGCTTAGCCACTTTAGTTGTATCCATTCCGATCAATGGTTACATCGCGAGTCGTTTGAAGCGTGTACAATCTGCGCAGATGAAGTTTAAGGATCATCGGGTTAAATTGATGAGTGAAATTCTGGCTGGCATTAAAGTGCTGAAGTTGTACGCGTGGGAAAATTCTTTCGGGTTACAACTGAGTGATGTCAGGAATAAGGAACTGCGAATGCTGAAAAAGAATGTCTACTTAAATGCGTTGGTTGAATTCATGTTCGGCAATATTACAGTTCTTGTGGCTTTATCGGCATTTATCACCTTCACACTGATTGATGAAAACAACGTCTTGGATGCAACGAAGATTTTTGTGTCCCTTTCATTGTTCAATCTCATAAACTTTCCATTGGTTGTTATTCCATCTAACATAGTCGGTGTAGTTCAGGTGAAGAAAAAACACTGCTAATTTAATACGACAGAATACAAAATATTTTGTTTCTTGTGCAGGCTCTCGTATCCATAAAACGAATAAATAAGTTTCTGAATCAGGAAGAATATGATCCACTCGCAGTGTCTCACGATATTGCTTCGAGTAAGTTGCCAGGAGAAAAATGTATAAAAACATATTAACTATTTATTTATATTATATTATTATGTTAGAAAATGCAATTGATATCGAGAATGGGACGTTTGCTTGGGATTCAGACGATGAACCAATTTTAAACTCCATTAACTTAACGTGTCCACCGGGGCATCTAGTGGCAGTGTTGGGTCCAGTTGGGTGTGGAAAATCCTCGCTTTTGTCAGCCGTGTTGGGTGAAATGGAAAAACGAAGTGGTCACGTCAACATCAAAGTATTGTCATTTGTTTTCGTAGTTGCGAGACACCATTGATTATGTTATTGTTTAGGGTTCTGTCGCGTACGTAGCTCAGCAGACGTGGATTCAAAATGTCACACTGCGCGATAACGTGACGTTCGGTTTGCCGTTTGACAAACATAAATACCAGAAGGTGATCGACGCGTGCGCCTTGAAACCCGATTTGGAGTTATTACCTGCTGGAGACCAGACTGAAATCGGGGAAAGAGTAAGCGACGAATGATTTGTTTAGCGGTGATTTAAACGCGGTTTCTATATAATTTAGGGCATTAATTTGAGCGGAGGCCAGAAACAGAGAGTGAGTTTGGCCAGAGCGGTTTACAGTGATGCCGATGTTCTCCTTTTGGACGATCCATTGAGTGCTGTAGATTCGCACGTGGGCAAACACATATTCGATCACGTCATTGGTCCGAGCGGTTTACTTAGAAAGAAGGTGATAAATATTGCCATATTTATTTTTGAAAACATTTTACTGAGCTTTTGGGTATGTTTCAGACGAGATTATTTATCACGAATAGTATTGCTCACTTGCAGCAAGTCGACACGATTGTCGTGTTGGATAAAAGTCGAGTGAGTGAAGTCGGAAGTTACGACGAACTGTTACAAAACAGAGGCGCTTTTGCAAATTTTTTGCTGAATTATTTAACCGAACATGATGCTGCTTCGCTGAACGAAGAACAATTAGCAAGTATGATCCATTTAACAATTGTAATTTATTTAGCTCAATCTGTTTCCTTATAGATTTTGGATGCGTTAAAGAAGCTGAATCGTGCGTATCAATTATATAAACGTTGTTACATAAATCTCACCAGATTAATTGTAGGTCGCTTGGTAAATATCACGGTCATTCTGAATTTGGCGAGGGTGATTTGCACTTTAGTTTAAACCGAAGTCTCAGTCAAGAGAGTCGCATTTACAGGCGCAATATATCTCGGGACAGCTCAGAAGTGGAAAAATCGTTTTCTGAACAACAAAAATTAGCTACATTAATTGAATTAGAAACAGCCGAGCTGGGAGAAGTAACTTGACTATTCCGAATGCAATTTACCGTTTTAAATTTTAATTTTTTGCATATCTTTAGGTCAGTATAAAAATATACAAGCAATACTTTACAGCCATTGGATTTGGCATTCTTTCGGTATGTTTTGCTGCGCTCGCCTTGTCCACTACGTGTGACGTTGCGGCAGGTACGTGGTTGAGTATTTGGAGTCAGGATCCTCCAACATCCACTATGGACTTGAGAACTGAACGACTAACAGTTTACAGCGTCATTGGAGTAGTTCAAAGTAAAGAATATCTAATTTAAATCTTAAATTTTATGAAATGTTTATTTTTTTAAATTTTAGTGACGCTCCTTTTGGTTGGTTGCCTCGTTTTCTCAAATGGATTAGTCAATGCATCGAAACGATTGCATAACTCGATGTTGAACAACATTTTACGTTGTCCGCTTTCGTTTTTCGAGACGACACCTTTGGGTCGCATTCTCAACCGGTTTTCAAAAGATGTCGATACGGTGGATGGTAAATTAGCTCAACTTATAATTCCGTTGGTACGGACATTTTTAAATATCGTTGGAATAATTGTCGTCGTAACCATGAGCACTCCGCTGATCCTGAGCGTTATCTTGCCTGTATTTATCGTCTATTATTTTGTACAGGTTTGTGTAAAGTTTAAAGATGATTTTTACGGAATTGATGTGGAAGTTATTTGTCTCGTAGCGATTTTATATTTCGACTTCGCGGCAGTTGAAACGATTGGCATCCATTAATCACTCGCCCATATATTCGCACTTTTCGGAAACTCTTTTTGGTACGAGTACGATTCGCGCGTTCAATCGAATGGACGCTTTTAATCTGGAAAATGACAGATTCGTGGATGAATTCCACAAATGTCTTTACCCAAGTCTTGCAGCCAATCGGTACAAAGAAAATTTTGATTTAAAGTCGTAATTAGATGCGAGTAATATTTTTTGTAGATGGCTCGGTACTCGTCTTCAATTACTTGGATCGTTTGTATCTTTCTCCGCTGCCTTGTTTGCCGTTATTGCTAAAGATACTGTGGATCCCGGCACTATGGGCTTGACCATCAGTTATGCGTCATCGGTAAATTTGATATTTTTATTAAAATTATTTCTTTAAGTTGTTCTTTTTGGTATTAGATAGTTTTTGAGTTTACGATTCTTGTTCGTTATGCGTGCGAATTAGAAGCAAATATTGTATCGGTTGAGAGAATTTCAGAATACACTAATGTCGCCTCGGAAGCTCCAGCCGTTATTGAAGATTCAAGACCCGCCGAGGGTTGGCCTCAAGAAGGTGTAATTGCATTTAATGGATACGAAACCAGATACAGAGAGGGACTCGACCTTGTGTTGAAAGGGCTCACGTGTAAAATATACAAAGAAGAAAAGGTAAGTTTATTTTAAATGAATTTGTACGCAGCTATACTTTGATAACATCGGTTTCAGATTGGAATCGTGGGACGAACCGGAGCTGGAAAGTCTTCCTTGGCTTTAGCCTTATTTCGCATAATCGAACCTACCAATGGCACAATCGTCATCGATAATACTGACACGACCAAAATCGGACTGGCTGATCTTCGCTCAAAACTCACCATTATTCCTCAAGTGAAAAATAAATGACAGAACACAAAAGAAAATAGTTTCATAAATTTGTATTTTTTCCCTTCTAAAAACAGGATCCGGTACTGTTTTCCGGAACTTTGAGAATGAACTTGGATCCGTTTGAAAAATATTCGGATAATGAAGTGTGGCAGGCGTTAGAACATTCGCATCTCAAGTCGTTCGTGTCGTCGTTGGCGAACGGATTGCAACACGAAATCAACGAAGGAGGCGAGAACTTGAGGTGAGAAAGGAAACGAGTTTGGGGTTGAGTTTTTCTGAATTTACATTCGTCCACTCCAGTGTGGGGCAAAGGCAATTGGTTTGTTTAGCGCGCGCCCTTTTACGAAAGACAAAAGTTCTGGTTTTGGACGAAGCAACGGCAGCCGTCGATTTGGAAACGGACGATCTGATTCAAGCGACCATCAGAAAAGAATTCGCCGATTGCACCGTCATAACCATCGCTCATCGATTAAACACTATTATGGATTCAACTAGGTATTATTTGTATTTCAAATTAAGTGCACTGTCATTTAATTAACATTTGATTTGCAGGATAATGGTTTTAGATCAAGGCAAACTGAAAGAATTCGATTCGCCCATTAATTTACTGAATGATAAAAACTCAATATTCTACAGTTTAGCACAGGCTGCTGGATTAGTTTAACATAAATTTTTTTGTATCCAAACTGTTAATGATTTATTATATGATTTATTATATTATATTATTGTATTCTACAAAATATGAAAAATATTTATATTTTTATAATATATTCTTACTTCACTGTTTGTGTACCATGGATGGTCAGTAAATAATTTATTGGCAGATGTTTTATTCTGAACAAGTATGAGGTTAAATCTGGTGCCTTTCCTGTAATTACCGTACTGCCTTGATTTAACGCCGGTCGTATCTAAACGCCGGCTCCTGATTAAACGCCGGGCAAACTCAGAACGAAAAGGCAATAAACGCCGGCCTTAAATAAACGCCGGGTTTGTTTAAACGCCGGTTTTAAACGTTTTTTAGACGAATATACGGTAATTTAACGTAAATGATTGGGTGGCGGCAGTAAAAAAACCTTTTTTTTTCGTTAGACGCCCGGCGCGAATAATCGCCGGGCTTTGAATAATCGCCGGAGGGGTCGACTTGGAAAAGTAAATAAACGCCCCGGCGTTAAATCGAGGCAGTACGGTAGTAGTAAATGACGACTGACACTAATAACCAAAATAAGTTTACAAAATTCATTTTTAAAATTCTTTTTTATTTTAATGTTTGCACTTAGCTAATTTTTAAAAATAAAATATTCTTTCAGAGAAACAAAAGTACAGTACTATCCTACTTCAAGTTAATAATGTTATCGTATTTTTACATTATCTTATCTCAGAAACAGTTTTTCCGTTTAAAACATTTATTCAGTTGTGTCAATCTAATAATTCTCCATCAGTTTGACTTTATCTTTACTTTTTTGTTCTTTCTCTAAATTATTATTTCCAAATTACTCCCGTTAGTACACCAGAGTCTTCGAACCAACTTAGTCATCTGGACGACTGTTCTTCGACCATACCCGTAATTTTCTTCCTAAAATGGAGGTAAGAACTCTTTCGCTAGATTGTTGGAAGCAATATTTAAATCACGTAATATTATTTATTTTACTATAGCTGTGGATTAAACTTCTTTTTGCCGGCTTTTTGTTTGGTTGTGTTGTGTTTGCTGACGATGATGTGTGCCCAGCAGTTACTCCTGATACACGTAAGAAGGAAACAAACTAAAATTTAAAAAAGAAAAATCAATTAATTCCTTTAATATTTAGCTAAACTTATTTTACCAACGGTTCCCGAATGGTACCATGCACTTGTTCAACTTCAATCAACTCAACTTAAGGCAACCATAAATTTAGAATATGCTAAACTAGGAGATGGTTACATCAGTTCTGAGCACGAAGGCGTTAAAACTATCGTTATTTTTGACGAACGAAGGAAACAATTGATCAGATTGGCAGAAAAAAAACATAAAAGAGGTACAAATTATTATGTGTTCCAAACAAATTCGATATTAATTGTTTATTCAATCATTTATTCAGGTGAATTAGCCTGCATGGTGGAAACATTAAGCGACGAAAATGGATGGGACGTAGGAAAAGAAAATCACAAAAAAACCTCAATGAATGGAGCCGACTGGTACCTGAGATATGCAGCGGATGATAAAAACAAGCAATTATTGGCCGTTGACTTGGGCAAAGGTATTGAGAACGGAGTAGAGGTGCAAATGTATGGAATTTGCTTGACGGGCGCCAACGTCTATCTGAAAGTCAACATGACCACTAATAAGAACTGGACACCACTTTACGGTGGTAAAGAATCCGTGCCCACGTCAGTCTCGACAAAAGTCAGTGTAGACGGAGTAATTTCGGAGGACTCTGTAACTTTTTTCGAGTTTGAAACGTATTATACACCTGAAGGCATTTTCAATGTAAGTTTTCATATCGTAATTTTTACGATTAATAAAGATTTGGGATTTCTTATTTTAAGATACCAGATGGTTTTTTTTGTCACGGTTTGAATAATTTGGGCGGCAGAACTATTCCAAAACTTCCTAATAAATTTTCATATCAGTCTGAAATTATAACAAAATCAGCTGACGGGCTTACGGATGTTATTGTTTATCAGAACGTAAGTTTAAATAAAGGTGATAGAATGAAATAAAAATCTTACTTTTTTGTTTTGTTACAGCATATATTTGATAGTGAAATGAAATACACTCGATTCGACTATAGACCAATTGTTAAAGGACAAATAATTGACACACAACATTCGCATACTGAAGGAGTTCTAACTGAAGTCCACGATTTCTGGAGTGGTAAACAAACTAAATTAAATGAGATAAACATTAAAATATGAATAATGAAATCAATTTTCAGGATTATCTTACACTTTTGACAAAACAACTGGCAAATGCAAGTTCGGTCCCATTCCAACTACCGCTGACGATGTGAAAGTTATAAATGGCAATAAAGTTATCATTAACAATCCGATGGCATATTTGGGGCTCAGCAATTACACCTATACATTTTACAAAGAAGAACGACGTCGTGGGATCGATGCACTTCAGTTCAGAGCCTACGACAACAAAACTTTCCTCGTTCATGAATATTGGTTCTCATCGGTAAGTCGCCAGTTATCTGAAAATATTAAAAGAATGTTGTCATACTGACGTTATTTTGTCGTAAAAAAGGCAAAGAATATCATCCAAGAGGCCCATATCTTCAACCACATGCAGCCAATGATACACATTCAATACAGCATACTGGTAAGTGCAATTAATTAATTGATTTTTTAAGTGTAGTTTTGTCGTTTTATCTTATTGAGTTGGGAAGACATGACAGTATTTGTAGGTCAGATTAGAATCTGTTTCTACATCTCACAAGATATTGTAAGTTATAAAAAATTGCTGTTAATTTCATACTTGTCATTCACTTCTTGTCATTACAAATCTAACAAAAAAGTTTATGTTGGTGATTTTGTAATACCGTATTTCTATTAACATTTTGAATTTTATATTGGCAAGAGTATTGACGATTGAAATTGTATTTTATTGTGAAATTGTGAGCAATTTGAAACAAGTTTGGTTTCAAAGGTTGATGAACCACAAGCACTTTTGCGAGGTTGTAAAGACTTTAGAAATGCAATAAGTAATAAGGGTAAACCTAACCTAAACCAAGCGGGGAGGTGATGACTTGGGCATCTCTGCGACTGGAAATTACCATAAGAGTAAAAAGACTGGTGGGAGAGTAACAAAGGTGGGGTAAAATTGAGCGAATACATGGAATAAATAGAGTCGGCATTAATGTGAATAAAAGGTCTTAAAAAGAAGTGTGATGACGTCCCAGTAAACTGAACTAACTTTAGCTGCACTGCATTGCACCGCAAGCAGAACATGCAGATACCAGCAATGTTTCAATCGTGCTGATAACAATGTCTGTGCGCGGAGAAGTGAAATAACTCCCAATTTCACAGTAATTTCAATCCCTCCCTCGTGCTATAAATGTCACCAAACAAAAATTTGAAATACACACATATTTGTACGGTAAATTCCTTTCTCGTTGCTCATATCTTCTTCGTCCTTTCCGTTGCCTTTATCCCCTCGAAACAAATAAGAGAAGATGAAAGTAAATCATCGTTTCATGTCTATGCTAATAGCGTGATGTCAGCTTATAGCAATGGTTCCTAACCAGGGGTGCAAACACCCGTTGGTGTGCGAGCTGCTGTGCTAAAAATATATAATGTGTAGATTTTTATGATTACATTAGAGTATATTTGATGTCATCAGGTTTTTTTCCTTCAAGATATTAAACAACATCTATAATTCGTGTTTTTACAGTGACAAATTGGCAATTTTCTTTAGGTGCATTCAGAACTTTCTGTTTGTGTTGTTTTCGTGTTTATGTAAGCAGAATGGGACTCCGAAAATATTAAGAACCATATAATGAAACATTTTACCAAAAAGGGAACAAATAAACTACCAACCAATACGTGGGAATAAAATAACAGCCATCCACTTCATTGCACTGATGATGTAAGTTACGTACATGGAGATTAAATTTGTCACCGGCTTTAATTATTAATCTCGGTTGGTTACATCGTTTGCTTATAATAACATATTACAAAAATTTACAACTCTTACTTAACCATCTTGAATAAATTGTTGAGCTGAATGGTGCTTGAGTGACAAGAGGTAAAAATCCTTCACCTGTTGCTTCTTTGCACAGGTGAGTACTCACGTCAACAAAGCATGTCAGATGTAAATCCTTTCATTTTTCATAAATCAATAAAAATAAGTTAAAACTGGCTAACTCGATAACATAGCTGCATAAAATGAAAATTACGGTATTTATTCTTCTAAACATAATTTTATTGTTTTCTTCGCAGGATCCAGAGATGAACAGAACCGTAACTAATTTCTTCAATTTTGATATTGACCGTCCAAGTGTTCGTCTTTACGACATAAGTGTCTGCTTCAGTGCAAAAGAAAAGCGTCGCTTCTTATTTCAAATGAAAGGTATCGACAAACAACCGTCTCATTTTTTTTATTTTTTTTTATTCGGTTTAAATTAAATATACGATAAAAATTTTAATTTATAGGTACTCTCGACATTCTCATCAATACCGGTATCACAAACAATGAAGATCTCGAGAACTATGTTCTATGGGCTATTATCCAGAACTCTTTAGTCACAGCTTTTAGAGTGTCGCACATTGAGGTAAATTGTCAAAAAAATAAAAATTAATAAAACAAATATTTACTTATTTAAATTATAGATGAGTAGTGTTGGATCCAATACCGCGATTATGTTTACGTTACTTGAGAAGAAAAATGTAGAAGGCAATGGCAACATTGCAGACAACGAATTATCAACGGACAAAGCTATCGGCATGTTCAAAGAGCAACTGAACGCCGGCAAAGTTGTGACCGCCAGGCCACCTAGGTGACCTGCGGCACTGCCACACACCACCGTGCGACCCCAAAGGTCAACCCCTACGTGGGTAGTTGACCTAGCCCGGGGAGGAGGGAGTGGAGTGGTGTGGTGAGGAGGGAGTGTTGTGAGAGAGTGGAGTGTTGGACATGGCCTGAGAAGGACGTGCCTGCAGCAGCTCCCCGAGAGGAGAAGGTGTTCATCTGGGAGGGACAAGCAGTGTCCCGGTTTGACTCTGTACTCCTCACCATTCACCACGATGATACTCAGTATGACGGCTCCCACCGTTATACAGCCTCCATGAGTGGACGCGTGGGTCGTAGGTAAGTACGACACGAATGTTAAGTCGAACCGACCACGCCACGCATTGGGTTCCCACCCAGTGTGTGGCGGGTCGGTTGCCGGTGCGGTGTGCCTTCGTGGCACCTCTGCAGCGGGTGACGGGTTTCCCCATACCCCTAGACAACGCAATAAAGGCCAACCAACCAATATTGTGGGAAGTCTCCGTCATTTACGTGAAGTATGCGTCCCTACCAAGTGTTCTCAGTCCCCTGACTACACTGGAAGAGACCATAGCAGTCACAATTGAGGGCCCTGTCCTGGATTTGAACTTGTAAATTTTTTTTTGCCCGCCATTTTGTTTTGCTTTGTGTGCAAACCCTTTGTTTCATTGTGGTTGCCGTTTGCTTCAATTTTTTGTTGCAGATTGTTTTATTCATTGTTCAGAGTGTTGGTACATTTTTGCTTTATTTTTTGGCGGGGGACAATTGTATTGTTTTTCATTTTCTTATTTTTTGGATTTTGGGTTAAATATTTTTCTTTGAGACTGAGGAATTTGAAGGGTGTTTTTGTTTGTCACTTTGAGTCGCGTGAGAGGCTTAGTTGTGAGGGCTGGGCACTTTTTCATTTGAAGGTCTTGGAATTATGTTTTTCTCTGTGCTGTTGTGGTTGGGGCTCTGAAATTTATTTTCAGACGCGCTGCAACTGACCAAAGCACTTTGATGTTTTGTTCCTCTAATTAGCTTGGGGAGTCTTGCTCTTTCCCTTAGGCGGCTACAGGAATAGACACCATTGTGTATCTTCTTTTGTGTTCTCCACCCCTTGTACTTAATTGAACTGCAGTGACCTTGTTTGAATTTTCATTTTTGCTGTTGTTTAATTTTTGTGCCGGGTTGGGAAACATTTGTTTTTCTTCTGCCACACTTTTTCTCTTGTTTGGGCTGGGTAATGCTCAAGTCTTGGGTTAATTTGTGCAATTTTATATTATTTTTTTTTTGGTTTATTTTTCTTTTGTGCTTGGTCTGGTTAGTGCTGGATTGAGTTGTTTTTTTTATTCATCTCATAAAGGTAATGTCCAGTCAGCACATTAGTTTAATTTCCAATTTTATTTTGTTTTGTTTGGTGTTTTTCTTTGTGTGCTTGGCTTGGCTTGAGTGTGACCTCGTTTGTTCCTATAATTAGCTTGGGGGGACAAGGGTCAACCAGCACACAAGTTGGACACCCCCTTATTTTTAATTTTATGATTTTTCTTTTCTTGGTGTGCAACCTATAGAGGTGAGAAACCATTTGTAGGTGCTCAGATGTTGTGGTTTGGAGTGTTGAATTAGATCTGGTTCATCATTTCAGACACAATTTGAAAGTGGGGTGTGTAGAGGTTGGTTTTCACGAGTCAACAATGTGTTACTCATGACATTCCTGAGGTTACGCTGACGTAATGAGGGTCTTAGAGGGTCGACACCACACTGGACATTTGGTAGATTAAGTTCTTTTATTTCTCTCTCTGGGTCGGGCGATTTGGTGCTTTTTCCGAGTGTGTTTTTTGGCGGGAAATGTGTTTGTGGTGTTGTTGTGGTGGGCAGGCATGCTGCTGGGTGCAGTATATCCCAGTTCAGCCCTGTGCTTCGCCCGGACAGCAATAAACTAATGCGGTATATTTAGGGAAGCGCTGTTCATTACTGGCCAGAGGTACATTCCTGGTTTCAGCGGTTTGATTAATCTTTTGAACTACAGGCACACGTACTTAAGGAGAGCACACGGAGACTGGGTTTCCAACCCTGTCCCGGGCACTGGTGGAAGCAGTTTGACGTGGTTTTGGCTTTTTGTGTTTTTGTGGCCACTTATGGCACATTCTTGTCAATTTCACTGCCTTACTGTCGAAATTGGGTCTCGGACAGCAGGGAGGGCAGCTCTTGCAGGGGACTGCTGGAGTGTCGAGCCTAACGGTGTTTGCTTTCAAACCGCGCGTGGAATGCTTGCAAATACGAATTGGGTGGCTAACAGCTTCAAATGAAGACTGTGAATCCAGCCCAACATCTTTTAAACCCTTTTATTTTTTCAATGTGCTGTGTGTGGATCCCTTTTCCCAATTTTGTGAAACACACCACATTTTTCTTGTTCCCTTCTTTTATCCTATTTCTACTCTAATTTCATATCCGGGTTGGAAAGGAGTGAGGCTCCCGGGGATTGGACCTAACTTTCCCTGGCGCTGGACCGTGTTCAGTTGCAATATTCTCCAATCCGACTCAGGCTCAGTTCGCCAATTTCCCTTCATTCTTAGTCTGAGGCGACTGAGTCACATTTTTTTTTGCCTCATCAGGATTATCGCGATCTTGATGGTGTTTTGGGTGTGATTTCGGTGCAGGAGCAGGCAATATCGGAGGAATCCTAAAACACGCGATTTTAGCGTTTTCAGCAGAGGTTAAAACTGGTGGTAGACGTGTACATCAGTGCAAAGGAAAACGTACGACCTTAGCATCGAAGCTGTGGGGCGCAATGAGAAAATGCCACGAAAAATCGATATACGCAGTTTTTTCTACTTGGTTCTGGCGCGAATAATTTAGAACACGAAGGGAAAGACGAAGCATGCATTGTTTTGTTAGTTTGGGAGTGTCAGAGAACTTCCAGTCGCCCATTTCTATCTTCTGGGGCGTGGATAAATGCCGGAAAGGTGTTCGCTAATTTTTTATTTTGGGGCGTGGATTAAGAACCAAAATATAACCGCTAATTTGATTTTTTGGGGCGCAGAGATGAACCAAAACTTAATGTTTTATTGTTTTTCAATAAAAAGACTTTCATTGTAATTTATCATATTTTATTTTTGAAGGTACACGGAATGCAGTAACGGGTTGATGACGAGGTCAGGGTTCGACCATTGACCCGCCACTCCTCTGTTTAATCGGTTTTAGCATAAAAGGCATGGACTCTGTTGAAAGAACAGGACGGCACCCCGGTGCGCGACTTTGGTCTTCACCAGATGTTCGATTGCTAATTAGCTAAAAATAGAATCAAGGGCCCTTGAAGCACTGAAAAGCGCTCGAAGGTCCAACACATGGCCAGTGGTCAGACATTCCTTTGAGAGGGATGCTGAGATCTTTTGTAAAATAATTATGGTCGACCTAGTTGTAGGCGGCTGTAATTGGTCAGGGTACCCCTGACTTTGGTTTGGCTGTAGGAAGTGAAAGTGTCCTTGGATTCCTTCTCACTCCTTGCCTGTGCGTGGTCTTGACTACACACACTTGGTTACCACTGATTGCAAAGAAATAGCATCTTATGGCAAGCAAGGATCTCGATTCAGCTTGGGCCAGAGAACTGGCTGTTCTTTGCGACGTCGATCCATGCGACATTAAGACGCAGGACGATGTCATGGAACTCATTCGGTTATTTCAACGCGAAAAGCAGATGGCAGCACTTGATGCCGCCGCTGCACATGGCGAGGCAATTTGGTCAAATTTTGCCGCAGAACAGGCGCGTAAAGCAGCTGTTCGTGCGCGGAATGAGGCCAGCGACATGGCGGAGGCTTGGGCAAGATCCGCAGTGTCGCAGCAATTGGATTTCAGTAAACGTATCATGGAATTGTCCAGCAGGTCGACGATAACTCGAGCCGCTGCATCGGACGATTCGGACGTTGAAAGCGAGCCGGAGGAGGTAGACCTGGTCGCGGGGAACGGTGTGGTTTGTCCCGCCGAACTCTACAACCAGAGGTCACCACCCCAGCCGCTGGAAATGGTTGAGGCGGATGAAGGCGTCGTAGCAGACGGTTCACCGTCCGACCAAGTCTGTTTCGTAGGCTTAGCCGTCGGAGCGGTCTGGGATACAGTGAGTGTCGCCGGACTGGGCAGAGATTTCCCTCTCCCGTTCGTCGACATTCGTTTTTCCGACCGCGAAGCGGTGGCACTTATGGATACCGCTGCTTCAGGGCAGTATATGAGTAGTGCCGCGGCCGAGAAATACGGACTAACAGCCTCGATTGAACCCTGTGATGATTTCGTTAGGGTTATGACGGGCGATAGAGTAACCAGTCCCTTGGGGACGGTGAGATTGTACGTCAGCTGGCAGACGGGGGAAGATTGGTTACGGTTTGCGGTGTTACCTTCTTCTTCTAACTTCATCCTTTTGGGGTGTAGTTGGTTGAGGGAATATGGCATTGTAATTCGCATTTCCCGGAACGATTGGTTTAAAGCCGATAATCCAGGGATGACGTTTCCTTTCGCTCCTCGACCTAGACAGCTAGACGACAGTGGTGCAGATGTTGGCAAGTGGGCAAGGGTCACGCTGGAATACGGCGTCGACACGGCCGCACTGTCACTATCATCCAAACAATTAGATTTGTTGGAAGACTGCAAAATAGAAGATATGCGGAAGATGAGATTGGCTCGTGTGCTCGACGAGTTCAGCCACACCTTCAGCGAGATGGGAGGCTGTCATCCGACGGTGGAACTTCGGATCCCCACGTTTAATGAGCCATCCTTCTCGTGCGATATCAAACCAACATCCCCTGCTCAAGCGAAAGCTCTGCGCCGGTTGGTGAGATGCGCGCTGAAAAAGGGTGAAATAGAAAAGAGTGCCAGTGCTTATAGGAACCAGCCGGTGATAAGTATATTACCTGACGGAACCTTTGACGCTTGCATCGATTTTAGACAGCTGAATTCAGTCACGGAGAGAGACACGTACCCGGTCCCGTCTATTCCCATGATTTTGGCCTGTTTGGAAGGGAGTGTGTTCTTCTCTACTTTGGATCTGGCTATGGGCTGCTTTCAGGTAAGGATTGCGCCCAAGGACAGACCTAAGACGGCGTTTTACACACCTCAAGGTACCTTTCAGTTCGTGAAATTGCCCTACGGATTGTTGAATGCCCCTGTGGCATTTCAACGGCTGATGGGGAAGGTGCTCGGCAAATCGAAGTTTAAGTGGGCGTTGCCCTACCTGGACTCGATTGTGGTGTTCAGCAAAACTTTTGAGGAACACCTGACACACCTGTCCGACGTGCTGAGCAGGCTGAGCAAATTTTGCTTGACCGCTAGCCCGTCTGGATCTTGTGTGATATCTACTTCTTGGGACTTTCTTGGCTATTCTATGACTCCCGCAGGTTTTCGACCGAACGAACGCCGTGTTCAGGCGATCGTGGACTACCCGCGACCAGCGAATGTCGCCCAGCTGCGACGTTTCCTCGGCATGTTTGGAGGAGACACACCGCCGATCGAGGGACTGGAACATCTGTCGAACCCGCTGGATGACCTACTCACAGTGGGTGCGGAATGGAATTGGTCCGACGAGTGTCAGGGAGTATTCGAATTTTTCAAGGATCATCTTTCGCGTGGGATCGTGCAGCCGATGCCTGATTTCGGCAAGACCTTTGTCATCCAGGCTGCCGCAAGTTTGACCTGGCTCGGTGCAGTCCTCACGCAGATCGATCATCTGGGGGTCAAAAGACCCGTTGCTTACGCGAGTCGTGCGCTGCAAGGCGCCGAGACAGTGTTAAGCCCGCCGGAACTCGATTGTCTGGCAGTTCTGCAGGCAGTCGCTTCCTTTCGATCTTTCATCGCGTATTCAAAATTCGAAATCGAAACAGGTTGCGTGGCGTTGTTTTGGTTATTACACTCAATCAACACGTCTGGTCGCCTGGTGCGGTGGGCAATGCAGCTCCAACAGGTGAGATTCTCTTTTAAATTCAGGAGAGATGTGGACGACCGGATCGCAGTCGCTCTTTCTCGTGTGGGCCTAGATGACGATGAAACGACATTGGCGGCCTCACGCGAAGAAAAAGCTGCTTCCATGCTTGCCCACACTCTTGTCTCAGAAAGCCTCGCTGGTGCGATCATGTCTTACGATGAGATTAGGCAGAACCAGCGGGCAGACGCCGACTGTAGCGCGATCATGAGATGGTTAGACGAGGACCGAGACGACGACAGTCTTCTGGCCCAACTCCCACCATCCATGGCACAGTACATGTCCGATTATACGTTCGGCGAATGCGGAGAATTGTGTATCAATACCCCGTTCTCACCCGAATCGTCACTGACCAGGACGGAGCAAGGCTTGGACGTAAAAATCCTGATGCCTGCACCGCTAGCTGACCGTTGCCTCGACGTCATTCGATTGCATCCTCGCTACACGCAGGATAACGCAGCCGACATGGTGAAAAGGCTACGACGCATTTTTTTCTGGCCAGGAACTTAGAAATTCCTTGTTTCGGCTGGATTTAAAGTGAAGAACGTTCGTCAGGCGTAGACACGGCGAATCCTCGTCATTGTCACACCGACAAACACAGAATTGAAGCCGTAAGTTTCCCTGCAACGATGACTTATTGAAACGGATGTTTTTTATTTTTTATCGAACTCACCCGTTTTGTAGCAGTCACTTGTTGCTCGGTAAAGTTGGGAAAATCGATTAGCAGGCCCGTGATTCGTCTCGATGGTCGCCGATCGATCAGTGTTGGTCACTAGACCGATGGCACTGTTGAATTGATTGATTAAGTCACTGAAGTTGGTCGGAGAAGTTTGTTTAATTACCTGCTTTCCGTGGCCAGTTTCAGCGGTCATGTTGCGGTCTCAACCGATGAGAATCGTGGCGTTCATGTGACGTCACGAATTCTCGCGGAGGAGCGTAACCATGGCGACGGTCTCAGCACCGCAGCCGCGATTTTTAAGCAGGTTTTATTTCTCTGCCCGGGGATCGTGGGAGTTTTTCGCTAAAAAATTTGGAAAATTGTCGTGGCAATAAAATAATATTGTTTCGTGGTGTTTTTCCTGCGCTTTCTGAGAAAGATTGTCTCTTTAGATTGGGAATTAGTTATTGCACCAATTAGAGGGGTGAGGGTGTCGTGGGACCCAATCACAGGTCACGGGTCGAGGATTGTTCTCTGTTTAGACTCCAGGTTTCTTGTTTCTGGACATAGTCCCCGTGTGTCACTTGTTTTCCAGAGAGCGACCATTCAGCATCAGCTGACTTTTGCTTGTGTTCGTGTTCGGGAAAAGTTTTTGAGTTGCGATATGAGGGTAAGACACAAATTTATTTTCTGTTTGCATCATTTACTGTGGCCCCTTTTCCTCGATTAAACCCGTGACCGATTGCTTTCTTTCGTGCCCCGACCCCGTTATTACGTGCAACTTAGCGCTCGAGCAGGCAGTTTCGGCCGCCGCTCCTCGCTAGGAACGCAGGCGGATCAAAGTCATTTTGACCGCCGCGATCGAGTCGATTCACTGAAACACTTGTGGTTTCGACCATTTAGTGTTCAGAAAACATTTTAAGAAGTATTTTGTGTGAAGAAAACCTGAAATTTCGGCGTTTTCTCTCACGAAGCGCTTCGTGATACCTGATGCGATTGGTTTCGGTTTGCCATCCGTCTTCCATCTCGAATTTTCTATTACTTCTTTTCGCTTCTCTTTTTTCTTTTTCCCGATGTTTCTGTGAAAGGTTCTCTCGATTAGTTTTCCTTCTTCAATTCAGTTTTAATTTTTTTTTGTTTTATTTTTCATTTTTTTTTTTGATTGCGTATCTTTTTTTTTGTTTTTGCCTCCATTCGCCGTGTCCCCGGTTTTTCTTTCTGAAATAGGTGGGTATCGGCGTCGAATTCGCGAGTCAGCTGGCAAAGGTTACATCGTGACCCGCGCCTAACCCCTCGGAATTCGTGCATCCCTCGTTCCTATTGTCCCTAATTGAGGTCAATGACCTGTGCACTGGTCACTTGAGTGGCCAGCGGCACGATCTGAGACCGCCAATCTGGGAGAACAATAGCGGGCGGTGAGGGGTTGTCGCCGCGGTAAGAGGAGCCGGGAAGTTCGCTTCCCGAATCACTCGCCGCCGCGACGCGACTCGAAGAAATCAAAGTCCACTTCCATTTGGAGTTTTTCGTTCTTTTTTTTTCTCTTCTTTAGTCTTTAACCCCTCCTTTGTTTATTTTGCCCCGAACTCGAGTTTTGGTTTCTCGACCGGCGCGACAAAATTTTTTTTTGATTCAGTTAGATTAAAAATTGCTTTATTTCTTTTCTCTTTTCGCACGCTTTCAGGCTGAAAAGGTGTACCACTTTTTCGCTCGTTCGCGTATTTCTTTTCGAGACATCCTTTTTGTCACAATCAATGGTTTGTTCGTGTTTTCTGCGACTGGACTGGGTTCTGATTCAGGCGCCAGACTTCACCGACATGCCGGGCCGTTGTGCAGAACGGTCCGCCATCTTGGTTGCGGTTTGCGTTGCCGTCACCATCCCTTGCCGTGTCGTGTGTGAAATTCTTACAACCATCATTTCTTAGACCAGGCACCACGCTTTGGTCAGGATTTTATATCATCCTGATTCGGTTTAACGAATTCAGGAAATTATTTCGGCTTGCATCGCCGGAGCACCGAAAATGGCTTGCGCCAGCTCGGTGTCTTCGACGATTGTGTAACATCCACTGACGTCATGTGCTCGCGTGGGAGGTTGATTTTGTCGCCCCCTCGTGCCGGAATCCTCATTCATAGCCCTCACGTCATACTCTCAGCCCAACTTTTTCCCCCCTTCCCCTTTCACTCCTTGATATAGTTTATTAATTTTTTATTTATTTTATCTAGAATTCGGGAAATGGTGGCGGCGACGGTAGCGAACAGTGGCACATCTGCCCTGTTTGCTCAGGCGAGCGCTGGGAGACATCAGCGGGCGGATGGGATTCACCATGCGGCAACTGCCTCGGCATGGGGCTGGTGCATTTTTCCATCCCCAGGCAGAGGTGGTATGCGCGCCACTCGCAGCGACCGGGCGGCGACCGGAGTCGCGCCCGTTCGATGGTATCGTGGATGAGCGTCGACTCGTGGGAGAGGCGGACGCAAGACCTGTTGCGACATGGGCATGCCCTCCTACCACGTGGTTTGACGGTGGAAGCTGTCAGAGCGCGGGACGGGCAGCCTGGTCCATCGGGTTCTGCTCCTTCGGCACCAAGGGTTCAGGCGGGGCGGGCGGCTTCAGCAGAGGCTCCAGCCCAGCCGAACCCGAAGCGCCAAAAGCAAGAGCCAGCGCCGTCGAAGTGGACGGAAGAGATGACCGCACGGCTAGAGACCTCGTTGGCGGAGTGGCGGGCGTCCTACCCGCGCGCTACTGCGGTTCAGATCGAGTCCGCAGGGAAGCTGCTGCGTCGTCGTATCAAGGACAATGCGAGGAAGGCGCGGTCCGCCGAGGCGGCGAGGCAGGCGGTGGCCGAGGCTGAAGCTGCTGCCGTAGCACCGGTCGCGCGGCAGTCGTGTGGATCCGGTGCCGTCGAGCCAGAAGTTGTGGCCATTCCTATGGTTGTCGTCCTACCCGTGGTTGACGACGCATCGGAGCTCGTGCAACAACCGGAAGTGTTAGGGGACGAGGTACAGGCTGATTCAGCAGTGCCCCTCGCTCTGGACCTTCCCGGAGCGTCTGGCGAGCAGGTGGTCGAGATGCCCACGGAGGAAGCCGGCTGTAGTGAGCAGGCAATCGCTTGCGCTTCACTCGCACTCGGAATGTGGTGGTATGCTGCAAAAACAGCACAGACTAGGCAGTGGAAACGCTTAAAAATAAGCCAACACGCACGATATAGCACGCACGAGACGTGCGGCGCGTCGTGTACGCGAATTCGAGCCGGTTCTGGTCGAATTTGCGTGGTGTCTGCACTTATCTACGTGCAGACACAAGAAACGAATTATTTATAAACAAAATAAACGATTTATTAACCTAAAACTTACGAAAACAGGATTGAAAAGCACAGGAGCACACTTAGCAGTGTGCGTCGCCATCTTGGAATAAAAGGGAGTGCGCTCTGGTGACAGAAGCGAGCGACTCACAGGTATAAACAGATAGGCGATGCATGATGCCCAGTGTGTTAAGACACAGTTAATGCAGGCACCATGCATTTCCCTTACAATATAAAGTAAATATACGGAAATATACTGGTAACAACCAGTTAAGTAGGAAATAAACACTAAATCATTTGGGGAAAGAAAATATAACAACCAATGATGTGAAAAAGTTCAGGTAGCGTCATTGTGCATCGAAAAAGCGTTAAATAAACGTCCGAAGTGGTTTCAAGGACCAACAATTCCCTCCTTCGATGTGCAATGTCGATATTAACAGTTCGATGAAATTATTTCGAGATGAAGATCCGGGACAACAAATTTCGGAGGCGTTCGGAACTAAGCCATTTCGTGAAAATATCTGAAACATTTATTTCACCCGGAATTTTGCGGAGTTCGAAGCACCCGGCAATATGCCATTCTCGAAGCCAATGGAACTTCACTCGAATATGTTTGGTTTTCGAGTTCTCGATGTCGTTGTTCGTGAATTGGATCGAGGCGAGGGCATCGGAGAAAATAATCGGTTTCGATAATCGGTTTAACGGTGGAAAGACTCGATAGATACTGTCCAACCAGTATAACTCTTTAACGATTTCGACTAGTGCTACAAATTCGGCTTCCATGGTGGAACAGGCGACGCTGGTCTGCTTTTTGCAGCTCCAGCCAATTGGCACACAACCGATATAAATGATGTATCCTCCGAAGCTTCTCGATGTCGCAATGTCACTCGCCCACGACGCATCTGTGTATCCCCACAGCTGACTGGAATTACACCCCGAGAGTTCGATCGAGAAATCGCTCGTGTTCGCCACGTATTTGAGAACTTGGAGCAAACACTTGATGTGGCGGTGGTCGTAGCAGTTATTATACTGCGATAAAGCGATGACCGAGTATAATATGTCGGGACGAGTGCGAGAAGCGAGGAATAATAACGATCCGATGAGCGATCGGTACGGAAAGTCCGGGAGATTATCCAACGAGCCTTTGACGAGCGTGGTCCCCGGTGTGACAGGCACTTTAATGAGTGCATCTGACGAAACGTTGAACTTTTTAAGAAGTTTGTCGATGTAGGAGCGTTGGGACATGAAAACTTTCCCATCGCGACGCACGAATTCTACCCCGAGTAATTTGGTTATTGGGCCGAGGTTGACGATGTCGAATTTGCTGGAAATCAGCGCCAAAATACGGTCTCGGATACTCTCCGACGCGTAAAACACGACGATATCGTCCACGTAGACTAACATAACAGCCGAATGTCCAAATGCGTAAACGCAATTACAAGCGGGAAATTTCTGGAATCCGAGGTCGGTTAACGTCTCGTTGAGCTTCTGGTACCACATGCGCCCCGACTGGTGAAGACCGTAAAGTGACTTGGTTAACAACCAGACGTTGTCGGGTGAGGTGCATGTGGCGCCGGCGGGAATCCGCATGTAAATTTCGTGGTCGAGGTCGCCGTAAAGGTAGGCACACTTGACGTCGAGGTGGAGATCCCTCCATCCTAGTAAAACGACTAGGAGGCAGAAAAAGAATCGGATGAGCACGAAGTTAACCACCGGACTAAAAACTTCATCGAAATCAACGCCCATTGTTTGGCGGAAACCTTGTGCGACAAGTCGAGCACGGTAGCGGTGAATTTTCCCGGTGGCATCCGATTTCAACCGAAAAATCCATTTACACCCGAGGATTGTCTTGTCCGGGGGTCGTGGAACTTCCTTATAAACTTCGCGTTCCTTGAAAGTCGTGAGCTCCTCATCGATTGCCTCGGTCCACTTCGGTGCCTCGGGTAGCTTAACAGCTTCGGCGTACGTGGACGGCTCTCGAAAACACATAAGGACGCGATGAACAGGTTGCTCGTCCTGCAATTGATGTTCGAGGTTGCCGAAAAAGAAAATGTCCTCCTCATACGGAAGTTGGTGAGCGACGCAATATCTTTCGATGTCCCCTCTCGACCTTAAGCGGACACCGTGCTCCGGATAGTAATAAACGTCGACCTTGATTTTGCCAGGCGCTTGTTCTTTCCGGAGATGCTCTTCCCTCCTCCATCCGCTGAAGGGCGTATCTCCACCAATAAAACGATAGGGGCAGTGAAGAGCGCGTAACGGAGCGAGGGGCGGTGCAGGCGTTGCAGCGGCCGCTGGTAAGGCGGCTGCCTTATCGAGGAGATCATCGAGGAGATTATCAAGTGGATCATCTTCGGGGTCGTGCTCGAAATCACGTTCGGGATAGCGTTCGAAAAATTGTTCGATATCGTGATCAACGTCGAGTTCACTATCGCTGGCCTCAGGGGTGTGAGGTTGACGAGCCAAAGCATCGGGACGTAATCTCCTCCGAGGACGGTAAAGCGGAAGTGGTGGGTCAGGCGTGACGTCCAAATCGATGTCCTCCGGTACATCGTCCGCAAACAGAATAGGAGGAGGTAGTTCATCAGCAATGTCCTCTTCGACCTCCTCGAGGACGGAGCGATATGAAGCGACTGATGAAGCGCTTGACGGAGCCCGATGGCGGAATTCATCATCGTCATTAGACGATTCATCGTCGGAATCACGACGTCGACGTGACCAGGGAACGGACGGAAAAGCACCATCGTCAAAAGTGACACGGGACGGTGTAGTGACGTGAGAGGGCTCCTCCATGAATGGAGCATTTTCGTAGGGATCCGGAACGTAAAACGGCGAGCGTTTGAAATTCTGACGTTCATCGATTTGAACGTGAACGGATTCCGTGACGGTGTTCGTAGCCGGATTCCAAACCCGATAACCGCGAGTGTTGGAGGCGTAACCTACGAGGAATCCTTCCCACGCCCGTGGATCCATTTTGTTGCGCCCGGGTGCGGTGAAATGCACCCAGCATTTAGAACCAATTTTTCGGAAATGTTTGACGGAGAGGGCACGCTGGCGCCATAAAACATATGGAACTTCGTCGTTAAGTTTCGAATGCGGGCTGCGATTTTTAACGTACGAAAATGTCACAGCGAGTTCAGCCCAAAGTGTGTGTGGAAAACCGGTTTCGGAGGTAATAGAGCGAAGATAGTCGCCCATCGTCCGGTTTAGGCGTTCGGCGACCCCGTTCATTTGCGGGCTTCCGGGATTGGTCCGTTGTGCGACAATGCCCTTGTCAGCGAGGTAACGGTCAAAAGTCTTAGAAATAAATTCCCCGCCGCGATCCGTGCGAATTGATTTGACGCGGGAATCCGTAATACGTTCAACGCGAGAAACAAAGTCTTTGAAAGTCGCAAAAACGTCGGATTTGCGTGCAATCGGAAAAATCCACGAATATCGGGTCGCGTCGTCAACAATGGAGAAGGCATAATCAGCACCGCCAATCGAAGTCAGTCTTGACGGGCCCCAGACGTCCATGTGCAGCAACTCCAACGGTTTGGTCGTCGAAGGTGTGGGAATCGGTTTATGCGAGGCGCGCGTGGACTTGGCAATGCGACATGAGTTGCAGGAAAGTTCTTGTCGAACCGCAGCCGGATCGAGTCCATAAACTTGGGAATTGTTCGCCAAAGTCCGCATGGCTTTGGTGTGGAGATGGCCCAACCTGGCGTGCCATAATCCCGTGGCATCCGCAACGTTCGCAGTCGGCGTTATAACCTTTTTAGGAGGTGGGACTGCCGTAGTCGTGGCAACGGGAGACGGAGGAGATGATAGGACGTTGGAATACATCCGGATCTGTTGTGGTTTAGATCCGGCAACAGGATTGGGGATGATCGGGGAAGGAGAAGGCACGAGTAGGGTGTTGGGAGAGATAGGTAAGCGGAAGTCGGTCATTTCAACGTTTGATATTTTCTTCGACTTCTTTGAGGGCATCGCGGGAAAATCTTCCTCCTTCGTGATGAGAGTCATCGGCGCAGTAGTCGGAGGTGACATTGGGATGGGCGGTGTACTCGACACAACAGTCGGCGACGCAAATGGCGAAATTAGTCCATCTACGAAGTAAAGTCCTGACTTTTGCTTCGCCCGAAGAACACTTTGTTTGATATCCGTCCCATATGTATGCAACTCCGAATTGTAAATGTGTATGTGATGCCCACATTTATCGACTCGCGAAACCGAAATTAAATTAGCGCCGAAATCAGGTGCGTACAAAACATCGCGGAGAAGTACGGTGCATTCACAGCCATCGATGAGTGACTTGACTGGAACATTCCCTTTTCCGGTAACTTTGGAGCTTCCTTGTCCCAATTCGATATTAAAAGGGACGACCTCAACAAAGTCCAAGAACCACGATTTAACGTGTGAAACGTGGTCGGTGGCGCCGCAGTCAACAATCCATTCGTGAGATTGGACGAAATGAACGGTAGGAATCTGGATCGCAGGTGGTGCGGACAGGAGATATGCTGCATCTCGGCGCGGGCGTGAAGACTCGCGAAACTGTCCCTGTTGCTGTTGATTCGGGTTCACATTCGGATTCGAGCCTTTATTGCGGCGTCGACTCTTGCTGCGAGATCGTGTCTGAAGCGTAGCTACTGGCTGTTGCCCCGTTGTTTGCTTGCGAGGATGCTGGCACTTATTGGCGTAGTGTCCAAGCTCGTTGCAATTGAAGCAACGCACCTGCGCAAGCGGGCGCGGAGGTCGCGACTGGTTACGTCCTTGTCGCCCAGTAGCATAAGCGGAGGAATTACCGGAGTTTCGGTTCGAATGCGACTTTAATCGTAGATATTCCGACAACAACTGATCGGAGACTTTAGCCGGGGTAAACTCTGCCAGCGGCCAATGATAAATGGCAAAAGTTGCTTGGTCGTATTCGTCCGGAAGAAAGTCTAAATACTGGTACGCGTGATGTCGAGGGAGGATGTCTTCACCGACGTCTTTAAGTTGGCGGACCATAAGGTCAACGCGGCTGAGGAAATCGGCCATTTCTTCGCCGGGCTCCAACTTGAGCTGCAGGAACTCACGGCGCATCGCCGCTTGGCGGGCGAGAGAGCTGGGGGCGTAAATTTTCGCTAAAATGTCCCACGCCTGTTTCGGAGTGGTGCAACCGTCGAGGGCCGACTGTTTGGCCTGCGAGACGTGGCAATAAATGGTCCCCAGCGCTCGGGCTTTCCGACGTTGCCATTTTCGCCAAACGTCTTCATCGACGTTGGCTTTCACTAGTTCCTCCGTTTCGGTGACGTGGTGCCATACGCCGTCGGACATCAATAGCATTTTAATTGCACGGTGCCAGTGTTCGTAATTGCCGGTCACGAGAATCGGCACATGGCCTGACGACTGGTCGGTGGCCTTTTTCATGATTGTACGGAGGAAAAATGCGTAGAACTGGAAATTGAAGCACAATCGACGCACAATTCACGCACAAACGAAGCACAAATTACGATGCGAAGCACTTTCCGTAGCACTGTCAAAGCGGAAACCAAGAATGGGCAATTCCTTCTGAAGGAATTAAATAGCTTTCGGTTGCCAGTCTGAGAGGGTCCGTTCGACTTCCTGGAGCCGCGGGAAACCTCACTTGTACCACGACAAGCACAACCGAAAAATACAACGGCGCTTGCCCGGATTCGGACGAAGGGCGCCGAGGATTCTAATTGTCCCACACCAAAATTCCCACTTAAAATTAACAAAGGTAATTCGACTCTGAAAGGCAAAATAAGGCGAAATTGACGAATCAGTCGCGGTGCACGTCGCAACACGCGATCCTCGTGTGAAAAACACGGATATGTGCGATTTTAAACGAAAAATCGCGAAAAACGAACGAAAATCGTCGATACTGTCGCACTCCGGGGTGCTAAACAGCGGGTTACACCCGTTTCTCGATGATAACGTCGTGTAGACGTCGTCGCATGTCGAAAATCGGTGTAAATCGGCGAAAAATCTGAAAATATAGAAAATTTCCGCAAAATTCGCGAAAAAATCGCGAAAATTGTGGAAAATTAAGGAAAAAACGAGGCCCTGGTGTCTTTCCAGGCCTCTGCTACCAATTGTGGTGGTATGCTGCAAAAACAGCACAGACTAGGCAGTGGAAACGCTTAAAAATAAGCCAACACGCACGATATAGCACGCACGAGACGTGCGGCGCGTCGTGTACGCGAATTCGAGCCGGTTCTGGTCGAATTTGCGTGGTGTCTGCACTTATCTACGTGCAGACACAAGAAACGAATTATTTATAAACAAAATAAACGATTTATTAACCTAAAACTTACGAAAACAGGATTGAAAAGCACAGGAGCACACTTAGCAGTGTGCGTCGCCATCTTGGAATAAAAGGGAGTGCGCTCTGGTGACAGAAGCGAGCGACTCACAGGTATAAACAGATAGGCGATGCATGATGCCCAGTGTGTTAAGACACAGTTAATGCAGGCACCATGCATTTCCCTTACAATATAAAGTAAATATACGGAAATATACTGGTAACAACCAGTTAAGTAGGAAATAAACACTAAATCATTTGGGGAAAGAAAATATAACAACCAATGATGTGAAAAAGTTCAGGTAGCGTCATTGTGCATCGAAAAAGCGTTAAATAAACGTCCGAAGTGGTTTCAAGGACCAACACGGAATTCCCGTGGCGCAGTTCGACGGGACGGGAGGACTGCCCCATCGCACTTGGGGTAGCCTCATGAATCTCGCGGGACGGTCGGAGCCATCTACCCCGCGGGAAGAGTGTATTGTTTCCCAGAGGCAGGACGGCGCTTGCGCCGAACTACCGATGGTGCAATCCCTGATGCCAACGCCAGGCGACGAGATGATGGAGTTGTATGTTCCGGAGGACGATGTGCTGCAATTGTCGGTGCTGGAGGGTTTGTCTCTCGAAGCACAGCTGTTGCGGTGCGGCGACCCCGAGATGGTCAATGCAGGAGTAGGAGCTGCCGGAGGAGGCGAAGGACCTTCCCAGGAACCACACCCCTCTGGACAGCACGAAGGAGCGGAGTTCTTGGAACCCGTCGAGGGCCAGGTTCCGCTCGAGGTCGCCGACCTACCGCCTGGTGCTCCGGTGGTCTGCACGGCGCTGGTACTGATGGCGGTCCCACGCCTCAAACATGCGAACGCTCAGGTGGTGGCGCTCTGGGTCGCCGAAGCTAAGCGGTGGAGGGAACTTCACCTGCGCTTTGTGGACGCGGCCGGGAGCGACATCAGGACGACCAGAGCTATCGCCCTGATCCGACAGAGGATGTGGATAATCCTCAACATCCCCCCTGTCGCATCGGCCGCAGCGAGGAGAATCAGGTGGTTCGAGACGTTGCGCATCGTCGCGTGGGCGGTGGGCACTGCCATGAACGCATGGTATCTCCACCTACCATCCCCGTTCGTGGTCCAAAGTTGGACCCTGGAGCAGACGGTGGGGGCGGACCATGCGGATTTCGACCCGGCGATCTGCCGTGGCTACGTAGAGACGTTGGCCGGGCTCCCGAGGTTGACCAATAACTACGGTCACCAACGGATGTTCGTACCGGCGTCCCACGAGCCCGTACCTATCGTGATGCCACCAGAGTTGGCGGCGCACTCACCGCCACCCCCGCCTACATACGAAGAAGTGATAATGAAGCGGGTGCACAGGCGGAAGGGCTACCCCGACCAATTTAGCCCCGACGTCTGGGATCCGATCGAGGCGACGCAAGATGCTCGCAAGCAGAAGGGGAAGGGGAAGAAGTCCCGCACTGCTCAAACCATAGCGGCATCGAGAGAAGAAGCGGCGGCGCGACGCGCCTTAGCCCCAGTCAAGACGACGACAACGGAGGAGGTGCCTCAGCTACCCCCCCAGTCGGCGTCAGCTACGGCGGGAGCGGTGGAAGCGGAAGACGGGCAACTGATGCCTCCCCTACCATCGATACGGTCTGTACTGGAGGCGGCGAGAACTTCGCCAGCCCCAGCAGGACCCGCAGCGGTTGCAACCAAGTCTGAGGAGGAGCCGCAAGACCCCTCTCAGCCGCAACCACCGTCCAACGACAAGCCGGAGCCGTGAAAAGCCTCGACTGTCGTCCTTGGACGCGAATTGTACAAACGACGGACCTCTGGTCCCGATAATATTTTTTCCCAACAGCATGCCGTGAGATGCCTGTCCCGGGACATGAACGCCGAGCCGGAAGCGAGTGACGAGACGGAGACGCCACGCCACAAGCCCACGTGCCCGACGAAAACGGATACCGGAGTTTTCCCGTTCCATCGGTGGACCTCCCGACTGTGGATCTTGGTCAGGTCCCGGTCGTTGTATATATATTATTTCTTTTTTTTTTAATTATCATTTTTATTGTTTGTTTAACGTAACTTTATTTCCGATTATTTTATGGGAGGATTGACCAGCCTCTCCCATCCTTGTTTCGTTTACTATATTTATTTTTTTTTTTTTTTCGTTTTTTAATTTTTTTTTTGTTTTGTTTTGATTTTTGTTTTATGACTTCGTCCCGGGCTTGTTACGTTCAGGCCCGGTGAATTATTATTTACATTGTATTACATCAATAGTTTGTTTTGTTTTCGGCCAGTCTAGGGCGAGGTGGTTCCTGTCGCCCAATGCTGCTAACATCGTTGACCGACGGTGCGGTGGTTTTCGGTCCACCAGCACCGAAGGTCGGCACCGGTAGCCCGACAAGTTGTGGTCTTCGACTGACTTCGTTGTTGTATCTGCCTCGACTTGCGTGTCCCCGTCGGTGTTGTGTGTGGCCCCTTAGACCTACCTTTTCGTGGGGGGGGGAGATGTGACCGCCAGGCCACCTAGGTGACCTGCGGCACTGCCACACACCACCGTGCGGCCCCAAAGGTCAACCCCTACGTGGGTAGTTGACCTAGCCCGGGGAGGAGGGAGTGGAGTGGTGTGGTGAGGAGGGAGTGTTGTGAGAGAGTGGAGTGTTGGACACGGCCTGAGAAGGACGTGCCTGCAGCAGCTCCCCGAGAGGAGAAGGTGTTCATCTGGGAGGGACAAGCAGTGTCCCGGTTTGACTCTGTACTCCTCACCATTCACCACGATGATACTCAGTATGACGGCTCCCACCGTTATACAGCCTCCATGAGTGGACGCGTGGGTCGTAGGTAAGTACGACACGAATGTTAAGTCGAACCGACCACGCCACGCATTGGGTTCCCACCCAGTGTGTGGCGGGTCGGTTGCCGGTGCGGTGTGCCTTCGTGGCACCTCTGCAGCGGGTGACGGGTTTCCCCATACCCCTAGACAACGCAATAAAGGCCAACCAACCAATATTGTGGGAAGTCTCCGTCATTTACGTGAAGTATGCGTCCCTACCAAGTGTTCTCAGTCCCCTGACTACACTGGAAGAGACCATAGCAGTCACAAAGTATACATCGAACTTCCAAGCAACGTAGTAAGTTCAACTTTTTTGTTTCTCAACGATAAATTGATATACAACTGTACATATTTCCTTTTTTTTATGTATTAGACTCAAGTTGTTCAAGCCGTGCCTAATTCACTTGTGGAACTTTCCGAAATTGTCAACAGAAAACCTGAAAAAGAATACATCGAACTTCCATGCAACGAAGTAAGTACAATTATTATTTATATCAACGATAAATTGGATATATAACTGTACATATTTCCTTTTTTTTTATATTTAGACTCAAATTGCTCAATCCGCGGCACAAAAAATTAAAATTCAGGCACAAAAAATTAAAATTCAGGAACAAAAAATTAAAATTCAGGAGCAAAAAATTAAAATTCAGGAGCAAAAAATTAAAGCTCAGGCGGAAAACATTACAATTTACTAGGGATTGTTTGTATTTCAAATTAACTGCAGTTTTATTGAATTAACATTTGATTTTTAGGATAATGGTTTTAGATCAAGGCAAACTGAAAGAATTCGATTCGCCCATTAATTTACTGAATGATAAAAAAAACAATGTTTTAAAGTTTGGCACAGACTGCTGAATTAGTTTAACATTAATTTATTATATTGTATTATTATATTTTACAAAATATGAAAAATATTTGTTGAGTAAAAATGAATTACCCCAAATTTTTTAATTTACCATATCACAATAAAGTGCAAATTTAGAACACAAAATCTAATGCTAATCTACGGGTTTTTTTTATGTTGCAAACCTGTTTATCATTGTATTGTATGAGACCAAAAAAACTACCTCACATGCTCACAAAATGCTACATCCACATAACAAATTCGGGACGGGCGACACAGAGTTGAGAAGTTGACAGGTAACAATTACCGCGGATAGAGGCTGCAGCTACGAGCCGCATGTTGTGCGAGAAAATCCTGGGATATGATCGAAACAAAAGTCGCAAAACCCACCGTAAACCCAAATGATCCAGATTCGAAAGTTGCTCTGACTTACTGAAAGGCAGAAAATGTTGCGGCCGAAAACAATATTTTGACGTGAATTTTATGCGATACGTTGATGGACTAAAGTGTGCGTACGAAATGTACAATAAGCTCAAAGAAGTCTACGAAGATACGGCGGGATAGAAAAATTGCGGCGTTGTTGACCGAGGTAATTAAAAAAAAGTTATCAACCAACGATGAATTTAAAAATCGTTCAGGATTTTACACTAGAGCCCTTCGAGACCTCGATGCAAACGCAAAAAAAGTCACGAATGAAAAAATAATCACCGCATATTTATTGAGATTTCCAGGAAGTTTCACAACCATTCGGGCGAAAAAGACAATGCCAACTATCCGCTCGCCTATCGCTGTGTACGTGCCACCTTGCTTCGTACTATCATACTGTCATCACAAATATTTAAATATGACGTTACACCATTCGCCGGGAATCACGGGATGCGCAACCCCAACACAGGAAAGCATCCCACGGATTGTTGTCATTGGCTCCACAACAAACAACATTTACAAAACCGATGTATCCATGCTTGCGGTTGATTCCGCTGACCGGTGGTTGCTATACCTGTGAAAGATATATCATTTTTGGGTTTGGGTGAGTTTATTCAGGCCAGTTAACCATTATTGAACTGTTTTAAAAAAAAAGTTAAAAACCCTGCATTTTAACCAGTTGGGGATAAATAAAGTCCGATTTAAATACTTGTATTTATGACTTTTTTATTAAAATAATCATCTAAATCTTTCCGAATCCCATATCGAATCTCAAGAAATGTACAAAAGATTCTAACCTCTAACACGCAGATTCTAATTGTCAGACCTCTTGGTTTGTGACCACATTTAACCAACTGCTGTTACCACGGGCTTGTGGCGCAACGGATAACGCGTCTGACTACGAATCAGGAGATTGCAGGTTCGAATCCTGTCTAGCTCGAGTGAATTTTTTATTATTTTTTAAATTTTTTTTTAAAAGCTTTTATCATTTGGGGTTCTGGTGAGTTCGAAATATGTATCATAGAGTATGTAACAAAAAATAAAACAGCAAAACGGTTCAGAACGAAATTTATTTCATCATGTGCGCCAAATTAGATTGCGTAAAGTAAACCCACGAGCCATGAGCCAACAGTTTATGAATTTATCCGATTCATTCTATCTTAATCTCGGTAATAAAAATTTGACATCTTTGTTGTGTTTAAAAACACCTCACGTGCAAAACACTCAGCGAACTTTGAATGATCCCGACCACGATGGATTTTTGCAGGAAATTTTATTTTTTTTAAATCTTTTATTTGTTTATTTGTTTTTTTATTTTTAATTTTAGATTTTAGTCTTTTCATGGCAATATAAAAATTAAATTTGATTCTTAAGACTTTTTGGTACCAAAGATGCATAGAATTAATCATCATAAAATTTGTCATCCCATTAAAATATTTTTCAAAAGTCATAAAATACTCGCTGGATTAAACATCATAAAAATTTGTTTTCGTATGAAATTTAATTTTATTTCCAATGCTTAAATTTTTCAATTTTTCAAAACGGATTGTTTTGGCCTCAAAAAATGGTAGTCTGTGGATCGCAGCGCCACCGTGGCGAATCATGTGAGACCAATCCCATATGACTATCCGCTCGTCTAAGTAGAATATGTTCGTGCCACCGTGCTTCGTGTTCGTATTATCATACTGTCATCACAAATATGTACATAAGACGTTACACCATTCGCCAGGAATCACGGGATGGCGCAACCCCAATACAGGAAAGCATAATAGGCAGCGCCATCCCACGGATTGTTGTCATTGGCTCCACAAAAAACAACATTTACAAAACCGATGGAACCATGCTTGCGGTTGATTCTGCTGACCGGTGGTTGCTAAGCTTATACCTGTGAAAGATATATCATTTTTGGGTTTGGGTGAGTTTATTCTGGCCAGTTAACCATTATTGAACTGTTTAAAAAAAATAGTTAAAAACTCTGCATTTTAACCAGTTGGGGATAAATAAAGTCAGATTTAAATATTTGTACTGGAATATTCATTTAAATCATTTGGGGCTAATGGGAAAATACTGGTAATTTATTCTTTATCACATTCAGAGAATAAAGGAACTGAACACACCTCTCATATCATGTGATTTCAATTTTTTTTAAATTTTTTTTTCACCAATAATAATCCTGATCAAGGGAAAGTTAATTTATTTGATCTTGATTTTTGTTTGATGCAAGTTGAGACGTGAAACATGTTGGCGCATCTGGATGCTCATTGTGGCTCATCGTTCTGGGTAAGTTTGTTTGAGTTTCTTGAATTTTTAACTAATTGATGAATAAGGTCAATTAATATGAAATTTTTCTGATTTGTAATTTACAATTGTCACTTTTAACGTGATGTATTATGAATACCAAAATTAATTGGCCATTCCTTTGTAGAATTATTTTTTAATTAAAAGATGATTTAAAATAACGTTTTGTTGATAGAACAAAATTTTAAACAATTTTTTTATTTTTAGGATTGGTCAGTGATATGGGAAACGGACAGTCCAGACTTCCCAGAATGTTTTCAAAAGACAATTCTTGTGTGGATACCGTGTTTTTTTTTATGGATTTATTTACCTTTTGAAATTTATTCGGTGAAGAAACATAGGAAGAAATGTATACCATGGACGGCTTTTAATTCTATGAAATTGGTTGATTATTAAATTACCAAAAATAAAATTTATGTATTTATTTAAAAATAAAATTTTTTTATTTTTTATTTCAGATTTTCAATTTTTGTTTAATCGTCCTGGCCTTGACGGAGTTATTCTATTGGGTTTCGGCGAGACAATGGATGGATGTCGCTTCCGTCAACTATTATTCAACTTTCATAAAAAGTCTCACTTTTGTACGTGACCGAATTTACAAATTTATATTTCACAAATAACTTTAAAAAATTTTCTTTACTTTTTAGATGTTCACGACCATCTTAATATTATATCACCGCTCAAAAGGCCGAAGATCGTCAGGTGTTCTCTTTATATTTTGGCTTCTATTAACCCTTTCTGCAACCATTACCTTTCGCACTTTTATGATATCCGCACTGAACAAAGTAGACAAAAATCGCATCAAAAAAATTTATTTGATAATATTTTACCTTATAATTCAAAGAACGAAGATTCACCAGTACCCAGTATTTTCTTATTCGTGTGTTGTGTTGTCTCTTATCCGTTGGTCGTGGTGCAATTGGTGTTATCAGCGATTTCCGATAAGATAACTGTGGAAATCAATACCAGAAAGGTATTTGTGGTTGTAATAATCTTGATCAGATTTGAATAATTTTTTAATTTTAATTTTTTTAATAGAAGGAATGTCCCATTGTGGACGCAACATTTTTATCTCGTTTTTTTTTCTCTTGGGTTGACAAGTGGGTTGAAATTATCGATTCATTCAAATAAAAAATAATTTTTATTTTAATTGTTCTAGACTGTGCTATTTAGGATTTCGGCGTCCACTGACCAAAGAGGATCTTTGGGATTTGTTAATCCAGTACCGTTGCTCTTACTTATTTACGAAATTTCAAAAAAACTGGCAAATAATTTGCAAAAAACAATCTCTGTACGAATAATTATCAATTTAGGAATTTAATAGGTTTGACAAACCGGTTTAATTATTCTCTTTAAGCGTTGGGAAAAATCCGTCCATTTTATCGGCTCTGGGACGAACCTTTTGGGCACCATTCATGATGATTGGTTTAGCTCAGTTCGGAGGATACACGACTGACATGATAACACCATATGTTCTAAGGTAGTGTTTTTCGATTGACAAATTCGGGTTGTTTAATAAAAATAATATTGACTTAATACTTGCTTCCTTTGCGGATTTTAGAAGTATTTTGCGATATTGCGGTATTTTGCGGTGTTGCAGTATACTGTGTTGGTATACTGTGTTGGTATACTGTGTTGGTATACTGTGTTGGTATACTGTGTTGGTATACTGTGTTGGTATACTGTGTTGGTATACTGTGTTGGTATACTGTGTTGGTATACTGTGTTGGTATACTGTGTTGGTATACTGTGTTGGTATACTGTGTTGGTATACTGTGTTGGTATACTGTGTTGGTATACTGTGTTGGTATACTGTGTTGGTATACTGTGTTGGTATACTGTGTTGGTATACTGTGTTGGTATACTGTGTTGGTATACTGTGTTGGTATACTGTGTTGGTATACTGTGTTGGTATACTGTGTTGGTATACTGTGTTGGTATACTGTGTTGGTATACTGTGTTGGTATACTGTGTTGGTATACTGTGTTGGTATACTGTGTTGGTATACTGTGTTGGTATACTGTGTTGGTATACTGTGTTGGTATACTGTGTTGGTATACTGTGTTGGTATACTGTGTTGGTATACTGTGTTGGTATACTGTGTTGGTATACTGTGTTGGTATATCGTGTTGGTATATCGTGTTGGTATATCGTGATCATAAACACTATGGTGTTGACCCAATGTCGATCCATGATATTTAATTTATTTTTTAATTTATTTTATTTATTTATTTTTTTCTCCAGATATCTAATTGATTTTGTAAGCAACGATGAGCCCAGTTGGCGTGGTTATTTATACAGTTGTGTCATTATGGTTAAGGGAATTTTGGCCGCCTTTTGTTACAATCGGCAATACTGGTTTGCATTTCGGTTGGGAATACAGATAAGAGCAGCAGTTATTTCTGCAATTTATAGAAAAGTGAGTTGCCATAAATTTTTAAAATTAATTTTAAATAATTTTAATTTTTTTAATAGGCAAATCGAGTGAAAAGCCATATTAAAAATGGTTCATCGACTGGAGAGATTGTAAATCTAATGGCCATTGACACGGAGAATTTCTATTTTGTTTTAGGTGAAATCCACACGTGGTGGATTGGAACGATAAAAATTGGCATTTGTATGTACTTACTGTGGAACGAGTTGGGGGTTTCTAGTCTAGCTGGCCTAGCCACTTTAGTTGTAATCATTCCGATCAATGGTTACATCGCGAGTCATTTGAAGCGTGTACAATCTGCGCAGATGAAGTTTAAGGATCATCGGGTTAAATTGATGAGTGAAATTCTGGCTGGCATTAAAGTGCTGAAGTTGTACGCGTGGGAAAATTCTTTCGGGATACAACTGAGTGATGTCAGGAATAAGGAACTGCGGATGCTGAAAAAAAATGTCTATTTAAGTGCGTTTGTTCAATTCATGTTCGGCATTATTCCAGTTCTTGTGGCTTTATCGGCATTTATCACCTACACACTGATTGATGAAAACAACGTCTTGGATGCAACGAAGATTTTTGTGTCCATTTCTTTGTTCAATCTCATAAAGTTTCCATTGGTTGTTATTCCATCTAACATAGTCGGTGTAGTTCAGGTGAAGACAAAACACTGCTAATTTAATACGAACGTATACAAAATATTTTGTTTATTGTGCAGGCTCTCGTATCCACAAAACGAATAAATAAGTTTCTGAATCAGGAAGAATATGATCCACTCGCAGTGTCTCACGATATTGCTTCGAGTAAGTTGCCAGGAGAAAAATTTATAAAAACATATAAACTTGTGACGGGAAAAAGGAGCATGAATAAATTATACACTAATATCAAAGAATATCTAAGGGTAAGGCAAGGCTGCACTGCAAAGGCACTTGCAGTAAAGGCGGGAAAAGAACCTTTGGGTGACGTGAGTCACTTAAGAGGTTGGGGGGGTCGCTGAACAAGTGACCACAAATAGCCTGAGGGCTAGAAAGGAATAAATATGTGAATAATACTGAAATAAAGGTAATAAAACATCTGACTTTGTAACAAAGCGACAGCATAAATTGATAGATGAATATGATTAAAATATGTAATTGAGCCAACACAAGTGTGTAAGATTAAATAAAGGGTGTCCCAAAAATAACGCAAGATTTGAATTAGCCGCCATTTGTGCAGTAAATTGTTGGCAACCCTGAAACAACAACGATTTGACAGCTGAAAGTTTAGGGTTTTATCTGCCGAAATTGGATTATATTGATGTGGCCAATATGTGGTTTCAACAAGACAGTGCAAGAAAAAGGGGCCAATTCTGACCACCGAAACCGGTGATGTCTCATGCAGTAATTGAATTGTTTCCATGGTTGTATGGCAATATGGCATGTGGCACCGTCTTGTTGAAACCACATATTGGCCACATCAATATAATCCAATTTCGGCAGATAAAACCCTAAACTTTCAGCTGTCAAATCGTTGAAGCAGGAAACCTTAATACAAAGCAGATACCTCATTAGTATGTGAAAAAAGAGGGGAGACTTGCCTCAGGGGTCAAGAACTCTCTTGGCCTTGCAAGGTCGTCTCTAATGTTTATCAACATCACTACAGTCAGCGCACGGTATCTTGATGCTAAATTCGTACTGCGCATCCCATTCTGCGCAGACGATTTTCTACTTCCAGTTGTTATTTATTTAGCAGTATTAACCCTATTATTAGGCCTAATAATGCTAAAATAAAGTAAATAAGCAACAATAAACTCATCATTAAAAGTAATTCACACAGTATGACCAAAATATTGTTGTTTATTTACTTTATTTTAGCATTATTAGGCCTAATACTAGGCTTAACACTGCTAAATAACAACTGGAATTAGAAAATCGTCTGCGCAGAATGGGATGCGCAGTGCGAATTTAGCATCAAGATACCGTGCACGGACTATAGGGGGAGTAAAACAACATGTTGCTCAGTCTTGGCTTTACTGTGCGGTGAATCACCCAAGATGGCGACTGGTGCAAAAGACACTTTGAAACTGAAAGAAAATACTTATGGCCGTGAGCCAATGGCTCACTTATAGCGCCTAGGACTCATATAACTTGTTTATAAGAATAACTGGTCTTAAACCTTTCAAACTAATGATAAACTTCTTTATTTACAATAAATCAAACCTTCGGTATTTTTATACCGTTACAAACTATTTTATTTATATTATATATTCTGTTAGAAAATGCAATTGATATCGAGAATGGGACGTTTGCTTGGGACTCGGCCGATGAACCCATTTTAAACTCCATTAACTTAACGTGTCCACCGGGGCATCTAGTGGCAGTGTTGGGTCCAGTTGGGTGTGGAAAAACCTCGCTTTTGTCAGCCGTGCTGGGTGAAATGGAAAAACGAAGTGGTCACGTCAACATCAAAGTATTGAAATTTGTTTTCGTAGTTTCGAGGCACCACTGGTGATGTTATTGTTTAGGGTTCTGTCGCGTACGTGGCTCAGCAGGCGTGGATTCAAAATGTCACTCTGCGCGATAACGTGACGTTCGGTTTGCCGTTTGACAAACATAAATACCAGAAGGTGATCGAAGCGTGCGCCTTGAAACCCGATTTGGAGTTATTACCTGCTGGAGACCAGACTGAAATCGGGGAAAGAGTAAGCGACGAATGATTTGTTTAGCGCTGATTTAAACGCGCTTTCTATTTCATTTAGGGCATTAATTTGAGCGGAGGCCAGAAACAGAGAGTGAGTTTGGCCAGAGCGGTTTACAGTAATGCCGATGTTGTCCTTTTGGACGATCCATTGAGTGCCGTAGATTCGCACGTGGGCAAACACATATTCGATCACGTCATTGGTCCGAGCGGTTTACTTAAAAAGAAGGTGAAAAATATTGCCAAATTTATTTTTGAATACATTTTACTGAGCTTTTGGGTATGTTTCAGACGAGATTGTTTATCACGAATAGTATTGCTCACTTGCAGCAAGTCGACACGATTGTCGTGTTGGACAAAAGTCGAGTGAGTGAAGTCGGAAGTTACGATGAGCTGTTACAAAACAGAGGCGCTTTTGCAAATTTTTTGCTGAATTATTTAACCGAACATGATGCTGCTTTGCTGAACGAAGAACAATTAACAAGTATGATCCATTTACCGATTGTAATTTATTTAGCTCAATCTGTTTCCTTATAGATTTGGGATGCATTAAAGAAGCTGAATCGTGCGTATCAATTATACAGTATACGTAAACGTAGTTACATAAATATCACCAGATTTATTGTAGGTTGCTTGGTAAATATCACGGTCATTCTGAATTTGGCGATGGTGATTTGCACTTTACTTTAAACCGAAGTCTCAGTCAAGAGAGTCGCACTTACAGGCGCAATGAATCTCGGGACAGCTCAGGAGTGGAAAAATCGTTTACTGAACAACAAAAATTAGCTACATTAATTGAATTAGAAACAGCCGAGCTGGGAGAAGTAACTTGACTATTCCGAATGCAATTTACCGTTTTAAATTTTAATTCTTTGCATTTCTTTAGGTCAGTATAAAAATATACAAGCAATACTTTACAGCTGTTGGATTTTACATTCTTTCGGTATGTTTTGCTTCGCTCGCCTTGTCCACTACGTGTGACGTTGCGGCAGGTACGTGGTTGAGTATATGGAGTCAGGATCCTCCAACATCTACTATGGACTTGAGAATTGAACGATTAACAGTTTACAGCGTCCTTGGAGTAGTTCAAAGTAAAGAATATCTAATTTAAATTTTAAATTTTATAAAATGTTTATGTTTTTTAATTTTAGTGACTCTCCTTTTGGTTGGTTGCCTCGTTTTGGCAAATGGATTAATCAGAGCATCGAGACGATTGCATAACTCGATGTTGAACAACATTTTACGTTGTCCGCTTTCGTTTTTCGAGACGACACCTTTGGGTCGCATTCTCAACCGGTTTTCAAAAGATGTCGATATGGTGGACGGTAAATTAGCTCAACTTGTTATTCCGTTGTTGCAGACATTTTTAAATATCGTTGGAATAATTGTCGTCGTAACCATGAGCACTCCGCTGATTCTGAGCGTTATCTTGCCAGTATTTATCGTCTTTTATTTTGTACAGGTTTGTGTAAAGTTTAAAGATGATTTTTACGGAATTGATGTGGAAGTTATTTGTCTCGTAGCGATTTTACATTTCGACTTCGCGGCAGTTGAAACGATTGGCATCCATTAATCACTCGCCCATATATTCGCACTTTTCGGAAACTCTTTTTGGTACGAGTACGATTCGCGCGTTCAATCGAATGGACGCTTTTAATCTGGAAAATGACAGATTCGTGGATGAATTCCACAAATGTCTTTATCCAAGTCTTGCAGCCAATCGGTACAAAGAAAATTTTGATTTAAAGTCGTAATTAGATGCGAATAATATTTTTGTAGATGGCTCGGTACTCGTCTTCTATTACTTGGATCGTTTGTATCTTTCTGCGCTGCCTTGTTTGCCGTTATTGGTAAAGATACTGTAAATCCCGGCACTATGGGCTTGACCATCAGTTATGCGTCAACGGTAAATTTGATATTTTTATAAAAATTATTTCTTTAAGTTGTTCTTTTTGATATTAGATAGTTTTTGAGTTTACGATTCTTGTCCGAATTGCGTGCGAATTAGAAGCAAATATTGTATCGGTTGAGAGAATTTCAGAATACACTAATGTCGCCTCGGAAGCTCCAGCCGTTATTGAAGATTCAAGACCCGCCGAGGGTTGGCCTCAAAAAGGTGTAATTGCATTTAATGGATACGAAACCAGATACAGAGAGGGACTCGACCTTGTGTTGAAAGGGCTCACGTGTGAAATATACAAAGAAGAAAAGGTGAATTCGTTTAAAATGAATTTGTACGCAGCTATACTTTGATAACATCGGTTTCAGATTGGAATCGTGGGACGAACCGGAGCTGGAAAGTCTTCCTTGGCTTTAGCCTTATTTCGCATAATCGAACCTACTAATGGCACAATCGTCATCGATAATATTGACACGACCAAAATCGGACTGGCTGATCTTCGCTCAAAACTCACCATTATTCCTCAAGTGAAAAATAAATGGCAGAACACAAAAGAAAATAGTTTTCATAAATTTGTATTTTTTCCCTTCTAAAAACAGGATCCGGTATTGTTTTCCGGAACTTTGCGAATGAACTTGGATCCGTTTGAAAAATATTCGGACAATGAGGTGTGGCAGGCGTTAGAACATTCGCATCTCAAGTCGTTCGTGTCGTCGTTGGCGAACGGATTGCAACACGAAATCAACGAAGGAGGCGAAAATTTGAGGTGAGAAAAGAAACGAGTTTGGGGTTGGAGTTTTTCTGAATTTTTTTTCGTCCACTCCAGTGTGGGGCAAAGGCAATTGGTTTGTTTAGCGCGCGCCCTTTTACGAAAGACAAAAGTTCTCGTTTTGGACGAAGCAACGGCAGCCGTCGATTTGGAAACGGACGATTTGATTCAAGCGACCATCAGAAAAGAATTCGCCGATTGCACCGTCATAACCATCGCTCATCGATTAAACACTATTATGGATTCAACTAGGTATTGTTTATATTTCAAATTAACTGCATTGTCATTTGATTTTAACATTTGATTTGCAGGATAATGGTTTTAGATCAAGGCAAACTGAAAGAATTCGATTCGCCCATTAATTTACTGAATGATAAAAACTCAATATTCTACAGTTTAGCACAGGCTGCTGGATTAGTTTAACATAAATTTTTTTGTATCCAAACTATTAATGATTTATTATACCATTTATTATATTATATTATTATATTCTACAAAATATGAAAAATATTTATATTTTTATAATATATTCTTACTTCACTGTTTGTATACCATGGATGGTGAGTAAATAATTTATTGGCAGATGTTTTATTCTGAACAATTATGAGGTTAAATCTGGTGGCTTTCCTGTAAAGTTATCATCCAACGATGAATTTAAAAATTATTCAGGATTTTACACTGAAACCCTTCGAGGCCTCGACGCAAACGCAACAACAGTCACGAATGACAAAATAATCACTGCATGTTTATTGAGATTTCCAGAAAGTTTCACAACCATTCGGGCCAAAAAGACAATGCCAATTCTCGAAAAAGTTATTAGAAAAGTAACGGATGATTGACAAAGTCAAAAAAATTACCGATGATCATTCGAAACTGGAAGGCAATGCGATGTTTTCGCAAAAGGTAAAACCTAAACCTAAAAACGATCGTGCGAAAACCGTCCACAAACCCAATGGGAAACAGTGCAATCACTGTAAAAAACTCTGACACAATCTTTTGGAATGTTTCTTATCCTTAAAAAACAACAAAAACCCGCAAAAGTCGGAAATTTGTCGTACCTCCGATTTTTTCTTGCCCAAATAGGACCAAAAGAAATTACCGAAATCGAAAACTCATCAAATGAAATTTCTCTCATTTCTTTTACATCTTTTAGTAGTAAATGACTATTGACTATAACCAAAAAAAAGTTTTCAAAATTCATTTTTATTTTAATACTTGCACTTAACTAATTTTTAAAACTAAAATATTCTTACAAAGAAACAAAAGCACATTTCTCATTTCTTTTACATCTTTTAGTAGTAAATGACTATTGACTATAACCAAAAAAAAGTTTTCAAAATTCATTTTTATTTTAATACTTGCACTTAACTAATTTTTAAAACTAAAATATTCTTACAAAGAAACAAAAGCACTATCCTACTATAAGTTAATAATGTAATCGTATTTTTTACATTATCTTATCTCAGAAAAAGCTTTTCACAATTTTTATTCAATTGTTTCAATCTGATAATTTGCCATCAGTTTGACTTTATCTTTACTTTTTTTCTTTCTCTAAATTCTTATTTCCAAATAACTCGCGTTAGTACTCCAGAGTCTTCGAACCAACTCTGTCATCTGGACAACTGTTCTTCGACCATACCGGTAATTTTCTTCCTAAAATGGAGGTAAGAACTCTTTCGCTAGATTGTTTGAAGCAATATTTAAATCACGTAATATTATTTATTTAACTATAATAGCTGTGGATTAAACTTCTTTTTGCCGGCTTTTTGTTTGGTTGTGTTGTGTTGGCTGACGATGATGTGTGCCCAGCAACTACTCCTGATACACGTAAGAAGGAAACAAACAAAAATTTAAAAAAGAAAAATCAATTATTTCCTTTAATATTTAGCCCGCCTTACTTTACCATCGGTTCCCGAATCGTACCATGCACTTGCTCAACTTCAATCAACTTTCCTTAAGGCAACCATAAATTTAGAATATGCTAAACTAGGAGATGGTTACATCAGTGCTGAGCAAGATGGCGTTAAAGGTATCGTTATTTTTGACGAACGAAGAAAACAATTGATCAGAGTGGCAGAAAGAAGCCAGAAAAAAGGTAAAAATTATAATGCTTTCCAAACAAATTCGATGTTAATAGTTTATGCAATCATTTATTCAGGTGAAGAAGCCTGCAAGGTGGAAACCTTAAACGACGAAAATGGATGGGACGTAGGAAAAGAAAATCACAAAAAAACCTCAATGACTGGAGCCGACTGGTACCTGAGATATGCAGCGGATGATAAAAACAAGCAATCAGCGGCCGTTGACTTGGGCAAAGGTATTGAGAACGGAGTAGAGGTGCAAATGTATGGAATTTGCTTGACGGGCGCCAACGTCTATCTGAAAGTCAACATGACCACCAATAACAACTGGAAACCAGTTCACGGTGGTGAAGAATCCGTGCCCACGTCAGTCTGGTCAAAAGCCAGTGTAAATGGAGAAGTTACGGAGGACTTTGTAACTTTTTTCGACTTTCAAAAAAGTTATGCACCCGAAGGCATTTTCAATGTAAGTTTTCATACCGTAATTTTTACGATTACTAAACATTTGGGAATTTTTTTTTACAGATACCAGATGACGTTGTTTGTTTCGGTTTAAATAATTTGGGGAACAGAACTATTCCAAAACTACCTAATAAATTTTCATATCAGTCTGAAATTATAACAAAATCAGCAGACGAACTTACGGATTTTATTGTTTATCAGAACGTAAGTTTAAATAAAGGCGATAGAATGAAATAAAAATCTTACTTTTTTGTTTTTACTACAGCATATATTTGACAGTGAAATGAACTACACTCGATTCGACTACAGACCAATTGTTAAAGGACAAATAATTGACACACAACACTCGCATCCTGAAGGAGTGCTAACTGAAGTCCACGATTTCTATAGTGGTAAACAAACAATGTGAAATGAGATAAACATTAAAATGTGAATAATGAAATCGATTTTCAGGACTATCTTACACTTTTGACAAAACAACTGGCAAATGCAAGGTCGGGCCCATTCCAACTACCGCTTTCGATGTGAAAGTTATAAATGGCAATAAAGTTATCATTAACAATCCGATGGCATATTTGGGGCTCAGCAATTACACCTATACATTTTACAAAGAAGAACGACGTCGTGGGATCGATGCACTTCAGTTCAGAGCCTACGACAACAAAACTTTCCTCGTTCATGAATATTGGTTCTCATCGGTAAGTCGCCGGTTGGCTGAAAATATTAAAAGGATGTAGTCATATTGAAGTTATGTTGTCGTAAAAAAGGCAAAGAATACCATCCAAGAGGCCCACATCTTCAACCACATGCAGCCAATGACACACATTCAATACAGCATAATGGTAAGTGAAATTAAATCATAATTTTTTAAATTTAGAAATATTGTGTAGTTGTTAAGTTGAGTGTTGTGTTACTATCTTATCTGGTAGAGAAGACACGATAGTAATTGTAGGTCAGATTAAAGTTTGTTTCCACATCTCACATAAAATAGTATAAACAATTGCTTTTAATTTCATACTTGTCATTATGTTCTTATCATTACAAATCTAACAAAAAAAAGTTTATGTAGTATTATTGGAATGAATGAATGTCTGACTACTAGTCCTAAGTGTAGGTTAACATGTTTTTTATTCTCAGTTTTAACTTTCCCCATCAGGTCGTGGTCACTCTTGACCACGGTGCTCTTGACCAATGGTGATGTATGGTTCCTGTACGGAAGCTCATAACAACACAGTTTATTTCGGTGATTTTATAATACCGTATTCCTATTTACATTTTGAATTTCATTTTGGCAAGAGTATTGATAATTGAAATTGTATTTTATTGTAAAATTGTTTGCAATTTGAAACAAGTTTGGTTTCAAAGGTTGATGAACCACAAGCACTCTTGCTAGGTTGTAAAGACTTTAGAAATGCTATAGGTAATAAGGGTAAACCTAATCTAAACCAAGCGGGGAGGTGATTGCCTCAGAAGAGTAAAAGACTGGTGGGAGAGTAACCAAGGTGGGGTAAAATTGAGCGAATACATGGAAGAAATAGAGTCGGCATTAATGTAAATAGGTCTTTAAAAAGAGGCGTGAGCGTGACGACGTCCCAGTACACTGATTTGTGGGATGGGCTAAACGTTGGGCGTTGGGCGTTGGGCGATTTCAGCCTATGCAACGCCTAACGCCCAATATTCAGTGTTGGGCGATGGGTGTTGTGTTGGGCGATGGGTGTTGGACATTCGGCGTTGTGTTGGGCGATGGGTGTTGGACATTCGGCGTTGTGTTGGGCGATGGGCGATGGGCGATGGGTGTTGGGCGTTGGGCATTCGGCGTCGGGCGTGCGTTGGGCGTCGGGCGTGCGTTGGGCGATGGGTGTTGGGCATTCGGCGATGGGTGTTGGACATTCGGCGTTGGGTTGGGCGATGGGTGTTGAGCGATGGGTGTTGTGTTGGGCGATGGGTGTTGTGTTGGGCGATGGGTGTTGGGCATTCGGCGTTGGGCGTTGGGCATTCGCCCTTTCACCGAATCCCATTTTTAATTTTCGGCGAAATGGGAATTCTCGTTTCGCCGAAAATTGAAAACGGGATTCGGCTAAAGGGGTCATTACTCATTACGCACTGAACGGCGCGGTGGAGTTTTTTCGACTGGATTCCTTTCGATCAGTACTATTTACGACTGGATTATTTTCGACCTGATATTTTTCGACCACTAATGTTTTCGATCAGGAATTCTCTCGATCAGGAATTCTGTCGACTAGGAATCCTTTCGACCAAGATTCCTCTCAACCAGGATTTCTTTCGACCAGGATTATGTTCGACTTGGATGAAATGAATCCTGGTCGAAAATAAGAAAATAACCATCAAAAATGTAACAAAATGATGAGAAAACACCAAAAAATGATGAGAAAACACCAAAAAATGATGAGAAAACACCAAAAAATGATGAGAAAACACCAAAAAATGATGAGAAAACACCAAAAAATAATGAGAAAACACCAAAAAATGATGAGAAAACACCAAAAAATGATGAGAAAACACCAAAAAATGATGAGAAAACACCAAAAAATGATGAGAAAACACCAAAAAATGATGAGAAAACACCAAAAAATAATGAGAAAACACCAAAAAATGATGAGAAAACACCAAAAAATGATGAGAAAACACCAAAAAATGATGAGAAAACACCAAAAAATGATGAGAAAACACCAAAAAATGATGAGAAAACACCAAAAAATGATGAGAAAACACCAAAAAATGATGAGAAAACACCAAAAAATGATGAGAAAACACCAAAAAATGATGAGAAAACACCAAAAAATGATGAGAAAACACCAAAAAATGATGAGAAAACACCAAAAAATGATGAGAAAACACCAAAAAATGATGAGTAAACACCAAAAAATGATGAGAAAACACCAAAAAATGATGAGTAAACACCAAAAAATGATGAGAAAACACCAAAAAATGATGAGAAAACACCAAAAAATGATGAGAAAACACCAAAAAATGATGAGAAAACACCAAAAAATAATGAGAAAACACCAAAAAATGATGAGAAAACACCAAAAAATGATGAGTAAACACCAAAAAATGATGAGAAAACACCAAAAAATGATGAGAAAACACCAAAAAATGATGAGAAAACACCAAAAAATGATGAGAAAACACCAAAAAATGATGAGAAAACACCAAAAAATGATGAGAAAACACCAAAAAATGATGAGAAAACACCAAAAAATGATGAGAAAACACCAAAAAATGATGAGAAAACACCAAAAAATGATGAGAAAACACCAAAAAATGATGAGAAAACACCAAAAAATAATGAGAAAACACCAAAAAATGATGAGAAAACACCAAAAAATGATGAGTAAACACCAAAAAATGATGAGAAAACACCAAAAAATGATGAGTAAACACCAAAAAATGATGAGAAAACACCAAAAAATGATGAGAAAACACCAAAAAATGATGAGAAAACACCAAAAAATGATGAGAAAACACCAAAAAATGATGAGAAAACACCAAAAAATGATGAGAAAACACCAAAAAATGATGAGAAAACACCAAAAAATGATAAAATCAACAACAAATAAAGAGAAAAAAAAAACAAAAATAATGAAAAAACACAAAATAAAAATGCAGGATTCGTTTCAACCAAGTCGAAACTCTTTCCAGACGAAAGGAATCCCAGTCGAGAGGAATCCTGGTCGAAAAAAATGATGGTCGAAAATATTCCTGGTCGTAAGAAATACGGTTGAATGGAATCCTGGTCGAATGAAATCCTGGTCGAAAAGAGTCCGGTTTTGCCAAAAGTCGAAAATATTCCTAGTCGAAAGGAATCCAGGTCGAAAATAATCCTCCCTCCCCACTGAACCAACTTTGGCTGCACCGCATTGCACCGCAAGCAGAACATATAGATATATAGATATATGTTACTTATTTGCACTTGAATAAACACTTGTTAGTTAACCATTGAACTGATCAGTCATTCATTCGTCATTTTTGATAACACACAAAAATTTACAACTCTTACCTAACCGTCTTGAATAAATTGTTGAGCTGAGTGGTGCTTAAAACCCAAGAGGTAAAAATGCTTCACCTGTTGCTTCTTTGCACAGGTGAGTACTCACGTCAACAAAGCATGTCAGATGTAAATCCTTTCACATTTCATAAATCAGTAAAAAGAAGTTAAAACTGGCTAACTCGATATCATAGGTGCATAAAATAAACGTTACGATATTTATTCTTCTAAACACAATTTCATTATTTTCTTTGCAGGATCCAGAGATGAACAGAACCGTAACCAATTTCTTCAATTTTGATATAGACCGTCCAAGAGTTAATCTTTACGACATAAGTGGCTGTTTCAATGCAAACGAAAAGCGTCGCTTCTTATTTCAAATAAAAGGTATGGATAAACAACCGTCCCTTTTTTAATTTTTAATTTTTTTTATACAGTATAAATTAAATATACGGTAAAAATTTTAATTTATAGGTACTCTCGACATTCTCAATATCGCAAACTATGACGACCTCGAGAACTATGTGCTATTGGCTATTATCCAGAACTCTTTAGTCACAGCTCTTAGAGTAGCGCACATTGAGGTAAATTATCAAAAAAATAAAAATTAATAAAACAAATATTTACTTATTTAAATTTTAGATGAGTAGTGTTGAATCTAATACCGAGATTATGTTCACGTTACTTGAGAAGAAAAATGTAGAAGGCGATGGCAACATTAACGACAACGAATTATCAACGGACAAAGCTATCGGCATGTTCAAAGAGCAACTGAACGCCGGCAAAGTATACATCGAACTTCCAAGCAACGTAGTAAGTACAACTATTGGTTATATCGACGATAAATTGATACACAACTGTACATATTTCCTTTTTTTTATATTTTAGACTCAAGTTGCTCAAGCCGTGCCTAATTCACTTGTGGATTTGGCAGAACTCGTCAACAGAAAACCTGAAATAATATACATCGAACTTCCTTGCAACGTAGTAAGTACATTAGTACAACTATTATTATTTATATCAATGATAAATTGATATGTAACTGTACATATTTTCTTTTTTTAATATTTAGACTGCGCCTACTTCACCTGTCAATACCTCTCAACTTCCAGAAATTGTAAAAGGAAAATCTGAAAACAGTGGATATAGTGCTGGTAAATAAGATAATTATACAATTGAGCTAGAATATTTCGTTATCAAAGCTGGTACAAAGTTGATACGTACTGAAATTTAGGTTCCATGGCTGGTTTGGCAATTCCTATGATTATTTTAGGATTCCTATTAGGCGGCGGGGCAGCTTATCTTTACTTATTAAAACAAAAATAAGGTACAGTTGTATTTTTTTTTAATCCGCCAATTAAAATTTAGACATTTTCATTTATCCGTCATTATTCCAACGTAAAATATACTAATAAATTAATTTTTTTTATATCATTGGTGGTCGGATTTGGCGGATTAATGAAAGTGAACTGTTTCCTTATTTTCTCATAAACATTAACCGTAAATTGAATTAATTTTACAGCACAAAATGAAATTTATTAATGTAATGTAATTATTGTAGGTTCAATGGCTGGATTGGGCATTGGCATGATTCTTTTAGGTTTACTCATTGGATTTGGTGTCATTTATTATTTCAAACTTGGAGTCCGAAAGCCATCAGACGGCAGCTTCGAACCTAGACGTTTCGTCAACGATCCAGATGAAAACGCATAAACAAGAAAAAAAAATTGAATATAATCTATTTTAATAATATGAAAAAAATGAAATACTCAACTTATTTTAATAACACTTAAAGCAAATGTAATCAAATCATAATACTTGCACAATTGTTTACACTGGAGTCAGATATCTTAATAAATTAAAGTCCGTCCGGTTGGTTTTCCAAGTAGAAAATTGTTCCAGTCGTCATTTGTGTCATAACTAATTCACGGATTTCATCATGGAATGGGAATGTGAATGTTTACGGTCTACTTTCATATTTTTGGTCCAGATTATCATTTCTTCGGTCATTTCTGTCAACAAATAATTGTAGTACTAGCAGATACAAGGAGGGTGGCCAAGGGGGTCATGGTCACCCCCTTGAGCTTGAGAAACGGAAAATTTTCATTTTTTTGGAGAGTAAAAATCAATTGTCCAAAAAGTGTTTTTATTACCTTATTATTTACACTCTACAATAATTTAGTTACAGAATAAAGCACAAATTTATAAGCTCATAGAAGTCTACGAAGATGCGGGGGATATAAAAATTGGGGCGATGTTGACCGAGGTAATTACAAAGGAGTTATCAACCAAAGATGAATTTAAAAATCGTTCAGGATTTTACACTGAAACTCTTCGAGACCTCGACGCAAACGCAAGAAAAGACAAGAATGAAAAAATAGTCACCGCATATTTCCAGATTTCCAGAAAGTTTCACACAACCATTCGGGCCAAAATGACAATGCCAACTCTCGAAAAAGTTATTAGAAAAGTAACGGATGGTTGACAAAGTGGAAAAAATCACCGATGATCATTCGAAACTGGAAGCCAATGCGATATTTTCGCAAAACGTAAAACCTAAACCTAAATACGATCGTGCGAAAACCGTCCACAAACCCAATCAGAAACAGTGCAATCACTGTAAAAAACTCTGACACAACATTTCGGAATGTTTCTTCCTTAAAAAACAACAAAAATCCGCAAAAGTCGGAAATTTGTCGTACTTGCGATTTTTTCTTGCCCAAATAGGACCAAAAGAAATTACCGAAATCGAAAACCCATCGAATGAAAATTTTCTCATTTCTTTTACATCTTTTAGTAGTAAATGACTATTGACTATAACCAAAAAAAAGTTTTCAAAATTCATTTTTATTTTAATACTTGCACTTAACTAACTTTTAAAACTAAAATATTCTTACAAAGAAACAAAAGCACTATCCTACTACAAGTTAATAATGTAATCGTATTTTTACATTATCTTATCTCAGGAAAAGCTTTTCCCTTTAAAACAATTTTTATGCAATTGTGTCAATCTGATAATTCTCCATTAGTTTGACTTCATCTGTACTTTTTTTTCTTTCTCTAAATTGTTACGGAGTATTTCCAAATTACTCCCGTTTGTAATCACAATCAGAAAGGCGACAATGTCGCGGAAACAAAGGAAAAAGCGCGTAACGGTTTGTTACGCACAAAACACGAAAATGGCGTGTTTCAACAACTTCTCGTTGTTGCGATGGCGACGTCTTCTCCCTCTCGTTACTCACACGTACGATGGCGGTGGCGGGAACTCTGGATGAGATCACGGTGGCTCCTGCGAGGGCGATGGGTCACGGTGAGCGATTCCTCTTCTCCAAATATGTGTGTACCAGCCAACGGTGCTGGCTTTGCACGATGGGCAAAGAAAGCAGAGATCTCGAAACACACGAATGCTAACACGGTCAATACTAGCAAGTTTTGGATTAGCAGTGACATGTGTGTTGTTGGTTTCAGTGTGTATTCAAGAGTGTGCCAAATTTGATAATTCAAGCTTGGCACACTTCGGAATTGCAATTTGCTCAGTTTGGTTCAACAAAGGATTTTGCTGCACCAAAACGGTTAATTAGCTGTTCACCCCAGCCAATTTGGGGTGAAATGTGCTTGGGGAGTTTTCACCCCCCCCCCCCCAGTCACATGACTGAGTTTGGCACACACCAAACTATTGTGAAATAAAATAAAACACAATTATTCTTTAAGTGGTGATTTTTATTTAATACTCCGTACAAAATAAGAAATAAAGTGAGATCATCACACGTAATATTATTTATTTTACTATAATAGCTGTGGATTAAACTTCTTTTTGCCGGCTTTTCGTTTGGTTGTGTTGTGTTTGCTGACGACGATGTGTGCCCAGCAACTACTCCTGATAAACGTAAGAAGGAAACAAACAAAAATTTAAAAAAGAAAAATCAATTATTTCCATTAATATTTAGGCCACCTTACTTTACCAACGGTTCCCAAATCGTACCATGCACTTGCTCAACTTCAATCAACTAAACTTAAGGCAACCATAAATTTAGAATACGCTAAATTAGGAGATGGTTACATCAGTTCTGAGCACGAAGACGTTAAAAGTATCCTTATTTTTGACGAACGCAGAAAACAATTGATCAGTATGGCAGAAAAAAACCATAAAAGAGGTAAAAATTATTATGTTTTCCAAACAAATTCGATATTAATAGTTTATTCAGGTGAAGAAGCCTGCACAGTGGAAACATTAAGCGACGAAAATGGATGGGACGTAGGAAAAGAAAATCACAAAAAAACCTCAATGACTGGAGCCGACTGGTACCTGAGATATGCAGCGGGTGATAAAAAAAAGAAATTAGTGGCCGTTGACTTGGGCAAAGGTATTGAGAACGGAGTAGAGGTGCAAATGTATGGAGTTTGCTTGACTTGGAAAGAAACGGGTGCCAAAGTCTATCTGAAAGTCAACATGACCACTAATAAGAACTGGACACCACTTCACGGTGGTCAAGAATCCGTGCCCACGTCAGTCTGGACAAAAGTCAGTGTAGACGGAGTAATTTCGGAGGACTTTGTAACTTTTTTCGAGTTTGAAAAAAGTTATGCACCTGAAGGCATTTTCAATGTAAGTTTTCATATCGTAATTTTTACGATTAATAAAGATTTGAGATTTTTTTTTCTAGATTCCAGATGGTGTTTTTTGTCACGGTTTGAATAATTTGGGCGGCAGAACTATTCCAAAACTTCCTAATAAATTTTCATATCAGTCTGAAATTATAACAAAATCGGCAGACGGACTTACGGATTTTATTGTTTATCACAACGTAAGTTTAAATAAAGACGATAGAATGAAATAAAAATCTTACTTTTTTGTTTTGTTACAGCATGTATTTGACAGTGAAATGAACTACACTCGATTCGACTACAGACCAATTGCTAAAGGACAAAAAATTGACACACAACACGAACATCCTGTAGGAGTGCTAACTGAAGTCCACGATTTCTGGAGTGGTAAACAAACTAAATTAAATGAGATAAACATTAAAATATGAATAATGAAATCGATTCTCAGGACTATCTTACACTTTTGACAAAACAACTGGCAAATGCAAGTTCGGTCCCATTCCAACTACCGCTGACGATGTGAAAGTTATAAATGGCAATAAAGTTATCATTAACAATCCGATGGCACATTTGGGGCTCAGCGATTACAACTATACATTTTACAAAGAAGAACGACGTCGTGGGATCGATGCACTTCAGTTCAGAGCCTACGACAAGAAAACTTTCCTCGTTCATGAATATTGGTTCTCATCGGTAAGTCGCCAGTTATCTGAAAATATTAAAAGAATGTTGTCATACTGACGTTATTTTGTCGTAAAAAAGGCAAAGAATATCATCCAAGAGGCCCATATCTTCAACCACATGCAGCCAATGATACACATTCAATACAACGTAATGGTAAGTGAAATTAATTAATTAATTTTTTAAGTGTAGTGTTGTCTTTTTATCTTATCGAGTTCGGAAGACATGACAGTATTTGTAGGTCAGATTAGAATCTGTTTCTACATCTCACAAGATATTGTAAGTTATAAAAAATTGCTGTTAATTTCATACTTGTCATTCACTTCTTGTCATTACAAATCTAACAAATAAAGTTTATGTCGGTGATTTTGTAATACCGTATTTCTATTTACATTTTGAATTTCATATTGGCAAGAGTATTGATGATTGAAATTGTATTTTATCGTAAAATTGTGAGCAATTTGAAACAAGTTTGGTTTCAAAGGTTTATGAACCACAAGCACTCTTGCGAGGTTGTAAAGACTTTAGAAATGCAATAAGTAATAAGGGTAAACCTAACCTAAACCAAGCGGGGAGGTGATGACTTGGGCATCTCTGCGACTGGAAATTACCATAAGAGTAAAAAGACTGGTGGGAGAGTAACAAAGGTGGGGTAAAATTGAGCGAATACATGGAATAAATAGAGTCGGCATTAATGTGAATAAAAGGTCTTAAAAAGAAGTGTGATGACGTCCCAGTAAACTGAACTAACTTTAGCTGCACTGCATTGCACCGCCCCTCGTGCTATAAATGTCACCAAACAAAAATTTGAAATACACACAACTTAAAAGAAAATATTTGTACGGTAAATTCCTTTCTCGTTGCTCATATCTTCTTCCTCCTTTCCATTCCTTTTATCCCCTCGAAACAAATAAGAGAAGATGAAAGTAAATCATCGTTTCATTTCATCTCTATGCTAATAGCGTGATGTCAGCTTATAGCAGTGGTTCCTAACCAGGGGTGCAAACACCCGTTGGTGTGCGAGCTGCTGTGCTAAAAATATATAATGTGTAGATTTTTATGATTACATTAGAGTATATTTGATGTCAGCAGGTTTTTTCCCTTCAAGATATTAAACAACATCTGTAATTCGTGTTTTGACAGTGACAAATTGGCAATTTTCTTTAGGTGCATTCAGAACTTTCTGTTTGTGTTGGTTTCTGTGTTTATGTAAGCAGAATGGGACACGAAAAACAGCCATAAATCAACACAAAAACCATGACTGGAATGGTTTTTAAAGTGGTTTGGTTCGGGTTTTGTTTTTTACAGTCAAATTCAAAATGGCTGCCTCATAAAATCGTGGCTCGATCTGGCAATTGTTTTAACGCAAAATTATGCTCAAACACATGAGCCATTATTTGTTCATTGGGTGAAAAGGACGGAATTTTAATTGCCATTTACTTGAAAAACATCCAAACGAAACTAAAATTAAACAGACACAAAAACGAATATTCTCCACACATTCACAGTTAAATGAGCAAGTTTTTGTCTCGTTTTAGATGTTTACAGAGACTGAACATATCTTGGAGGTGCGAAAAAATATTTTTTAAATCTAAGGAGGTACCAAACTTCGAAAATATTAAGAACCATATAATGAAACATTTTACCAAAAAGAGAACAAAATAAAACACCAACCAATACATGGGAATAAAAAAGCCACCCACTTCATTGCACTGATGATGTAAGTTACGTACATGAAGATTAAATTTGTCACCCGCTTTAATTATTAATCTCGGTTGGTTACATCGTTTGCTTATAATAACATATTACAAAAATTTACAACTCTTACTTAACCATCTTGAATAAATTGTTGAGCTGAGTGGTGCTTGAGTGACAAGAGGTAAAAATCCTTCACCTGTTGCTTCTTTGCACAGGTGAGTACTCACGACAACAAAGCATGTCAGATGTAAATCCTTTCACATTTCATAAAACAATAAAAAGAAGTTAAAACTGGCTAACTCGATAACACAGCTGCATAAAATAAGCATTACGGTATTTATTCTTTTAAACATAATTTTATTGTTTTCTTTGCAGAATCCACAGGTGAACAGAACCGTAACCAATTTCTTCAATTTTGATGTTGACCGTCCAAGTGTTCGTCTTTACGACATAAGTGGCTGCTTCAGTGCAAAAGAAAAGCGTCGATTCTTATTTCAAATGAAAGGTATCGATACACAACCTTCCCATTTTTTAATTTTTTAATTAAATATACGGTAAAAATTTTAATTTATAGGTACTCTCGACATTCTCAATATCGCAAACTATGAAGACCTCGAGAACTTTGTGCTGTTGGCTATTATCCAGAACTGTTTAATCACAGCTCTTAGAGTGTCGCACATTGAGGTAAATTGTCAAAAAAATAAAAATTAATAAAACAATTATTTTCTTTTTTAAATTATAGATGAGTAGTGTTGGATCCAATACCGCAATTATGTTCACGTTACTTGAGAAAAAGAATGTAGAAGGCAATGGCAACCTTAAAGACAACGAATTATCAACGGACCAAGCTATCAACATGTTGAAAGCGCAACTTGACGCCGGCAAAGTATACATCGAACTTCCAAGCAACGTAGTAAGTACAACTATTAGTTATATCAACGATAAATTGTTATGCAACTATACATATTTCCTTTTTATTATATTTTAGGCTCAAGTTGCTCAAGCCGTGCCTAATTCACTTGTCGAACTGACAGAACTCGTCAACAGAAAACCGGAAATAATATACATCGAACTTCCATGCAACGTAGTAAGTACAACTATTATTTATATCAACGATAAATTGATATACAACTGTACATATTTCCTTCTTTTTATATTTTAGACTCAAGTTGCTCAAGCCGTGCCAAATTCATTTTTGGAACTTAAAGAACTCGCCAATAGAAAACCTGAAATAATGTACATCAAACTTCCATGCCACATAGTAAGTACAATTATTATTTATATCAACGATAAATTGATACTCCGTATATAACTGTACATATTTCCTTTTTTTTTAATATTTAGACTACTCCAATTACTCAAACCGTGCCTACTTCACCTGTGGAACTTTCAACTGTCAATACCTCTCAACTTGTGGAACTTTCAACTGTCAATACCTCTCAACTTGTGGAACTTTCAACTGTCGATACGTCTAAACTTCCAGAAATTGTAAACGGAAAACCTGAATACAGTGGCTATAGTGCTGGTAAATAAGATAATTATACAATTGAGCTAGAATATTTCGTTATCAAAGTTGGTGCAAAGTTGATATGTACTGAAATTTAGGTTCCATGGCTGGTTTGGCAATTCCTATGATTATTTAGGACTACTATTAGGCGGCGGGGCAGCTTATTTTTACTTATTAAAACAAAAATAAGCTAGTTGTATTTTTCTTTAATCCGCCAATTGAAATTTAGACATTTTCATTTATCCGTCATTATTTTAACGTAAAAATTAATAATAAATTAATTTTTTTTATAGCATTGGTGGTGGGATTTGGCGGATTAATGAAATTGAACTGTTTCCTTAGTTTGTCAAAATATAAACCGTGAATTGAATTAATTTTACAGCACAAAATGTAATTTATTAATGTAACATAATTATTGTAGGTTCAATGGCTGGACTGGGCATTGGCATGATTCTTTTAGGTTTACTCATTGGATTTGGTGTCATTTATTACTTCAAACTTAGACGTCGCAAGCATCGGACAGCAGTTTCGAACCTACACATTTCGTCAACAAACCAGATGAATAAGCATAATCAAGAACAATAATTGAAAATATTCTATTTTAGTAATATTAAAAAATTGAATAACTTTAATAACACTTAAAGCAAATGTAATCAAATCATAATTCATCCACAATTGTTTACACAGAAGTCAGTTATCTTAATAAATAAAACTCCGTCGGGTTGGTTTTCAAAGCAGAAAATCGTTCCAGTCGTCATTTGTGTCATAACTAATTCACGGATTTCATCATGGAACGGTCTACTTTCATATTTTCGGTCCAGATTATCATTTCTTCGGTCATTTCTGTCAACAAATAATTGTATAACTAGCAGTTACAAGGAGGATGGCCAAGGGGGCCATGGCTTGAGGAACGGAAAAATTTCAATTTTTTGTTTAAAAGTTGTTTTTTTTTAAATAAAATTCATGTTTAGGCCTAAAAAATTAAAATCTAGGTACAAAACTTCATAATTTGGCATAAAAAATTAAAATTCGGGCACAAAAAAATCTGGTGGCTTTCCTATTAACCTACTACTCCACTTCCATCTAGTGGATAAATTTTGAAATAACTAAGAAAATAAATACAACGCTCCAACTTCCCGACAAATGCTTGGTTTTAGAGGTCATCAGCGGTAGTTGTGAGATAGACGAAGTGACGGAGACCACAACTTTCGCCGGTTTGCTGCTATAATGAGTGGAGTCTTCAAATCCGTTTTGATCGATCTGAGCGGCACACTTCACATCGAAAGTTCACCCATTGCCGGAGCTATTGATGCACTGAAAAGGTATCAATACACAACAAACCTATGGAGTAAATCAACATACACAGTATAGCATGTAACTTATATAACTTACAAACGAAAAATGGCACGTAAAATACACACAATTCCCACAAAGTACACTAGACTCGGGCTTTAACGAGAGAACCGTGCTACATTCGGTTTGACTCGTCTTATTTGCTCGTCTTAGATTACGTGAAGCAAATTTTGGAATTCGTTTCGTAACGAATACAACCAAGGAATCGAAACGATTCCTTGTGGACCGACTCAATAGAATCGGTTTTGATATTAAACCATCGGAAATATTCACTTCGTTGACAGCTGCACGACAACTTATCGTAGCAAAAGATGTCCGACCCATGTTTTTTCTCGAAGAAGCCGCCATGGAGGATTTTGAAGGTGATTTTATTATTTTTTATTTTTTCGTATTTTAATTTAATGTAATATGTAAATAACGCGTGTTTTTTGTTTCAGGAATCGAGACCGAAGATCCAAATTGTGTTGTCATTGGTCTGGCACCAACGAGTTTCCATTACGACAAACTGAACACTGCATTTCGACTCGTTTTAAATGGAGCGCCTTTGATCGCAGTACATAAGGCGAGATACTACCAAACTCCTGACGGGCCATCTTTAGGCCCTGGTCCGTTCATCACGGGCCTCGAATATGCTACTGATGTCAAAGCTAAAGTAGTTGGGAAGCCAATGTCGACTTTTTTTAATGAAGCTGTTAAATCGCTGAATGGCAAATGCGATGAAACTATTATGATCGGTGATGTGAGTAATTTGCCATCATTATTTTTAAAATTGTAATTTATAATTTAAGCGATGGTTTTTGCTGCGCAGGATGTACGAGACGATATTGGAGGAGCGCAGCAGTGTGGAATGAAGGGTATTTTAGTAAAAACAGGTGAAAATTGTAGATGAATAATATAAATTTAATTTTTAGATGTTAATGCAAATTTCTTGTTGTATTTTAGGGAAATACCGGGAGGGCGATGAAACGAAAATTGACCCGCCGCCTAGACATGTTGTGCCAGATTTTCCAGCAGCAGTTGAATTAATTTTGCACTCCTGAAGAAATATGTTCTAAATGTATAAATAAATTGCTTGAAAAAGTGTTTTTTAGGAATTTTTATTTAAAAATAAAAAATTTTAACAAAAACTAAGAAATCCAATTATTTTTTTGACGTTTTGTTGGCATATTAATTTAAATATGAAATGAAAAAACATTTTAATTAATCATTAATTATATACTGCGGATGTTCAAGGACATTCCCACCTTTTTCCTTTCCTGTTTTTTCTTTAAATGAATCAATCAACTTGACACATTGTAGTGGTTTGTCACTCTTCCATATAGGAAACCCAAACATATTTATTAAAATGTTAAATTTTAGATTAAATTTAAATATTTTACTATTTTCCATAAGTTGTTAATTTACAATTAATTTTGATTATCTTTTTTTAATGATTTTTTATTTATTGGGACTCGAAATAGTTGATTGAACATCGAGGCGTCCCACAGCTTTTGTTTCCTCAACATTGCACCACGATTGCACAATGAGTCTACAGGTCAACTCCGCCTTCCGCTCTATCAAGTGAAGAATAAATACTTAAACTTTCTGCGCTCGCATGGTACTAACACCGTAGTGCCAGGTGGGACTCGACGTGCTACAAGTTAGCCGAAATGGACGCACATTGTGGTTCATCGTTTTGGGTAAGTTTTTTTTAGCGGTACTAAAAATAAATATAAATTACGGTAAATCATTATCTTGATTTAATGATCAATAAAATTTCGAATGTGGATCTGGAATTTATTTGCACATACGTACACGTGGAAAAAAAAAATAATTTTTTGTGATTTACGAATACTGGTTATGCAAATAAGTAGTAACACGAGCATATGTTTATAAATTAAGAACGGGAAAAAAAATAAGGAAATAAAATAAATAAATAAATCAGGAAAAAAAAAATTAATTTTGATCATTAAATTACATAATTATTTTTTCATGAAAAATTAGGTAAAAATACATGTTGGTGAAGGTCGATTTTTATTTTTATTTTTAGTTTTTATTTCTATTTTTAATTTTTTTTTTGTTTATTTCTAGGATTGGTCCATAGTATGGGAAACCGACAACCCAGATTTCACAGATTGTTTTCAAAAAACAGTTTTATTGTGGATTCCGTGTGGTTTTTTATGGATATCATTACCTTTTGAAATTTATTCAGTGAAAAAGCATAGGAGGAGATCTATACCATGGACACCTTTAAATTCCATGAAATTAGTATGTTATAAAAAATAAATTTTATATTAAATTATTATTATTAATTTTTTTTTTTAAATTATAGATTTTGAATTTCTGTTTAATCGTGTTAGCCTTGACGGAGTTATTTTATTGGGTAGCCGCGAGAGAATGGACGGATATCGCTTCCGTCAATTATTATTCAACTTTCATAAAAAGTCTGACTTTTGTACGTTATCGAATGCCGTAACTTTTTATTAAAATTTACAAATTTGTAATTCACAAACAACTCTGCGCCCGTTCATCAATCGTCAAATGCAAACCTAAAATTTTTCTTTCTATTTTTAGATGTTCACAACCATCTTAATATTATATCACCGCTTAAAAGGCCGAATAAATTCGGGTGTTCTGTTTATATTTTGGTTTCTATTAACCCTTTCTGCAACCATTAGCTTTCGTACATTTATGATATCCGGGCTGAACAAAGTAAACAAAAAAAATCACATCAAAAAAGTATTTTGTAATATTTATCCTTATAATTTAAAGGATGCAGATTCACCGGCACCCAGTTTATTCTTATTTGTGTGTTGTGTTGTCTCTTATCCTTTGATCGTGGTGCAATTGGTGTTATCGGCGATTTCTGATAGGATATCAGTAGAATCTACAGAAGAAAAGGTGTGTTTACACAATATATTATAGTAATTCTATAATCAGATTTAATTAATTTTAATTTTTTTTTAAATCAGAATGTGTGTCCGATTATACACGCGACTCTATTATCGCGTTTTTTTTTCTCTTGGTTTGATAAGTAAGTTTAAGAGACCACAATTTTGAGTAAAAAATAGAAATTCAGTGTTTGAAATTTTATTTAGAATGACTTATATTGGATTTCGTCGTCCGCTGACCAAGGATGATCTTTGGGATTTATTGCCCCAGTATCGTTGCTCCTACAACTTTCCAAAATTTCAAAAAAACTGGCAACTAATCTCCAAAAAACAATCCCTGTATGAATTTAACGTATTATCGATATCAAATTTAGATTGTATTAATTTATCTCTCTTGATTTCTCCAAGGTCTGGCAAAACTCCATCCATTTTATCGGCTCTGGGAAGAACGTATTGGTTTCCATTCTTACTTACTGGTATTGCTCAATTTGGAGCAAATGTGACAGATTTTACAACACCTTTTGTACTAAGGTACTGAAAACTTCAATTTAATGTTACTAATTTCTAATAGGAATTATTTTATTTCCAGATTTCTGATTGATTTTGTCAGCAGCGACGAGCCAAGATGGCGGGGATATTTATATTGTTGCCTTATAATGATTATGGGATTCATGGCTGCCTTTTGCTATACCCAGCAATACTGGATTGCATTTCGGATGGGTATGCAGTTACGAGCGTCAATTATTTCCGCTATTTACAGAAAAGTGAGTCAATTTTCACACGAATTCGACAACTCGTGTTAATACATCGTTTATTTTTCCAGGCGTTACGAATGAATAGCAATATTAAAAGCAGTTCTTCCACTGGAGAAATTGTGAATTTAATGTCGATTGACACGGAACATTTACACGATGTGATACCCGAATTCCATACGTGTTGGGTTGGAACGATTCAAATTGGCGTATGTTTTTACTTGCTGTGGAACGAATTGGGGATTTCTACACTTGCCAGCTTAGCGACGTTAGCTCTAATGATTCCAATAAATGGTTACATTGCGAATCGTTTGCAGAATGTGCAAATTAAGCAAATGAAGTTTAAGGATCATCGTGTTAAATTAATGAATGAAATTCTGGCTGGGATTAAAGTGTTGAAGCTGTACGCGTGGGAAAACTCCTTCGGATCCCAGCTGAGTGGGGTCAGGAATAAGGAATTGCAGATGCTGAAAAAAAACGCATATTTAACTGCAGTTGTTGAATTCATGTTTGGCAATCTTCCAATTCTTGTGGCTTTGTCGACTTTTATCACCTACACACTAATCGATGAAAATAACGTTTTAGATGCCAAAAAGGTTTTTGTCTCCATTTCCTTGTTTAATATCATGCATTATCCATTGATAATTGTGCCTATGATGATTGTCGGTGTAGTTCAGGTAAATACAAACAATTGTAAGCCTCAACTGATGTAAAAACAGTTTTGCTCATTATTTAGGCGATCGTATCCACAAGAAGACTGAATAAATTTCTAAATCAGGAAGAATTGGATCCACTCGCAGTGTCTCACGATATTGCTTCCAGTAAGTTGACGTAAGGAATTTCTACAACAAATGATTAATAAGTATTCCAATAGAAAATGCAATTGATATCGAGAATGGAACCTTTGCATGGGCTTCGGACGGTGAACCCATTTTAAACTCCATTAATTTAACCTGTCCACCGGGTCACCTAGTGGCAGTGTTGGGTCCGGTTGGATGTGGAAAATCATCGCTCTTATCAGCTGTATTGGGCGAAATGGAAAAACGAAGTGGTCACGTCAATACAAGAGTATTTTCATTTGCTTTCGCACCGAAAATCAATGCAACTAATAAAAATTCTTCTAGGGTTCTGTCGCGTACGTTGCTCAGCAAGCGTGGATTCAAAATGTCACTCTGCGCGATAACATAACGTTCGGTTTGCCGTTTGACAAACACAAATACGAGAAGGTGATCGAAGCGTGCGCCTTGAAACCCGATTTGGAGTTACTACCAGCGGGAGATCAGACTGAAATCGGGGAAAGAGTAAGCGACGAATGATTTGTTTCGCGATGATTTAAACGCGGTTTCTATTTAATTTAGGGCATTAATTTGAGCGGAGGCCAGAAACAGAGAGTGAGTTTGGCCAGAGCCGTGTACAGTAATGCGGATGTTGTCCTTTTGGACGATCCGTTGAGTGCTGTGGACTCGCACGTGGGCAAGCACATATTCGATCACGTCATAGGTCCGAACGGTTTACTTAGAAAGAAGGTGAAAAATATTACCAAATTTATTTCCCCCAACATTTTACTGAGTTTTGGGGTATATTTTCAGTCGAGATTATTCATCACGAATAGCATTGGTCACCTGCAGCAAGTGGATACAATTGTCGTGCTAGACAAAGGTCGAGTGAGTGAATTTGGAAGTTACGATCAACTGTTGGAAAACAAAGGAGCTTTTGCAGAATTTTTACTTAATTATTTAACCGAACATGATGCTGCTTCGCTGAATGAAGAACAATTAACAAGTACGATCCCTTGTAGAGCATAATTAAACGATTACAATAATATATTTTTGTTTAATTAAAAGATTTAGGATGCATTAGAGAAGAGGTAGCCCGGCTGACCAGTCTAGAATCCGACTCGTACGTAGCAAAAAAATATACTTTAATAACATCAATCACATCGAGAATTTTCTAGATCGGTTGTAAAAGGTATGGAACCGTCGAGTCCAGGTCCCAAAAGCCCCGGCGTGAGAAGTTTCTCTTCCGACGTCGGTGACAGCGGAATACCTTTCGGCTTCGGCAAAAGAATATCGCGAAGTATGAGTCAAGAAAGTTACGTCTACAAGCGCCATTTATCTCGCGAAGACTCAAAACCGGACAAAACAAAAAACATGGCGACATTAATTGAAATGGAAACAGCCGAAACCGGACAAGTATTTAGACGATCCCTCGTTTGATTTCAATTCAATTCAATTCGATTTTCCCATGTATTTTCAGGTCAGTATGAAAATCTACATGAAATACTTTCGAGCTGTTGGACTCAGCATAATCATCGTGTGTTTTGCCGCATTTGCATTGTCCACTGCGTGCGGAGTAGGAGCAAACACTTGGTTGAGTTTGTGGAGTCAAGATCCTCCATCGTCCACTATGGACACTCGAATTCAACGATTAACAGTTTACGGCGCTCTCGGAATAGGTCAAGGTGAATATAAAATGAAAAAGTCCGCTATTTCCTTTTAAGTTTAATCATTTTGAGTTACTTGCAGTGAGTTTACTTCTGATTGGTTGTCTCGCATTGGCCAATGGATCGGTTAGAGCGTCGCGAAATTTACATAACTCAATGTTGAACAACATTTTACGATGTCCGCTCTCATTCTTCGACACGACACCGTTGGGTCGAATTCTCAACCGCTTTTCCAAAGATATCGATTTGGTAGATGGCGAACTCGCTCAAAACATTTATCCCATATTGGGCACCTTTTTGGAGACCATTGCAATAATAATTGTCGTCACCATGAGCACACCGATAATTCTTAGCGTTATTTTCCCAGTATTTATCGTCTATTACCTCGTGCAGGTAAAGTTTATGGAAAAACGTGCCCCGCAATTGGTGCGAAAATGATTTCTCTTTTGCAGAGGTTTTATATTTCGTCTTCGAGGCAGTTGAAACGTTTATCGTTTATTAGTCACTCGCCTATATTTTCACACTTTTCGGAAACGCTTTTTGGTACGAGTACAATCCGTGCCTACACTCGAACGGACGATTTCAGCCGGGAGAACGAACGACTCGTGGATGAATATCACAAATGTGATTTTCCAAATCTTGCCGCTAATCGGTAGTATGAAAAAAATCTATCAAAGTAGCATTTAACTGATAGAGAATATTTTTCTCAGGTGGATTGGACTTCGCCTTCAATTACTAGGTTCGTTTGTGTCTTTTTCTGCAGCTTTATTTGCAGTTGTAGCTAAAGATAGTTTAGATCCCGGCACTATGGGTTTGACTGTTAGTTACGCATCAACGGTAAGAATAATAAGAATTGTGAGGTTCAGTATTAATCAATTTTTTTTTTAAAATAACAGATGGTTATTATGCTTATTGTTCTCGTGCGCACTGCGTGCGAATTGGAAGCTAATATCGTATCGGTTGAGAGGATTTCGGAATACACTAATATTCCTTCAGAGGCACCGTCAATTATCGAAGGCAGAAGACCCGCTGATGGGTGGCCCGAAGAAGGAATAATTACATTTAATAATTACGAAACTAGATACAGAGAGGGGCTCGATCTAGTATTGAAAGGGCTCACGTGTGATATATACAAAGAAGAAAAGGTGAATTCGTTTAAATAAATTTGTACTTGCTGCTATAATTTGATGCAATCGGTTTCAGATTGGAATCGTGGGACGAACGGGAGCTGGAAAGTCTTCCTTGGCTTTGGCCTTATTTCGCATAATCGAACCTACCAATGGCACAATCATCATCGATAATATTGATACGACCAAAATCGGACTGGCTGATCTTCGCTCAAAACTCACCATTATTCCTCAAGTGAAAAATAAATGGAAGAACTCAAAAGAAAATAGTTTTCATAAATTTGTATTTTTCCCCTTCTAAAAACAGGATCCGGTACTGTTTTCCGGTACTTTGAGAATGAACTTGGATCCGTTTGAAAAATATTCGGACAATGAAGTGTGGCAGGCGTTGGAACATTCGCATCTCAAGTCGTTCGTGTCGTCGTTGGCGAACGGATTGCAACACGAAATCAACGAAGGAGGCGAAAACTTGAGGTGAGAAAGGAAACGAGTTTGGGGTTGAGTTTTTCTGAATTTATATTCGTCCACTCCAGTGTGGGGCAAAGGCAATTGGTTTGTTTAGCGCGCGCCCTTTTACGAAAGACAAAAGTTTTGGTTTTGGACGAAGCAACGGCAGCCGTCGATTTGGAAACGGACGATTTGATTCAAGCGACCATCAGAAAAGAATTCGCCGATTGCACCGTCATAACCATCGCTCATCGATTAAACACAATTATGGATTCAACCAGGTATTATTTGTATTTCAAATTAAGTGCACTGTCATTTAATTAACATTTGATTTGCAGGATAATGGTTTTAGACCAAGGGAAAATAAAGGAATTTGATTCACCCGTGAATTTACTTAACAATACGAGCACAATATTCTACAGTTTAGCACAGGACGCTGGACTAGTTTAATATTAATTCATATTTCTAATTAAAACATTGAAATTGCATTTATGATTTGTTATATATTATATTTCATAAAATATAAGAAAAAAGAACAAATTTTTATATTTTCATAAGCATTATGTCAATTCATTTTGTATACGATTAATGGAGAATAAATACTAATCTGTTATATATATATGTATATATGCCGGGCAGGGTGTTCACTCTAAAGCGATCCAAGCAAATTACAAGCTGCCATCACACAGTTTAAAAAAATAAGAAAATAGTTCCTGTGGTATTGTGAGTCATTAACGAAGCGATAGGTTTGGTGTAACCAAGTAGACTGATTTATTCAAACAAAGAAATTGTTTAAATACACGTGATGTTACGTATATGATTGGTTAGTTAACGATGTGACGGTGACTACCTTATTCCTACCAAATGGTAGTATCGGGAATAAATTGAAGTAAGTGAACAACATATGAGATAAATAAATACAACATGATTCTCAACACACTACATTTTAATGGTCACCAGATGTGATTATTATTATACTAATCATTCTGGCCAATATACAAGAAAATATTGCCACAACTTGGGATGGTTATTAGTTTGAATAACTGAATCCAGTTATTCACAACCAAATACAAATTAACTTCAATTTGTAAATTGTTTTACTTCACTAATAAACTGAATGCAGTTTGCTAGAACGAGTGGTTCAGTGACCGCGAGATTATATTGTATGCGGCGAAAGGGCTAAGCGACTTTCGTTCTCGTTCGTTTCCCAGTCGTAAGGCAGTGCTGGCCTGGTCCGGCGGGCTACCGGGAATTTCCCGGTGGCCTGTGGCCCAATGGCCCGTGGCGGCCCTACCGTAGCTTGTCCCTGGCCCACCGTAGCCTGTCCCTTTCAGATTTCCCGGTACTAAATTTGTATCCAGTCCAGCCCTGTCGTAAGGTTCTTGTTATCATACTGCTTCTGAAATTGCAAAATTCACATACGCCCCTATCACCAGTTGTGATGTTGAATAGTCTGTCTCTTCTGACAAGCGACACAGTTTTACCACACAACACTTAGAAACGGCACTGATTTGTTATTGCAACAAATGATGAATAAATAAATAAATAAATCTCTCAATAATTACGGTTCCCTAACCGTCACAAAGAGATGCAGATGTGATGACCGATTACGATGGAAAGTGGTCGCGGTTGAGTGAAGGTATTGTATCTACCATACATTAAAAGCAAAAGAGTCCGAGAAACAATTTTATTCTCAAACAAGTAAACATCTGTAATGCATGGAAGCATTACATATTAGACTTCTAAACCCCTTCTACACTTTTCTGTGTAGAAATATATCTGTCCGTCTGTCCAAAATAAAATCACACAAATAAGATCGATTTTTGCTAATAAAAAGTCAACCGTTTATCCGATCGAAAAGTTATTAGCACCATCGTTTTCAGCGGCAAAATCTACACAGGAAACTTTGATTAAACATTCTAATCGGTCCTTTTTTCAAAATATTGGGTTTTTTCTTGGTCGAATCCAAATTTTGCATAAATTTCCTATCATAAACTTTCTAAACATCAGGTTTAGAAGTCTAAAACGACAAGGCCATTTTTCCACATTGGTGAGTATTTAAAAATAATAATTTTATCTGTTTCAACTCGTTTCGCCTGTTTTTAATTTTATTTTTATCGTTTTCAACTTGTTTTTATCTTTTATTTACACGTTTTTTCTGTTTTACACGTTTTTACTCTTTATTTACTCGTTTTCAACCTTTACTTACATGTTTTCACCCTTTATTTAAACGTTTTTATCTTTTATTTACACGTTTTTACCTTTTATTTACAACCAATGTGCACCAGTCAACTACCCATTGACTCATATGGTTCAATGCGATTGATCAACTTCCCTTTGGCCCACGATAATAAGGTGGTCTTCCCGAGTGGTCTTCCTGAGAACGTGGTTTTCAATCGAGAACTAGACTCAAGAAGCTGAATCACGCGAGAGATTGCATACTTTTGATTTTTTCCCTTTGGCTGAAAATGAAAACACGTGCAATTTTTTTTTTATCGTTTTCAAATAATCATGCGCGATTTGTCAAAGAATCGCAAGTGAAAACGCACCTAGCTGATGATTTCAATGGCACCATGAAAATTCACCCTTGACCTTTGATTCATGGTCAACCAATTTTTAACTTCTAAACCATTTGAGTTTGAGATATGAAAAAATGTTCAATTACAAAGTTGTAAAGCATGATTTGTTTCCTCGGAAAAAGTTGTTTTTATCAGATTTCAAAACGGTTGACCATGATTCCAAGGATAAGGGTCAATTTTTATAATGCCATTTGAAATCAGCACTCCTTATTTAAATGTTTCAACAAATTTTTGAATTTCTGTTTTGTTCTTCTGTAATTCACCTGGAACACTTTAAAGTGAACACCCTTACATAGGATATGTGGTTATTGGTTACAAAATGATTTTTCCATACTCCGTATTCCAGCACGACAACTGTTGTTTGTCCTTGTTATTTCTACTTGTGTTTACCTAAATTGGTCGATTCAAAATAGACCCTTCCAACATATACGCTTCCAACTACCGTGATAGCGTTCAATTACAAGGAAAACTAAACAGTCAACACATGGACTCTCATTTACTGGATGAACATTGTCATTCATCGTTTTGGGTGAGTTTGTTAACCCTTTAATAGTGCTAATTCAATTTAATGTTTTATTTATTTATAAAATATGGGATATGTTTTTGTGTACGTACCAGCACTTGTAATTTGGAGTTATGGACACAGATAAACATATTTTTTAAAGGAAAAAACTTACTGCCTACACATAAACATTTCTTTTGTTTAGGATTGGCAAGTTGTGTGGGAAAGTGACGTTCCAGACTTCACAGATTGTTTCCAAAAGACCGTTCTCACGTGGATTCCATGTGCATTTTTGTGGATATGTTTCCCTTTTGACGTTACTTCAGTAACAAAATATAAGATACCTAACCCATGGACGGCTCTAAACATTACCAAATTAGTATGTAATCAAATAAGATGAAAACAAAATAAAATTAAGCTTTGATCACTTACTTTTCTCATTAAATTTCATTTCCTTTCAGGTTTTGAATTGTTGTTTAACCGTGTTAGCCGTAGCCGAGTTATTCTATTGGGTATTCGCGAGAGATTGGATGGATGTCGCTTCCGTCAATTATTCTTCAACTTTCATAAAAAGTCTATCTTTTGTACGTGAATTCACAAAACTATTTAGACAAAACAGCATTTTTAAACAAAATATTTAAACTACTTTACCAAGTGTTGTCTGTTTCTTATTTTTAGATGTTTGCCACCGTCTTAACATTATACCACCGGTCAAAAGGTCGAAGATCCTCAGGTGTTCTCTTTATATTTTGGCTTTTGCTAACCCTTTCTGCAACTATAACTTTCCGCACTTTTATTATAACAGAACTAAACGCTGTAAGTATAAAATCCAATAGAAAAAAATCAAATTGATAATTTCATTTTATTTATTTTCCAATTTGAGCACAAAAATTCATCCTTAAGCCTATTCCTATCAGTGAGTTGTTTCACATCATATCCCTTGATCGTAGTCCAATTGGTGTTATCAACTGTTTCTGATGTGACATCCCTTGAACGCAAAAAAACAAAAGTATGTTTTCAACCGTGTTACGTAATCAGTTTTAAAAACATTTTTTTTGTTAATCAGAATGATTGCCCCATTGTAAACGCAACTTTATTGTCTCGTTTTCTTTTTTCCTGGTTCGACAAGTGCGTTGGTATCAGCTCTATTACTCAGCACATTTTTCTAAAGCCGACAAATAATTTTCTGTATCAATTTCCTTAGCATGTGTTACCTCGGATTCCGACGAACACTAACCAAAGATGATCTTTGGGATTTGTTAGACAACTATCGTAGCTCTTCCATCTTCCCAAAATTCCACAAAAACTGGAAAAAAGTTTGCAAGAAACAATCCTCGTATGCATTTAGAATCAATTTGACAATTTAATATGTTTAATAAACCGATTAAAGGGCTCGGAAAACACCATCAATTTTATCAGCTTTGTCAAGAACCTTTTATCTACCTTTTATACTCATTGGTTTACTCCAACTTGGAGCAACAATAACGGATTTCACAACACCATTTGTCCTAAGGTATAGCGCTTAACCAATGACACTATTAAACTCACAATATTTATATCAATAATTTTTCCTTAATTACTAGACTTCTCATTGATTTTGTCAGCAGTGACGAACCAAAATGGCACGGTTATTTATACTGCTCTATCATACTATTTATGGAAATTTTGGCTGTCTTTTGCTACAGTCGGCAATACTGGATCGCATTTCAGTTGGGAGTGCGCTTAAGAGCATCACTTGTGTCCACCATCTACAGAAAAGTGAGTTTATTTTACATTTATCTCCCATCTTTAATGCCGCAATTCTGTCACAGGCAATACGAATGAACAGCAATACTAAAAACGGTTCATCAACGGGGAAAATTGTCAATTTAATGTCCATCGATACTGAGCGTTTAATCGACATATTGCCCGAAATCCACACGAGTTGGGTCGGATTGGTGAAAATTGGCGCAGCAATTTACCTCCTGTGGCAGGAACTAGGTGTTTCCATACTCACCAGCACGGCCACATTCCTCCTAATGATCGCAATAAACGGCTACATTGCAAGACGATTGCAACGTTTGCAAGTCAAGCAAATGAGCTTTAAGGATCAACGTGTCAAATTAATGAGTGAAATCCTAGCTGGGATAAAAGTGCTCAAGTTGTACGCTTGGGAAAACTCTTTCGAATCCCAGCTGAGCGGGGTCAGGAGTAAGGAACTACAGACACTAAGGAAAAATGCATATTTAAGTGCAGTAGTTGAGTACTTGTTCGGCACGCTTCCGATTCTTATGGCTTTGTCGGCTTTTATCAGCTACACGCTAATCGATGAAAATAACATTTTAGACGCCAAAAAGGTTTTTGTGTCTATCTCGTTGTTTCATATTATCCATTATCCTTTGCTAAGAGTGCCATCGATAATAGCCCGTATACTGCAGGTAAACACGAGCTTATATTTGATTAAGAATTTTATTTTATTTCATTCATTCCGTGTAGACACAAGTTTCCATAAAACGACTTAGTACATTTTTGAATCAGGCGGACTTAAATCCAAATGCCGTGTCTCGTGACATTGCATCAAGTAAGTAGACAATTTGTGAAATGTATTAACATTTTTACACATTTTTACTTTAGAAAATGCAATTGAGATCGAGAATGGGACGTTTGCTTGGGATTCGGACGATGAACCCATTTTAAATTCCATTAATTTAACGTGTCCACCGGGGCATCTAGTGGCAGTGTTGGGTCCAGTTGGGTGTGGAAAATCCTCGCTCTTGTCAGCCGCGTTGGGCGAAATGGAAAAACGAAATGGTCACGTTAACATCAAAGTATTGTCATTTGTTTTCGTAGTTGTGAGACACCATTGGTAATGTTATTGTTTAGGGTTCTGTCGCGTACGTGGCTCAGCAGGCGTGGATTCAAAATGTCACTCTGCGCGATAACGTGACGTTCGGTTTGCCGTTTGACAAACATAAATACGAGAAGGTGATCGAAGCGTGCGCTTTGAAACCCGATTTGGAGTTATTACCAGCGGGAGATCAGACTGAAATCGGGGAAAGAGTAAGCGACGAATGATTTGTTTAACGCTGATTTAAACGCGGTTTCTATTTAATTTAGGGCATTAATTTGAGCGGAGGCCAGAAACAGAGAGTGAGTTTGGCCAGGGCCGTGTACAGTAATGCGGATGTTGTCCTTTTGGACGATCCATTGAGTGCCGTGGACTCGCACGTGGGCAAACACATATTCGATCACGTCATAGGTCCGAACGGTTTACTTGGAAAGAAGGTGAAAAATATTGCCAAATTTATTTTTTCAATCATTTTACTGAGTGTTGTGGTATATTTTCAGACGAGATTATTCATCACGCATGGCATTGCTCACTTGCAGCAAGTCGACAAAATTGTCGTGCTGGACAAAGGTCGAGTGAATGAAGTTGGGAGTTATGACGAACTCGTAGAAAACAAAGGAGCGTTTTCGGAATTTTTGCTTAACTATTTAACCGAACATGATGCTGCTTCGGTGAATGAACCATCAAGCCTGTCCGACAACAATGACGATGATATACACTTCGGTTTAAAACGAAGACGTAGCAATATTTCAATTCAAGAATGTTTAAAGTTCAAATCCCAAGTGGAAAAATCGTTTTCCGATAAGCAAAAAATGGCCACATTGATTGAATCAGAGACCGTTGAGACGGGACAAGTATTTTGACAATCCCGAATGTCATTTTTCTTTTTAATCTTGACATATTTTTAGGTCAGTACAAAAATATACATTAAATACTTCCGAGCTGTTGGATTCGGCATCATTCTAGCATGTTTTGCTGCCTTTACCTTGTCCGCAGCGTGTGGAGTTGGTGCAAATACATGGTTGAGTTTATGGACTCAAGATCCGCCATCTTCCAACATGGACACCCGAATTCACCGATTAACAGTTTACGGCGCTCTCGGAATAAGTCAAGGTGAAATTAAATTAAAAAAATGTAATAATAACACTTTAAACTTAACATTAAGTACAGTGGCATTACTTTTGGTCGGTTGTCTCGCCTTGGTTTATGGATCGGTCAGAGCATCTCGCAATTTGCACAACTCGTTGCTGCGCACCATTTTACGATGTCCACTTGTGTTTTTCGAGACGACACCTTTGGGTCGAATTCTCAACCGGTTTTCCAAAGATGTTGATACAGTGGATGGTAAACTTGCTCAAATTATTTACCCCATGTTGAACCTGTCTTTGAAAATCATCGCAATTATGGTCGTTGTGACCATGAGCACTCCTCTGGTTCTCTGCGTGATTTTGCCGGTATTCATCGTCTATTTCCTAGTGCAGGTAGAAGAATTAATTTCAGACAATTGGAACAATTTCACTCATTTGTTTGGTTTATAGCGCTTTTACATCGCCTCTTCACGCCAGCTCAAACGATTGGCATCCATTAGTCACTCGCCCATATTTTCCAATTTTACGGAAACTCTCTTTGGCACGAGTACGATTCGAGCTTACAATCGAACGGGTCATTTTGTTATAGAAAACGAAAGACTGGTCGATGAATATCACAAATGTAATTTTCCAAGCCTCGCTGCCAATCGGTATTGTAAGAAAAGTCGATTTTCAATGACATTTTTGCAAAGAGTATTGTATTCTCAGGTGGATTGGTCTTCGCCTGCAATTACTCGGAGCGTTTGTTTCTTTCGCTGCAGCTTTGTTCGCTGTTATTGCTAAAGATAGCTTAGATCCTGGAACTATGGGCTTGACTGTTAGTTATGCGTCGACGGTAATATTTGATATGAAAATGTTTATAAAATGTCAGATTACTATAACTTTTTATTAACAGATGACTATCACCTTTATTTCTCTCGTTCTTTATGCGAGCGAATTAGAAGCAAATATTGTATCGGTTGAGAGAATTTCAGAATACACTAATGTCGTCTCGGAAGCTCCAGCCGTTATTGAAGATACCAGACCCGCCGAGGGTTGGCCTCAAGAAGGTGTAATTGCGTTTAATGGATACGAAACCAGATACAGAGAAGGACTCGACCTTGTTTTGAAAGAGCTCAAGTGTAAAATATACAAAGAAGAAAAGGTGAGTTTATTTTAAATGAATTTGTACGCAGCTATACTTTGATAACATCGGTTTCAGATTGGAATCGTGGGACGAACGGGAGCTGGAAAGTCTTCCTTGGCTTTGGCCTTATTTCGCATAATCGAACCTACGAATGGCACAATCGTCATCGATAATATTGATACGACCAAAATCGGACTGGCTGATCTTCGCTCAAAACTCACCATTATTCCTCAAGTAAAAAATGATAATAGAACACACATGAAAGTAGTTTTCGTAAATTATTTTTTTTCCTTCTAAAAACAGGATCCGGTACTGTTTTCCGGTACTTTGAGAATGAACTTGGATCCGTTTGAAGAATATTCGGACAATGACGTTTGGCAGGCGTTGGAACATTCGCATCTCAAGTCGTTCGTGTCGTCGCTGGCGAACGGATTGCAACACGAAATCAACGAAGGAGGCGAAAACTTGAGGTGAGACAGGAAACGAGTTTGGGGTCGAGTTTTTCTGAATTTGTTTTCGTCCATTCCAGTGTGGGGCAAAGGCAATTGGTTTGTTTAGCGCGCGCCCTTTTACGAAAGACAAAAGTTCTCGTTTTGGACGAAGCAACGGCAGCCGTCGATTTGGAAACGGACGATTTGATTCAAGCGACCATCAGAAAAGAATTCGCCGATTGCACCGTCATAACCATCGCTCATCGATTAAACACTATTATGGATTCAACTAGGTATTGTTTATATTTCAAATTAACTGCATTGTCATTTGATTTTAACATTTGATTTGCAGGATAATGGTTTTAGATCAAGGCAAACTGAAAGAATTCGATTCGCCCATTAATTTACTGAATGATAAAAACTCAATATTCTACAGTTTAGCACAGGCTGCTGGATTAGTTTAACATAAATTTTTTTGTATCCAAACTATTAATGATTTATTATACCATTTATTATATTATATTATTATATTCTACAAAATATGAAAAATATTTATATTTTTATAATATATTCTTACTTCACTGTTTGTATACCATGGATGGTGAGTAAATAATTTATTGGCAGATGTTTTATTCTGAACAATTATGAGGTTAAATCTGGTGGCTTTCCTGTAAAGTTATCATCCAACGATGAATTTAAAAATTATTCAGGATTTTACACTGAAACCCTTCGAGGCCTCGACGCAAACGCAACAACAGTCACGAATGACAAAATAATCACTGCATGTTTATTGAGATTTCCAGAAAGTTTCACAACCATTCGGGCCAAAAAGACAATGCCAATTCTCGAAAAAGTTATTAGAAAAGTAACGGATGATTGACAAAGTCAAAAAAATTACCGATGATCATTCGAAACTGGAAGGCAATGCGATGTTTTCGCAAAAGGTAAAACCTAAACCTAAAAACGATCGTGCGAAAACCGTCCACAAACCCAATGGGAAACAGTGCAATCACTGTAAAAAACTCTGACACAATCTTTTGGAATGTTTCTTATCCTTAAAAAACAACAAAAACCCGCAAAAGTCGGAAATTTGTCGTACCTCCGATTTTTTCTTGCCCAAATAGGACCAAAAGAAATTACCGAAATCGAAAACTCATCAAATGAAATTTCTCTCATTTCTTTTACATCTTTTAGTAGTAAATGACTATTGACTATAACCAAAAAAAAGTTTTCAAAATTCATTTTTATTTTAATACTTGCACTTAACTAATTTTTAAAACTAAAATATTCTTACAAAGAAACAAAAGCACATTTCTCATTTCTTTTACATCTTTTAGTAGTAAATGACTATTGACTATAACCAAAAAAAAGTTTTCAAAATTCATTTTTATTTTAATACTTGCACTTAACTAATTTTTAAAACTAAAATATTCTTACAAAGAAACAAAAGCACTATCCTACTATAAGTTAATAATGTAATCGTATTTTTTACATTATCTTATCTCAGAAAAAGCTTTTCACAATTTTTATTCAATTGTTTCAATCTGATAATTTGCCATCAGTTTGACTTTATCTTTACTTTTTTTCTTTCTCTAAATTCTTATTTCCAAATAACTCGCGTTAGTACTCCAGAGTCTTCGAACCAACTCTGTCATCTGGACAACTGTTCTTCGACCATACCGGTAATTTTCTTCCTAAAATGGAGGTAAGAACTCTTTCGCTAGATTGTTTGAAGCAATATTTAAATCACGTAATATTATTTATTTAACTATAATAGCTGTGGATTAAACTTCTTTTTGCCGGCTTTTTGTTTGGTTGTGTTGTGTTGGCTGACGATGATGTGTGCCCAGCAACTACTCCTGATACACGTAAGAAGGAAACAAACAAAAATTTAAAAAAGAAAAATCAATTATTTCCTTTAATATTTAGCCCGCCTTACTTTACCATCGGTTCCCGAATCGTACCATGCACTTGCTCAACTTCAATCAACTTTCCTTAAGGCAACCATAAATTTAGAATATGCTAAACTAGGAGATGGTTACATCAGTGCTGAGCAAGATGGCGTTAAAGGTATCGTTATTTTTGACGAACGAAGAAAACAATTGATCAGAGTGGCAGAAAGAAGCCAGAAAAAAGGTAAAAATTATAATGCTTTCCAAACAAATTCGATGTTAATAGTTTATGCAATCATTTATTCAGGTGAAGAAGCCTGCAAGGTGGAAACCTTAAACGACGAAAATGGATGGGACGTAGGAAAAGAAAATCACAAAAAAACCTCAATGACTGGAGCCGACTGGTACCTGAGATATGCAGCGGATGATAAAAACAAGCAATCAGCGGCCGTTGACTTGGGCAAAGGTATTGAGAACGGAGTAGAGGTGCAAATGTATGGAATTTGCTTGACGGGCGCCAACGTCTATCTGAAAGTCAACATGACCACCAATAACAACTGGAAACCAGTTCACGGTGGTGAAGAATCCGTGCCCACGTCAGTCTGGTCAAAAGCCAGTGTAAATGGAGAAGTTACGGAGGACTTTGTAACTTTTTTCGACTTTCAAAAAAGTTATGCACCCGAAGGCATTTTCAATGTAAGTTTTCATACCGTAATTTTTACGATTACTAAACATTTGGGAATTTTTTTTTACAGATACCAGATGACGTTGTTTGTTTCGGTTTAAATAATTTGGGGAACAGAACTATTCCAAAACTACCTAATAAATTTTCATATCAGTCTGAAATTATAACAAAATCAGCAGACGAACTTACGGATTTTATTGTTTATCAGAACGTAAGTTTAAATAAAGGCGATAGAATGAAATAAAAATCTTACTTTTTTGTTTTTACTACAGCATATATTTGACAGTGAAATGAACTACACTCGATTCGACTACAGACCAATTGTTAAAGGACAAATAATTGACACACAACACTCGCATCCTGAAGGAGTGCTAACTGAAGTCCACGATTTCTATAGTGGTAAACAAACAATGTGAAATGAGATAAACATTAAAATGTGAATAATGAAATCGATTTTCAGGACTATCTTACACTTTTGACAAAACAACTGGCAAATGCAAGGTCGGGCCCATTCCAACTACCGCTTTCGATGTGAAAGTTATAAATGGCAATAAAGTTATCATTAACAATCCGATGGCATATTTGGGGCTCAGCAATTACACCTATACATTTTACAAAGAAGAACGACGTCGTGGGATCGATGCACTTCAGTTCAGAGCCTACGACAACAAAACTTTCCTCGTTCATGAATATTGGTTCTCATCGGTAAGTCGCCGGTTGGCTGAAAATATTAAAAGGATGTAGTCATATTGAAGTTATGTTGTCGTAAAAAAGGCAAAGAATACCATCCAAGAGGCCCACATCTTCAACCACATGCAGCCAATGACACACATTCAATACAGCATAATGGTAAGTGAAATTAAATCATAATTTTTTAAATTTAGAAATATTGTGTAGTTGTTAAGTTGAGTGTTGTGTTACTATCTTATCTGGTAGAGAAGACACGATAGTAATTGTAGGTCAGATTAAAGTTTGTTTCCACATCTCACATAAAATAGTATAAACAATTGCTTTTAATTTCATACTTGTCATTATGTTCTTATCATTACAAATCTAACAAAAAAAAGTTTATGTAGTATTATTGGAATGAATGAATGTCTGACTACTAGTCCTAAGTGTAGGTTAACATGTTTTTTATTCTCAGTTTTAACTTTCCCCATCAGGTCGTGGTCACTCTTGACCACGGTGCTCTTGACCAATGGTGATGTATGGTTCCTGTACGGAAGCTCATAACAACACAGTTTATTTCGGTGATTTTATAATACCGTATTCCTATTTACATTTTGAATTTCATTTTGGCAAGAGTATTGATAATTGAAATTGTATTTTATTGTAAAATTGTTTGCAATTTGAAACAAGTTTGGTTTCAAAGGTTGATGAACCACAAGCACTCTTGCTAGGTTGTAAAGACTTTAGAAATGCTATAGGTAATAAGGGTAAACCTAATCTAAACCAAGCGGGGAGGTGATTGCCTCAGAAGAGTAAAAGACTGGTGGGAGAGTAACCAAGGTGGGGTAAAATTGAGCGAATACATGGAAGAAATAGAGTCGGCATTAATGTAAATAGGTCTTTAAAAAGAGGCGTGAGCGTGACGACGTCCCAGTACACTGATTTGTGGGATGGGCTAAACGTTGGGCGTTGGGCGTTGGGCGATTTCAGCCTATGCAACGCCTAACGCCCAATATTCAGTGTTGGGCGATGGGTGTTGTGTTGGGCGATGGGTGTTGGACATTCGGCGTTGTGTTGGGCGATGGGTGTTGGACATTCGGCGTTGTGTTGGGCGATGGGCGATGGGCGATGGGTGTTGGGCGTTGGGCATTCGGCGTCGGGCGTGCGTTGGGCGTCGGGCGTGCGTTGGGCGATGGGTGTTGGGCATTCGGCGATGGGTGTTGGACATTCGGCGTTGGGTTGGGCGATGGGTGTTGAGCGATGGGTGTTGTGTTGGGCGATGGGTGTTGTGTTGGGCGATGGGTGTTGGGCATTCGGCGTTGGGCGTTGGGCATTCGCCCTTTCACCGAATCCCATTTTTAATTTTCGGCGAAATGGGAATTCTCGTTTCGCCGAAAATTGAAAACGGGATTCGGCTAAAGGGGTCATTACTCATTACGCACTGAACGGCGCGGTGGAGTTTTTTCGACTGGATTCCTTTCGATCAGTACTATTTACGACTGGATTATTTTCGACCTGATATTTTTCGACCACTAATGTTTTCGATCAGGAATTCTCTCGATCAGGAATTCTGTCGACTAGGAATCCTTTCGACCAAGATTCCTCTCAACCAGGATTTCTTTCGACCAGGATTATGTTCGACTTGGATGAAATGAATCCTGGTCGAAAATAAGAAAATAACCATCAAAAATGTAACAAAATGATGAGAAAACACCAAAAAATGATGAGAAAACACCAAAAAATGATGAGAAAACACCAAAAAATGATGAGAAAACACCAAAAAATGATGAGAAAACACCAAAAAATAATGAGAAAACACCAAAAAATGATGAGAAAACACCAAAAAATGATGAGAAAACACCAAAAAATGATGAGAAAACACCAAAAAATGATGAGAAAACACCAAAAAATGATGAGAAAACACCAAAAAATAATGAGAAAACACCAAAAAATGATGAGAAAACACCAAAAAATGATGAGAAAACACCAAAAAATGATGAGAAAACACCAAAAAATGATGAGAAAACACCAAAAAATGATGAGAAAACACCAAAAAATGATGAGAAAACACCAAAAAATGATGAGAAAACACCAAAAAATGATGAGAAAACACCAAAAAATGATGAGAAAACACCAAAAAATGATGAGAAAACACCAAAAAATGATGAGAAAACACCAAAAAATGATGAGTAAACACCAAAAAATGATGAGAAAACACCAAAAAATGATGAGTAAACACCAAAAAATGATGAGAAAACACCAAAAAATGATGAGAAAACACCAAAAAATGATGAGAAAACACCAAAAAATGATGAGAAAACACCAAAAAATAATGAGAAAACACCAAAAAATGATGAGAAAACACCAAAAAATGATGAGTAAACACCAAAAAATGATGAGAAAACACCAAAAAATGATGAGAAAACACCAAAAAATGATGAGAAAACACCAAAAAATGATGAGAAAACACCAAAAAATGATGAGAAAACACCAAAAAATGATGAGAAAACACCAAAAAATGATGAGAAAACACCAAAAAATGATGAGAAAACACCAAAAAATGATGAGAAAACACCAAAAAATGATGAGAAAACACCAAAAAATGATGAGAAAACACCAAAAAATAATGAGAAAACACCAAAAAATGATGAGAAAACACCAAAAAATGATGAGTAAACACCAAAAAATGATGAGAAAACACCAAAAAATGATGAGTAAACACCAAAAAATGATGAGAAAACACCAAAAAATGATGAGAAAACACCAAAAAATGATGAGAAAACACCAAAAAATGATGAGAAAACACCAAAAAATGATGAGAAAACACCAAAAAATGATGAGAAAACACCAAAAAATGATGAGAAAACACCAAAAAATGATAAAATCAACAACAAATAAAGAGAAAAAAAAAACAAAAATAATGAAAAAACACAAAATAAAAATGCAGGATTCGTTTCAACCAAGTCGAAACTCTTTCCAGACGAAAGGAATCCCAGTCGAGAGGAATCCTGGTCGAAAAAAATGATGGTCGAAAATATTCCTGGTCGTAAGAAATACGGTTGAATGGAATCCTGGTCGAATGAAATCCTGGTCGAAAAGAGTCCGGTTTTGCCAAAAGTCGAAAATATTCCTAGTCGAAAGGAATCCAGGTCGAAAATAATCCTCCCTCCCCACTGAACCAACTTTGGCTGCACCGCATTGCACCGCAAGCAGAACATATAGATATATAGATATATGTTACTTATTTGCACTTGAATAAACACTTGTTAGTTAACCATTGAACTGATCAGTCATTCATTCGTCATTTTTGATAACACACAAAAATTTACAACTCTTACCTAACCGTCTTGAATAAATTGTTGAGCTGAGTGGTGCTTAAAACCCAAGAGGTAAAAATGCTTCACCTGTTGCTTCTTTGCACAGGTGAGTACTCACGTCAACAAAGCATGTCAGATGTAAATCCTTTCACATTTCATAAATCAGTAAAAAGAAGTTAAAACTGGCTAACTCGATATCATAGGTGCATAAAATAAACGTTACGATATTTATTCTTCTAAACACAATTTCATTATTTTCTTTGCAGGATCCAGAGATGAACAGAACCGTAACCAATTTCTTCAATTTTGATATAGACCGTCCAAGAGTTAATCTTTACGACATAAGTGGCTGTTTCAATGCAAACGAAAAGCGTCGCTTCTTATTTCAAATAAAAGGTATGGATAAACAACCGTCCCTTTTTTAATTTTTAATTTTTTTTATACAGTATAAATTAAATATACGGTAAAAATTTTAATTTATAGGTACTCTCGACATTCTCAATATCGCAAACTATGACGACCTCGAGAACTATGTGCTATTGGCTATTATCCAGAACTCTTTAGTCACAGCTCTTAGAGTAGCGCACATTGAGGTAAATTATCAAAAAAATAAAAATTAATAAAACAAATATTTACTTATTTAAATTTTAGATGAGTAGTGTTGAATCTAATACCGAGATTATGTTCACGTTACTTGAGAAGAAAAATGTAGAAGGCGATGGCAACATTAACGACAACGAATTATCAACGGACAAAGCTATCGGCATGTTCAAAGAGCAACTGAACGCCGGCAAAGTATACATCGAACTTCCAAGCAACGTAGTAAGTACAACTATTGGTTATATCGACGATAAATTGATACACAACTGTACATATTTCCTTTTTTTTATATTTTAGACTCAAGTTGCTCAAGCCGTGCCTAATTCACTTGTGGATTTGGCAGAACTCGTCAACAGAAAACCTGAAATAATATACATCGAACTTCCTTGCAACGTAGTAAGTACATTAGTACAACTATTATTATTTATATCAATGATAAATTGATATGTAACTGTACATATTTTCTTTTTTTAATATTTAGACTGCGCCTACTTCACCTGTCAATACCTCTCAACTTCCAGAAATTGTAAAAGGAAAATCTGAAAACAGTGGATATAGTGCTGGTAAATAAGATAATTATACAATTGAGCTAGAATATTTCGTTATCAAAGCTGGTACAAAGTTGATACGTACTGAAATTTAGGTTCCATGGCTGGTTTGGCAATTCCTATGATTATTTTAGGATTCCTATTAGGCGGCGGGGCAGCTTATCTTTACTTATTAAAACAAAAATAAGGTACAGTTGTATTTTTTTTTAATCCGCCAATTAAAATTTAGACATTTTCATTTATCCGTCATTATTCCAACGTAAAATATACTAATAAATTAATTTTTTTTATATCATTGGTGGTCGGATTTGGCGGATTAATGAAAGTGAACTGTTTCCTTATTTTCTCATAAACATTAACCGTAAATTGAATTAATTTTACAGCACAAAATGAAATTTATTAATGTAATGTAATTATTGTAGGTTCAATGGCTGGATTGGGCATTGGCATGATTCTTTTAGGTTTACTCATTGGATTTGGTGTCATTTATTATTTCAAACTTGGAGTCCGAAAGCCATCAGACGGCAGCTTCGAACCTAGACGTTTCGTCAACGATCCAGATGAAAACGCATAAACAAGAAAAAAAAATTGAATATAATCTATTTTAATAATATGAAAAAAATGAAATACTCAACTTATTTTAATAACACTTAAAGCAAATGTAATCAAATCATAATACTTGCACAATTGTTTACACTGGAGTCAGATATCTTAATAAATTAAAGTCCGTCCGGTTGGTTTTCCAAGTAGAAAATTGTTCCAGTCGTCATTTGTGTCATAACTAATTCACGGATTTCATCATGGAATGGGAATGTGAATGTTTACGGTCTACTTTCATATTTTTGGTCCAGATTATCATTTCTTCGGTCATTTCTGTCAACAAATAATTGTAGTACTAGCAGATACAAGGAGGGTGGCCAAGGGGGTCATGGTCACCCCCTTGAGCTTGAGAAACGGAAAATTTTCATTTTTTTGGAGAGTAAAAATCAATTGTCCAAAAAGTGTTTTTATTACCTTATTATTTACACTCTACAATAATTTAGTTACAGAATAAAGCACAAATTTATAAGCTCATAGAAGTCTACGAAGATGCGGGGGATATAAAAATTGGGGCGATGTTGACCGAGGTAATTACAAAGGAGTTATCAACCAAAGATGAATTTAAAAATCGTTCAGGATTTTACACTGAAACTCTTCGAGACCTCGACGCAAACGCAAGAAAAGACAAGAATGAAAAAATAGTCACCGCATATTTCCAGATTTCCAGAAAGTTTCACACAACCATTCGGGCCAAAATGACAATGCCAACTCTCGAAAAAGTTATTAGAAAAGTAACGGATGGTTGACAAAGTGGAAAAAATCACCGATGATCATTCGAAACTGGAAGCCAATGCGATATTTTCGCAAAACGTAAAACCTAAACCTAAATACGATCGTGCGAAAACCGTCCACAAACCCAATCAGAAACAGTGCAATCACTGTAAAAAACTCTGACACAACATTTCGGAATGTTTCTTCCTTAAAAAACAACAAAAATCCGCAAAAGTCGGAAATTTGTCGTACTTGCGATTTTTTCTTGCCCAAATAGGACCAAAAGAAATTACCGAAATCGAAAACCCATCGAATGAAAATTTTCTCATTTCTTTTACATCTTTTAGTAGTAAATGACTATTGACTATAACCAAAAAAAAGTTTTCAAAATTCATTTTTATTTTAATACTTGCACTTAACTAACTTTTAAAACTAAAATATTCTTACAAAGAAACAAAAGCACTATCCTACTACAAGTTAATAATGTAATCGTATTTTTACATTATCTTATCTCAGGAAAAGCTTTTCCCTTTAAAACAATTTTTATGCAATTGTGTCAATCTGATAATTCTCCATTAGTTTGACTTCATCTGTACTTTTTTTTCTTTCTCTAAATTGTTACGGAGTATTTCCAAATTACTCCCGTTTGTAATCACAATCAGAAAGGCGACAATGTCGCGGAAACAAAGGAAAAAGCGCGTAACGGTTTGTTACGCACAAAACACGAAAATGGCGTGTTTCAACAACTTCTCGTTGTTGCGATGGCGACGTCTTCTCCCTCTCGTTACTCACACGTACGATGGCGGTGGCGGGAACTCTGGATGAGATCACGGTGGCTCCTGCGAGGGCGATGGGTCACGGTGAGCGATTCCTCTTCTCCAAATATGTGTGTACCAGCCAACGGTGCTGGCTTTGCACGATGGGCAAAGAAAGCAGAGATCTCGAAACACACGAATGCTAACACGGTCAATACTAGCAAGTTTTGGATTAGCAGTGACATGTGTGTTGTTGGTTTCAGTGTGTATTCAAGAGTGTGCCAAATTTGATAATTCAAGCTTGGCACACTTCGGAATTGCAATTTGCTCAGTTTGGTTCAACAAAGGATTTTGCTGCACCAAAACGGTTAATTAGCTGTTCACCCCAGCCAATTTGGGGTGAAATGTGCTTGGGGAGTTTTCACCCCCCCCCCCCAGTCACATGACTGAGTTTGGCACACACCAAACTATTGTGAAATAAAATAAAACACAATTATTCTTTAAGTGGTGATTTTTATTTAATACTCCGTACAAAATAAGAAATAAAGTGAGATCATCACACGTAATATTATTTATTTTACTATAATAGCTGTGGATTAAACTTCTTTTTGCCGGCTTTTCGTTTGGTTGTGTTGTGTTTGCTGACGACGATGTGTGCCCAGCAACTACTCCTGATAAACGTAAGAAGGAAACAAACAAAAATTTAAAAAAGAAAAATCAATTATTTCCATTAATATTTAGGCCACCTTACTTTACCAACGGTTCCCAAATCGTACCATGCACTTGCTCAACTTCAATCAACTAAACTTAAGGCAACCATAAATTTAGAATACGCTAAATTAGGAGATGGTTACATCAGTTCTGAGCACGAAGACGTTAAAAGTATCCTTATTTTTGACGAACGCAGAAAACAATTGATCAGTATGGCAGAAAAAAACCATAAAAGAGGTAAAAATTATTATGTTTTCCAAACAAATTCGATATTAATAGTTTATTCAGGTGAAGAAGCCTGCACAGTGGAAACATTAAGCGACGAAAATGGATGGGACGTAGGAAAAGAAAATCACAAAAAAACCTCAATGACTGGAGCCGACTGGTACCTGAGATATGCAGCGGGTGATAAAAAAAAGAAATTAGTGGCCGTTGACTTGGGCAAAGGTATTGAGAACGGAGTAGAGGTGCAAATGTATGGAGTTTGCTTGACTTGGAAAGAAACGGGTGCCAAAGTCTATCTGAAAGTCAACATGACCACTAATAAGAACTGGACACCACTTCACGGTGGTCAAGAATCCGTGCCCACGTCAGTCTGGACAAAAGTCAGTGTAGACGGAGTAATTTCGGAGGACTTTGTAACTTTTTTCGAGTTTGAAAAAAGTTATGCACCTGAAGGCATTTTCAATGTAAGTTTTCATATCGTAATTTTTACGATTAATAAAGATTTGAGATTTTTTTTTCTAGATTCCAGATGGTGTTTTTTGTCACGGTTTGAATAATTTGGGCGGCAGAACTATTCCAAAACTTCCTAATAAATTTTCATATCAGTCTGAAATTATAACAAAATCGGCAGACGGACTTACGGATTTTATTGTTTATCACAACGTAAGTTTAAATAAAGACGATAGAATGAAATAAAAATCTTACTTTTTTGTTTTGTTACAGCATGTATTTGACAGTGAAATGAACTACACTCGATTCGACTACAGACCAATTGCTAAAGGACAAAAAATTGACACACAACACGAACATCCTGTAGGAGTGCTAACTGAAGTCCACGATTTCTGGAGTGGTAAACAAACTAAATTAAATGAGATAAACATTAAAATATGAATAATGAAATCGATTCTCAGGACTATCTTACACTTTTGACAAAACAACTGGCAAATGCAAGTTCGGTCCCATTCCAACTACCGCTGACGATGTGAAAGTTATAAATGGCAATAAAGTTATCATTAACAATCCGATGGCACATTTGGGGCTCAGCGATTACAACTATACATTTTACAAAGAAGAACGACGTCGTGGGATCGATGCACTTCAGTTCAGAGCCTACGACAAGAAAACTTTCCTCGTTCATGAATATTGGTTCTCATCGGTAAGTCGCCAGTTATCTGAAAATATTAAAAGAATGTTGTCATACTGACGTTATTTTGTCGTAAAAAAGGCAAAGAATATCATCCAAGAGGCCCATATCTTCAACCACATGCAGCCAATGATACACATTCAATACAACGTAATGGTAAGTGAAATTAATTAATTAATTTTTTAAGTGTAGTGTTGTCTTTTTATCTTATCGAGTTCGGAAGACATGACAGTATTTGTAGGTCAGATTAGAATCTGTTTCTACATCTCACAAGATATTGTAAGTTATAAAAAATTGCTGTTAATTTCATACTTGTCATTCACTTCTTGTCATTACAAATCTAACAAATAAAGTTTATGTCGGTGATTTTGTAATACCGTATTTCTATTTACATTTTGAATTTCATATTGGCAAGAGTATTGATGATTGAAATTGTATTTTATCGTAAAATTGTGAGCAATTTGAAACAAGTTTGGTTTCAAAGGTTTATGAACCACAAGCACTCTTGCGAGGTTGTAAAGACTTTAGAAATGCAATAAGTAATAAGGGTAAACCTAACCTAAACCAAGCGGGGAGGTGATGACTTGGGCATCTCTGCGACTGGAAATTACCATAAGAGTAAAAAGACTGGTGGGAGAGTAACAAAGGTGGGGTAAAATTGAGCGAATACATGGAATAAATAGAGTCGGCATTAATGTGAATAAAAGGTCTTAAAAAGAAGTGTGATGACGTCCCAGTAAACTGAACTAACTTTAGCTGCACTGCATTGCACCGCCCCTCGTGCTATAAATGTCACCAAACAAAAATTTGAAATACACACAACTTAAAAGAAAATATTTGTACGGTAAATTCCTTTCTCGTTGCTCATATCTTCTTCCTCCTTTCCATTCCTTTTATCCCCTCGAAACAAATAAGAGAAGATGAAAGTAAATCATCGTTTCATTTCATCTCTATGCTAATAGCGTGATGTCAGCTTATAGCAGTGGTTCCTAACCAGGGGTGCAAACACCCGTTGGTGTGCGAGCTGCTGTGCTAAAAATATATAATGTGTAGATTTTTATGATTACATTAGAGTATATTTGATGTCAGCAGGTTTTTTCCCTTCAAGATATTAAACAACATCTGTAATTCGTGTTTTGACAGTGACAAATTGGCAATTTTCTTTAGATGCATTCAGAACTTTCTGTTTGTGTTGGTTTCTGTGTTTATGTAAGCAGAATGGGACACGAAAAACAGCCATAAATCAACACAAAAACCATGACTGGAATGGTTTTTAAAGTGGTTTGGTTCGGGTTTTGTTTTTTACAGTCAAATTCAAAATGGCTGCCTCATAAAATCGTGGCTCGATCTGGCAATTGTTTTAACGCAAAATTATGCTCAAACACATGAGCCATTATTTGTTCATTGGGTGAAAAGGACGGAATTTTAATTGCCATTTACTTGAAAAACATCCAAACGAAACTAAAATTAAACAGACACAAAAACGAATATTCTCCACACATTCACAGTTAAATGAGCAAGTTTTTGTCTCGTTTTAGATGTTTACAGAGACTGAACATATCTTGGAGGTGCGAAAAAATATTTTTAAAATCTAAGGAGGTACCAAACTTCGAAAATATTAAGAACCATATAATGAAACATTTTACCAAAAAGAGAACAAAATAAAACACCAACCAATACATGGGAATAAAAAAGCCACCCACTTCATTGCACTGATGATGTAAGTTACGTACATGAAGATTAAATTTGTCACCCGCTTTAATTATTAATCTCGGTTGGTTACATCGTTTGCTTATAATAACATATTACAAAAATTTACAACTCTTACTTAACCATCTTGAATAAATTGTTGAGCTGAGTGGTGCTTGAGTGACAAGAGGTAAAAATCCTTCACCTGTTGCTTCTTTGCACAGGTGAGTACTCACGACAACAAAGCATGTCAGATGTAAATCCTTTCACATTTCATAAAACAATAAAAAGAAGTTAAAACTGGCTAACTCGATAACACAGCTGCATAAAATAAGCATTACGGTATTTATTCTTTTAAACATAATTTTATTGTTTTCTTTGCAGAATCCACAGGTGAACAGAACCGTAACCAATTTCTTCAATTTTGATGTTGACCGTCCAAGTGTTCGTCTTTACGACATAAGTGGCTGCTTCAGTGCAAAAGAAAAGCGTCGATTCTTATTTCAAATGAAAGGTATCGATACACAACCTTCCCATTTTTTAATTTTTTAATTAAATATACGGTAAAAATTTTAATTTATAGGTACTCTCGACATTCTCAATATCGCAAACTATGAAGACCTCGAGAACTTTGTGCTGTTGGCTATTATCCAGAACTGTTTAATCACAGCTCTTAGAGTGTCGCACATTGAGGTAAATTGTCAAAAAAATAAAAATTAATAAAACAATTATTTTCTTTTTTAAATTATAGATGAGTAGTGTTGGATCCAATACCGCAATTATGTTCACGTTACTTGAGAAAAAGAATGTAGAAGGCAATGGCAACCTTAAAGACAACGAATTATCAACGGACCAAGCTATCAACATGTTGAAAGCGCAACTTGACGCCGGCAAAGTATACATCGAACTTCCAAGCAACGTAGTAAGTACAACTATTAGTTATATCAACGATAAATTGTTATGCAACTATACATATTTCCTTTTTATTATATTTTAGGCTCAAGTTGCTCAAGCCGTGCCTAATTCACTTGTCGAACTGACAGAACTCGTCAACAGAAAACCGGAAATAATATACATCGAACTTCCATGCAACGTAGTAAGTACAACTATTATTTATATCAACGATAAATTGATATACAACTGTACATATTTCCTTCTTTTTATATTTTAGACTCAAGTTGCTCAAGCCGTGCCAAATTCATTTTTGGAACTTAAAGAACTCGCCAATAGAAAACCTGAAATAATGTACATCAAACTTCCATGCCACATAGTAAGTACAATTATTATTTATATCAACGATAAATTGATACTCCGTATATAACTGTACATATTTCCTTTTTTTTTAATATTTAGACTACTCCAATTACTCAAACCGTGCCTACTTCACCTGTGGAACTTTCAACTGTCAATACCTCTCAACTTGTGGAACTTTCAACTGTCAATACCTCTCAACTTGTGGAACTTTCAACTGTCGATACGTCTAAACTTCCAGAAATTGTAAACGGAAAACCTGAATACAGTGGCTATAGTGCTGGTAAATAAGATAATTATACAATTGAGCTAGAATATTTCGTTATCAAAGTTGGTGCAAAGTTGATATGTACTGAAATTTAGGTTCCATGGCTGGTTTGGCAATTCCTATGATTATTTAGGACTACTATTAGGCGGCGGGGCAGCTTATTTTTACTTATTAAAACAAAAATAAGCTAGTTGTATTTTTCTTTAATCCGCCAATTGAAATTTAGACATTTTCATTTATCCGTCATTATTTTAACGTAAAAATTAATAATAAATTAATTTTTTTTATAGCATTGGTGGTGGGATTTGGCGGATTAATGAAATTGAACTGTTTCCTTAGTTTGTCAAAATATAAACCGTGAATTGAATTAATTTTACAGCACAAAATGTAATTTATTAATGTAACATAATTATTGTAGGTTCAATGGCTGGACTGGGCATTGGCATGATTCTTTTAGGTTTACTCATTGGATTTGGTGTCATTTATTACTTCAAACTTAGACGTCGCAAGCATCGGACAGCAGTTTCGAACCTACACATTTCGTCAACAAACCAGATGAATAAGCATAATCAAGAACAATAATTGAAAATATTCTATTTTAGTAATATTAAAAAATTGAATAACTTTAATAACACTTAAAGCAAATGTAATCAAATCATAATTCATCCACAATTGTTTACACAGAAGTCAGTTATCTTAATAAATAAAACTCCGTCGGGTTGGTTTTCAAAGCAGAAAATCGTTCCAGTCGTCATTTGTGTCATAACTAATTCACGGATTTCATCATGGAACGGTCTACTTTCATATTTTCGGTCCAGATTATCATTTCTTCGGTCATTTCTGTCAACAAATAATTGTATAACTAGCAGTTACAAGGAGGATGGCCAAGGGGGCCATGGCTTGAGGAACGGAAAAATTTCAATTTTTTGTTTAAAAGTTGTTTTTTTTTAAATAAAATTCATGTTTAGGCCTAAAAAATTAAAATTCGGGCACAAAAAAATCTGGTGGCTTTCCTATTAACCTACTACTCCACTTCCATCTAGTGGATAAATTTTGAAATAACTAAGAAAATAAATACAACGCTCCAACTTCCCGACAAATGCTTGGTTTTAGAGGTCATCAGCGGTAGTTGTGAGATAGACGAAGTGACGGAGACCACAACTTTCGCCGGTTTGCTGCTATAATGAGTGGAGTCTTCAAATCCGTTTTGATCGATCTGAGCGGCACACTTCACATCGAAAGTTCACCCATTGCCGGAGCTATTGATGCACTGAAAAGGTATCAATACACAACAAACCTATGGAGTAAATCAACATACACAGTATAGCATGTAACTTATATAACTTACAAACGAAAAATGGCACGTAAAATACACACAATTCCCACAAAGTACACTAGACTCGGGCTTTAACGAGAGAACCGTGCTACATTCGGTTTGACTCGTCTTATTTGCTCGTCTTAGATTACGTGAAGCAAATTTTGGAATTCGTTTCGTAACGAATACAACCAAGGAATCGAAACGATTCCTTGTGGACCGACTCAATAGAATCGGTTTTGATATTAAACCATCGGAAATATTCACTTCGTTGACAGCTGCACGACAACTTATCGTCGCAAAAGATGTCCGACCCATGTTTTTTCTCGAAGAAGCCGCCATGGAGGATTTTGAAGGTGATTTTATTATTTTTTATTTTTTCGTATTTTAATTTAATGTAATATGTAAATAACGCGTGTTTTTTGTTTCAGGAATCGAGACCGAAGATCCAAATTGTGTTGTCATTGGTCTGGCACCAACGAGTTTCCATTACGACAAACTGAACACTGCATTTCGACTCGTTTTAAATGGAGCGCCTTTGATCGCAATACATAAGGCGAGATACTACCAAACTCCTGACGGGCCATCTTTAGGCCCTGGTCCGTTCATCAAGGGCCTCGAGTATGCTACTGATGTCAAAGCTCAAGTAGTTGGGAAGCCAATGTCGACTTTTTTTAATGAAGCTGTTAAATCGCTGAATTGCAAATGCGATGAAACTATTATGATCGGTGATGTGAGCAATTTGCCATCATTATTTTTAAAATTGTAATTTATAATTTAAGCGATGGTTTTTGCTGCGCAGGATGTACGAGATGATATTGGAGGAGCGCAGCAGTGTGGAATGAAGGGTATTTTAGTAAAAACAGGTGAAAATTGTAGATGAATAATATAAATTTAATTTTTAGATGTTAATGCAAATTTCTTGTTGTATTTTAGGGAAATATCGGGAGGGCGATGAAACGAAAATTGACCCGCCGCCTAGACATGTTGTGCCAGATTTTCCAGCAGCAGTTGAATTAATTTTGCACTCCTGAAGAAATATGTTCTAAATGTATAAATAAATTGCTTGAAAAAGTGTTTTTTAGGAATTTTTATTTAAAAATAAAAAATTTTAACAAAAACTAAGAAATCCAATTATTTTTTTGACGTTTTGTTGGCATATTAATTTAAATATGAAATGAAAAAACATTTTAATTAATCATTAATTATATACTGCGGATGTTCAAGGACATTCCCACCTTTTTCCTTTCCTGTTTTTTCTTTAAATGAATCAATCAACTTGACACATTGTAGTGGTTTGTCACTCTTCCATATAGGAAACCCAAACTATTTATTAAAATGTTAAATTTTAGATTAAATTTAAATATTTTACTATTTTCCATAAGTTGTTAATTTACAATTAATTTTGATTATCTTTTTTTAATGATTTTTTATTTATTGGGACTCGAAATAGTTGATTGAACATCGAGGCGTCCCACAGCTTTTGTTTCCTCAACATTGCACCACGATTGCACAATGAGTCTACAGGTCAACTCCGCCTTCCGCTCTATCAAGTGAAGAATAAATACTTAAACTTTCTGCGCTCGCATGGTACTAACACCGTAGTGCCAGGTGGGACTCGACGTGCTACAAGTTAGCCGAAATGGACGCACATTGTGGTTCATCGTTTTGGGTAAGTTTTTTTTAGCGGTACTAAAAATAAATATAAATTACGGTAAATCATTATCTTGATTTAATGATCAATAAAATTTCGAATGTGGATCTGGAATTTATTTGCACATACGTACACGTGGAAAAAAAAAATAATTTTTTGTGATTTACGAATACTGGTTATGCAAATAAGTAGTAACACGAGCATATGTTTATAAATTAAGAACGGGAAAAAAAATAAGGAAATAAAATAAATAAATAAATCAGGAAAAAAAAAATTAATTTTGATCATTAAATTACATAATTATTTTTTCATGAAAAATTAGGTAAAAATACATGTTGGTGAAGGTCGATTTTTATTTTTATTTTTAGTTTTTATTTCTATTTTTAATTTTTTTTTTGTTTATTTCTAGGATTGGTCCATAGTATGGGAAACCGACAACCCAGATTTCACAGATTGTTTTCAAAAAACAGTTTTATTGTGGATTCCGTGTGGTTTTTTATGGATATCATTACCTTTTGAAATTTATTCAGTGAAAAAGCATAGGAGGAGATCTATACCATGGACACCTTTAAATTCCATGAAATTAGTATGTTATAAAAAATAAATTTTATATTAAATTATTATTATTAATTTTTTTTTTTAAATTATAGATTTTGAATTTCTGTTTAATCGTGTTAGCCTTGACGGAGTTATTTTATTGGGTAGCCGCGAGAGAATGGACGGATATCGCTTCCGTCAATTATTATTCAACTTTCATAAAAAGTCTGACTTTTGTACGTTATCGAATGCCGTAACTTTTTATTAAAATTTACAAATTTGTAATTCACAAACAACTCTGCGCCCGTTCATCAATCGTCAAATGCAAACCTAAAATTTTTCTTTCTATTTTTAGATGTTCACAACCATCTTAATATTATATCACCGCTTAAAAGGCCGAATAAATTCGGGTGTTCTGTTTATATTTTGGTTTCTATTAACCCTTTCTGCAACCATTAGCTTTCGTACATTTATGATATCCGGGCTGAACAAAGTAAACAAAAAAAATCACATCAAAAAAGTATTTTGTAATATTTATCCTTATAATTTAAAGGATGCAGATTCACCGGCACCCAGTTTATTCTTATTTGTGTGTTGTGTTGTCTCTTATCCTTTGATCGTGGTGCAATTGGTGTTATCGGCGATTTCTGATAGGATATCAGTAGAATCTACAGAAGAAAAGGTGTGTTTACACAATATATTATAGTAATTCTATAATCAGATTTAATTAATTTTAATTTTTTTTTAAATCAGAATGTGTGTCCGATTATACACGCGACTCTATTATCGCGTTTTTTTTTCTCTTGGTTTGATAAGTAAGTTTAAGAGACCACAATTTTGAGTAAAAAATAGAAATTCAGTGTTTGAAATTTTATTTAGAATGACTTATATTGGATTTCGTCGTCCGCTGACCAAGGATGATCTTTGGGATTTATTGCCCCAGTATCGTTGCTCTTACAACTTTCCAAAATTTCAAAAAAACTGGCAACTAATCTCCAAAAAACAATCCCTGTATGAATTTAACGTATTATCGATATCAAATTTAGATTGTATTAATTTATCTCTCTTGATTTCTCCAAGGTCTGGCAAAACTCCATCCATTTTATCGGCTCTGGGAAGAACGTATTGGTTTCCATTCTTACTTACTGGTATTGCTCAATTTGGAGCAAATGTGACAGATTTTACAACACCTTTTGTACTAAGGTACTGAAAACTTCAATTTAATGTTACTAATTTCTAATACGAATTATTTTATTTCCAGATTTCTGATTGATTTTGTCAGCAGCGACGAGCCAAGATGGCGGGGATATTTATATTGTTGCCTTATAATGATTATGGGATTCATGGCTGCCTTTTTCTATACCCAGCAATACTGGATTGCATTTCGGATGGGTATGCAGTTACGAGCGTCAATTATTTCCGCTATTTACAGAAAAGTGAGTTAATTTTCACACGAATTCGACAACTCGTGTTAATACGTCGTTTATTTTTCCAGGCGTTACGAATGAATAGCAATATTAAAAACAGTTCTTCCACTGGAGAAATTGTGAATTTAATGTCGATTGACACGGAACATTTACACGATGTGATACCCGAATTCCATACGTGTTGGGTTGGAACGATTCAAATTGGCGTATGTTTTTACTTGCTGTGGAACGAATTGGGGATTTCTACACTTGCCAGCTTAGCGACGTTAGCTCTAATGATTCCAATAAATGGTTACATTGCGAATCGTTTGCAGAATGTGCAAATTAAGCAAATGAAGTTTAAGGATCATCGTGTTAAATTAATGAATGAAATTCTGGCTGGGATTAAAGTGTTGAAGCTGTACGCGTGGGAAAACTCCTTCGGATCCCAGCTGAGTGGGGTCAGGAATAAGGAATTGCAGATGCTGAAAAAAAACGCATATTTAACTGCAGTTGTTGAATTCATGTTTGGCAATCTTCCAATTCTTGTGGCTTTGTCGACTTTTATCACCTACACACTAATCGATGAAAATAACGTTTTAGATGCCAAAAAGGTTTTTGTCTCCATTTCCTTGTTTAATATCATGCATTATCCATTGATAATTGTGCCTATGATGATTGTCGGTGTAGTTCAGGTAAATACAAACAATTGTAAGCCTCAACTGATGTAAAAACAGTTTTGCTCATTATTTAGGCGATCGTATCCACAAGAAGACTGAATAAATTTCTAAATCAGGAAGAATTGGATCCACTCGCAGTGTCTCACGATATTGCTTCCAGTAAGTTGACGTAACGAATTTCTACAACAAATGATTAATAAGTATTCCAATAGAAAATGCAATTGATATCGAGAATGGAACCTTTGCATGGGCTTCGGACGGTGAACCCATTTTAAACTCCATTAATTTAACCTGTCCACCGGGTCACCTAGTAGCAGTGTTGGGTCCGGTTGGATGTGGAAAATCATCGCTCTTATCAGCAGTATTGGGCGAAATGGAAAAACGAAGTGGTCACGTCAATACAAGAGTATTTTCATTTGCTTTCGCACCGAAAATCAATGCAACTAATAAAAATTCTTCTAGGGTTCTGTCGCGTACGTTGCTCAGCAAGCGTGGATTCAAAATGTCACTCTGCGCGATAACATAACGTTCGGTTTGCCGTTTGACAAACACAAATACGAGAAGGTGATCGAAGCGTGCGCCTTGAAACCCGATTTGGAGTTATTACCAGCGGGAGATCAGACTGAAATCGGGGAAAGAGTAAGCGACGAATGATTTGTTTCGCGATGATTTAAACGCGGTTTCTATTTAATTTAGGGCATTAATTTGAGCGGAGGCCAGAAACAGAGAGTGAGTTTGGCCAGAGCCGTGTACAGTAATGCGGATGTTGTCCTTTTGGACGATCCGTTGAGTGCCGTGGACTCGCACGTGGGCAAGCACATATTCGATCACGTCATAGGTCCGAACGGTTTACTTAGAAAGAAGGTGAAAAATATTACCAAATTTATTTCCCCCAACATTTTACTGAGTTTTGGGGTATATTTTCAGTCGAGATTATTCATCACGAATAGCATTGGTCACCTGCAACAAGTGGATACAATTGTCGTGCTAGACAAAGGTCGAGTGAGTGAATTTGGAAGTTACGATCAACTGTTGGAAAACAAAGGAGCTTTTGCAGAATTTTTACTTAATTATTTAACCGAACATGATGCTGCTTCGCTGAATGAAGAACAATTAACAAGTACGATCCCTTGTAGAGCATAATTAAACGATTACAATAATATATTTTTGTTTAATTAAAAGATTTAGGATGCATTAGAGAAGAGGTAGCCCGGCTGACCAGTCTAGAATCCGACTCGTACGTAGCAAAAAAATATACTTTAATAACATCAATCACATCGAGAATTTTCTAGATCGGTTGTAAAAGGTATGGAACCGTCGAGTCCAGGTCCCAAAAGCCCCGGCGTGAGAAGTTTCTCTTCCGACGTCGGTGACAGCGGAATACCTTTCGGCTTCGGCAAAAGAATATCGCGAAGTATGAGTCAAGAAAGTTACGTCTACAAGCGCCATTTATCTCGCGAAGACTCAAAACCGGACAAAACAAAAAACATGGCGACATTAATTGAAATGGAAACAGCCGAAACCGGACAAGTATTTAGACGATCCCTCGTTTGATTTCAATTCAATTCAATTCGATTTTCCCATGTATTTTCAGGTCAGTATGAAAATCTACATGAAATACTTTCGAGCTGTTGGACTCAGCATAATCATCGTGTGTTTTGCCGCATTTGCATTGTCCACTGCGTGCGGAGTAGGAGCAAACACTTGGTTGAGTTTGTGGAGTCAAGATCCTCCATCGTCCACTATGGACACTCGAATTCAACGATTAACAGTTTACGGCGCTCTCGGAATAGGTCAAGGTGAATATAAAATGAAAAAGTCCGCTATTTCCTTTTAAGTTTAATCATTTTGAGTTACTTGCAGTGAGTTTACTTCTGATTGGTTGTCTCGCATTGGCCAATGGATCGGTTAGAGCGTCGCGAAATTTACATAACTCAATGTTGAACAACATTTTACGATGTCCGCTCTCTTTCTTCGACACGACACCGTTGGGTCGAATTCTCAACCGCTTTTCCAAAGATATCGATTTGGTGGATGGCGAACTCGCTCAAAACATTTATCCCATATTGGGCACCTTTTTGGAGACCATTGCAATAATAATTGTCGTCACCATGAGCACTCCGATAATTCTTAGCGTTATTTTCCCAGTATTTATCGTCTATTACCTCGTGCAGGTAAAGTTTATGGAAAAACGTGCTCCGAATTGGTGCGAAAATGGTTTCTCTTTTACAGAGGTTTTATATTTCGTCTTCGAGGCAGTTGAAACGTTTATCGTTTATTAGTCACTCGCCTATATTTTCACACTTTTCGGAAACGCTTTTTGGTACGAGTACAATCCGTGCCTACACTCGAACGGACGATTTCAGCCGGGAGAACGAACGACTCGTGGATGAATATCACAAATGTGATTTTCCAAATCTTGCCGCTAATCGGTAGTATGAAAAAAATCTATCAAAGTAGCATTTAACTGATAGAGAATATTTTTCTCAGGTGGATTGGACTTCGCCTTCAATTACTAGGTTCGTTTGTGTCTTTTTCTGCAGCTTTATTTGCAGTTGTAGCTAAAGATAGTTTAGATCCCGGCACTATGGGTTTGACTGTTAGTTACGCATCAACGGTAAGAATAATAAGAATTGTGAGGTTCAGTATTAATCAATTTTTTTTTTAAAATAACAGATGGTTATTATGCTTATTGTTCTCGTGCGCACTGCGTGCGAATTGGAAGCTAATATCGTATCGGTTGAGAGGATTTCGGAATACACTAATATTCCTTCAGAGGCACCGTCAATTATCGAAGGCAGAAGACCCGCTGATGGGTGGCCCGAAGAAGGAATAATTACATTTAATAATTACGAAACTAGATACAGAGAGGGGCTCGATCTAGTATTGAAAGGGCTCACGTGTGATATATACAAAGAAGAAAAGGTGAATTCGTTTAAATAAATTTGTACTTGCTGCTATAATTTGATGCAATCGGTTTCAGATTGGAATCGTGGGACGAACGGGAGCTGGAAAGTCTTCCTTGGCTTTGGCCTTATTTCGCATAATCGAACCTACCAATGGCACAATCATCATCGATAATATTGATACGACCAAAATCGGACTGGCTGATCTTCGCTCAAAACTCACCATTATTCCTCAAGTGAAAAATAAATGGAAGAACTCAAAAGAAAATAGTTTTCATAAATTTGTATTTTTCCCCTTCTAAAAACAGGATCCGGTACTGTTTTCCGGTACTTTGAGAATGAACTTGGATCCGTTTGAAAAATATTCGGACAATGAAGTGTGGCAGGCGTTGGAACATTCGCATCTCAAGTCGTTCGTGTCGTCGTTGGCGAACGGATTGCAACACGAAATCAACGAAGGAGGCGAAAACTTGAGGTGAGAAAGGAAACGAGTTTGGGGTTGAGTTTTTCTGAATTTATATTCGTCCACTCCAGTGTGGGGCAAAGGCAATTGGTTTGTTTAGCGCGCGCCCTTTTACGAAAGACAAAAGTTTTGGTTTTGGACGAAGCAACGGCAGCCGTCGATTTGGAAACGGACGATTTGATTCAAGCGACCATCAGAAAAGAATTCGCCGATTGCACCGTCATAACCATCGCTCATCGATTAAACACAATTATGGATTCAACCAGGTATTATTTGTATTTCAAATTAAGTGCACTGTCATTTAATTAACATTTGATTTGCAGGATAATGGTTTTAGACCAAGGGAAAATAAAGGAATTTGATTCACCCGTGAATTTACTTAACAATACGAGCACAATATTCTACAGTTTAGCACAGGACGCTGGACTAGTTTAATATTAATTCATATTTCTAATTAAAACATTGAAATTGCATTTATGATTTGTTATATATTATATTTCATAAAATATAAGAAAAAAGAACAAATTTTTATATTTTCATAAGCATTATGTCAATTCATTTTGTATACGATTAATGGAGAATAAATACTAATCTGTTATATATATATGTATATATGCCGGGCAGGGTGTTCACTCTAAAGCGATCCAAGCAAATTACAAGCTGCCATCACACAGTTTAAAAAAATAAGAAAATAGTTCCTGTGGTATTGTGAGTCATTAACGAAGCGATAGGTTTGGTGTAACCAAGTAGACTGATTTATTCAAACAAAGAAATTGTTTAAATACACGTGATGTTACGTATATGATTGGTTAGTTAACGATGTGACGGTGACTACCTTATTCCTACCAAATGGTAGTATCGGGAATAAATTGAAGTAAGTGAACAACATATGAGATAAATAAATACAACATGATTCTCAACACACTACATTTTAATGGTCACCAGATGTGATTATTATTATACTAATCATTCTGGCCAATATACAAGAAAATATTGCCACAACTTGGGATGGTTATTAGTTTGAATAACTGAATCCAGTTATTCACAACCAAATACAAATTAACTTCAATTTGTAAATTGTTTTACTTCACTAATAAACTGAATGCAGTTTGCTAGAACGAGTGGTTCAGTGACCGCGAGATTATATTGTATGCGGCGAAAGGGCTAAGCGACTTTCGTTCTCGTTCGTTTCCCAGTCGTAAGGCAGTGCTGGCCTGGTCCGGCGGGCTACCGGGAATTTCCCGGTGGCCTGTGGCCCAATGGCCCGTGGCGGCCCTACCGTAGCTTGTCCCTGGCCCACCGTAGCCTGTCCCTTTCAGATTTCCCGGTACTAAATTTGTATCCAGTCCAGCCCTGTCGTAAGGTTCTTGTTATCATACTGCTTCTGAAATTGCAAAATTCACATACGCCCCTATCACCAGTTGTGATGTTGAATAGTATTTTTCCCAATTTAAGTCTGTCTCTTCTGACAAGCGACACAGTTTTACCACACAACACTTAGAAACGGCACTGATTTGTTATTGCAACAAATGATGAATAAATAAATAAATAAATCTCTCAATAATTACGGTTCCCTAACCGTCACAAAGAGATGCAGATGTGATGACCGATTACGATGGAAAGTGGTCGCGGTTGAGTGAAGGTATTGTATCTACCATACATTAAAAGCAAAAGAGTCCGAGAAACAATTTTATTCTCAAACAAGTAAACATCTGTAATGCATGGAAGCATTACATATTAGACTTCTAAACCCCTTCTACACTTTTCTGTGTAGAAATATATCTGTCCGTCTGTCCAAAATAAAATCACACAAATAAGATCGATTTTTGCTAATAAAAAGTCAACCGTTTATCCGATCGAAAAGTTATTAGCACCATCGTTTTCAGCGGCAAAATCTACACAGGAAACTTTGATTAAACATTCTAATCGGTCCTTTTTTCAAAATATTGGGTTTTTTCTTGGTCGAATCCAAATTTTGCATAAATTTCCTATCATAAACTTTCTAAACATCAGGTTTAGAAGTCTAAAACGACAAGGCCATTTTTCCACATTGGTGAGTATTTAAAAATAATAATTTTATCTGTTTCAACTCGTTTCGCCTGTTTTTAATTTTATTTTTATCGTTTTCAACTTGTTTTTATCTTTTATTTACACGTTTTTTCTGTTTTACACGTTTTTACTCTTTATTTACTCGTTTTCAACCTTTACTTACATGTTTTCACCCTTTATTTAAACGTTTTTATCTTTTATTTACACGTTTTTACCTTTTATTTACAACCAATGTGCACCAGTCAACTACCCATTGACTCATATGGTTCAATGCGATTGATCAACTTCCCTTTGGCCCACGATAATAAGGTGGTCTTCCCGAGTGGTCTTCCTGAGAACGTGGTTTTCAATCGAGAACTAGACTCAAGAAGCTGAATCACGCGAGAGATTGCATACTTTTGATTTTTTCCCTTTGGCTGAAAATGAAAACACGTGCAATTTTTTTTTTATCGTTTTCAAATAATCATGCGCGATTTGTCAAAGAATCGCAAGTGAAAACGCACCTAGCTGATGATTTCAATGGCACCATGAAAATTCACCCTTGACCTTTGATTCATGGTCAACCAATTTTTAACTTCTAAACCATTTGAGTTTGAGATATGAAAAAATGTTCAATTACAAAGTTGTAAAGCATGATTTGTTTCCTCGGAAAAAGTTGTTTTTATCAGATTTCAAAACGGTTGACCATGATTCCAAGGATAAGGGTCAATTTTTATAATGCCATTTGAAATCAGCACTCCTTATTTAAATGTTTCAACAAATTTTTGAATTTCTGTTTTGTTCTTCTGTAATTCACCTGGAACACTTTAAAGTGAACACCCTTACATAGGATATGTGGTTATTGGTTACAAAATGATTTTTCCATACTCCGTATTCCAGCACGACAACTGTTGTTTGTCCTTGTTATTTCTACTTGTGTTTACCTAAATTGGTCGATTCAAAATAGACCCTTCCAACATATACGCTTCCAACTACCGTGATAGCGTTCAATTACAAGGAAAACTAAACAGTCAACACATGGACTCTCATTTACTGGATGAACATTGTCATTCATCGTTTTGGGTGAGTTTGTTAACCCTTTAATAGTGCTAATTCAATTTAATGTTTTATTTATTTATAAAATATGGGATATGTTTTTGTGTACGTACCAGCACTTGTAATTTGGAGTTATGGACACAGATAAACATATTTTTTAAAGGAAAAAACTTACTGCCTACACATAAACATTTCTTTTGTTTAGGATTGGCAAGTTGTGTGGGAAAGTGACGTTCCAGACTTCACAGATTGTTTCCAAAAGACCGTTCTCACGTGGATTCCATGTGCATTTTTGTGGATATGTTTCCCTTTTGACGTTACTTCAGTAACAAAATATAAGATACCTAACCCATGGACGGCTCTAAACATTACCAAATTAGTATGTAATCAAATAAGATGAAAACAAAATAAAATTAAGCTTTGATCACTTACTTTTCTCATTAAATTTCATTTCCTTTCAGGTTTTGAATTGTTGTTTAACCGTGTTAGCCGTAGCCGAGTTATTCTATTGGGTATTCGCGAGAGATTGGATGGATGTCGCTTCCGTCAATTATTCTTCAACTTTCATAAAAAGTCTATCTTTTGTACGTGAATTCACAAAACTATTTAGACAAAACAGCATTTTTAAACAAAATATTTAAACTACTTTACCAAGTGTTGTCTGTTTCTTATTTTTAGATGTTTGCCACCGTCTTAACATTATACCACCGGTCAAAAGGTCGAAGATCCTCAGGTGTTCTCTTTATATTTTGGCTTTTGCTAACCCTTTCTGCAACTATAACCTTCCGCACTTTTATTATATCAGAACTAAACGCTGTAAGTATAAAATCCGATAGAAAAAAATCCAATTGATAATTTCATTTTATTTATTTTCCAATTTGAGCACAAAAATTCATCCTTAAGCCTATTCCTATCAGTGAGTTGTTTCACATCATATCCCTTGATCGTAGTCCAATTGGTGTTATCAACTATTTCTGACGTGACATCACTTGAACGCAAAAAAACAAAAGTATGTTTACAACCGTGTTACGTAATCAGTTTAAAAACATTTTTTTTTTAATCAGAATGATTGCCCCATTGTAAATGCAACTCTATTGTCTCGTTTTCTTTTTTCCTGGTTCGACAAGTGCGTTTGTTTCAGTTCAATTGTAATGTGCACATATTTCTAAACCCTACAAATAATTTTCTGTATCAATTTCCGTAGAATGTGTTACCTCGGATTCCGACGAACACTAACCAAAGATGATCTTTGGGATTTGTTAGACAACTATCGTAGCTCTTCCATCTTCCCAAAATTCCACAAAAACTGGAAAAAAGTTTGCAAGAAACAATCCTCGTATGCATTTAAAATCAATTTGACAATTTAATATGTTTAATAAACCGATTAAAGGGCTCGGAAAACACCATCAATTTTATCCGCTTTGTCAAGAACCTTTTATCTACCTTTTATACTCATTGGTTTACTCCAATTTGGAGCAACAATAACGGATTTCACAACACCATTTGTCCTAAGGTAGCGCTTAACCAATGACACTATACAAAACTCACAATATTTATATCAATATTTTTTCCTTAATTACTAGACTTCTCATTGATTTTGTCAGCAGTGACGAACCAAAATGGCACGGTTATTTATACTGCTCTATCATACTATTTATGGAAATTTTGGCTGTCTTTTGCTACAGTCGGCAATACTGGATCGCATTTCAGTTGGGAGTGCGCTTAAGAGCATCACTTGTGTCCACCATCTACAGAAAAGTGAGTTTATTTTACATTTATCTCCCATCTTTAATGCCGCAATTCTGTCACAGGCAATACGAATGAACAGCAATACTAAAAACGGTTCATCAACGGGGAAAATTGTCAATTTAATGTCCATCGATACTGAGCGTTTAATCGACATATTGCCCGAAATCCACACGAGTTGGGTCGGATTGGTGAAAATTGGCGCAGCAATTTACCTCCTGTGGCAGGAACTAGGTGTTTCCATACTCACCAGCACGGCCACATTCCTCCTAATGATCGCAATAAACGGCTACATTGCAAGACGATTGCAACGTTTGCAAGTCAAGCAAATGAGCTTTAAGGATCAACGTGTCAAATTAATGAGTGAAATCCTAGCTGGGATAAAAGTGCTCAAGTTGTACGCTTGGGAAAACTCTTTCGAATCCCAGCTGAGCGGGGTCAGGAGTAAGGAACTACAGACACTAAGGAAAAATGCATATTTAAGTGCAGTAGTTGAGTACTTGTTCGGCACGCTTCCGATTCTTATGGCTTTGTCGGCTTTTATCAGCTACACGCTAATCGATGAAAATAACATTTTAGACGCCAAAAAGGTTTTTGTGTCTATCTCGTTGTTTCATATTATCCATTATCCTTTGCTAAGAGTGCCATCGATAATAGCCCGTATACTGCAGGTAAACACGAGCTTATATTTGATTAAGAATTTTATTTTATTTCATTCATTCCGTGTAGACACAAGTTTCCATAAAACGACTTAGTACATTTTTGAATCAGGCGGACTTAAATCCAAATGCCGTGTCTCGTGACATTGCATCAAGTAAGTAGACAATTTGTGAAATGTATTAACATTTTTACACATTTTTACTTTAGAAAATGCAATTGAGATCGAGAATGGGACGTTTGCTTGGGATTCGGACGATGAACCCATTTTAAATTCCATTAATTTAACGTGTCCACCGGGGCATCTAGTGGCAGTGTTGGGTCCAGTTGGGTGTGGAAAATCCTCGCTCTTGTCAGCCGCGTTGGGCGAAATGGAAAAACGAAATGGTCACGTTAACATCAAAGTATTGTCATTTGTTTTCGTAGTTGTGAGACACCATTGGTAATGTTATTGTTTAGGGTTCTGTCGCGTACGTGGCTCAGCAGGCGTGGATTCAAAATGTCACTCTGCGCGATAACGTGACGTTCGGTTTGCCGTTTGACAAACATAAATACGAGAAGGTGATCGAAGCGTGCGCTTTGAAACCCGATTTGGAGTTATTACCAGCGGGAGATCAGACTGAAATCGGGGAAAGAGTAAGCGACGAATGATTTGTTTAACGCTGATTTAAACGCGGTTTCTATTTAATTTAGGGCATTAATTTGAGCGGAGGCCAGAAACAGAGAGTGAGTTTGGCCAGGGCCGTGTACAGTAATGCGGATGTTGTCCTTTTGGACGATCCATTGAGTGCCGTGGACTCGCACGTGGGCAAACACATATTCGATCACGTCATAGGTCCGAACGGTTTACTTGGAAAGAAGGTGAAAAATATTGCCAAATTTATTTTTTCAATCATTTTACTGAGTGTTGTGGTATATTTTCAGACGAGATTATTCATCACGCATGGCATTGCTCACTTGCAGCAAGTCGACAAAATTGTCGTGCTGGACAAAGGTCGAGTGAATGAAGTTGGGAGTTATGACGAACTCGTAGAAAACAAAGGAGCGTTTTCGGAATTTTTGCTTAACTATTTAACCGAACATGATGCTGCTTCGGTGAATGAACCATCACGCCAGTCCGACAACAATGACGATGTTATACACTTCGGTTTAAAACGAAGACGTAGCAATATTTCAATTCAAGAATGTTTAAAGTTCAAATCCCAAGTGGAAAAATCGTTTTCCGATAAGCAAAAAATGGCCACATTGATTGAATCAGAGACCGTTGAGACGGGACAAGTATTTTGACAATCCCGAATGTCATTTTTCTTTTTAATCTTGACATATTTTTAGGTCAGTACAAAAATATACATTAAATACTTCCGAGCTGTTGGATTCGGCATCATTCTAGCATGTTTTGTTGCCTTTACCTTGTCCGCAGCGTGTGGAGTTGGTGCAAATACATGGTTGAGTTTATGGACTCAAGATCCGCCATCTTCCAACATGGACACCCGAATTCACCGATTAACAGTTTACGGCGCTCTCGGAATAAGTCAAGGTGAAATTAAATAAAAAAAATGTAATAATAACACTTTAAACTTAACATTAAGTACAGTGGCATTACTTTTGGTCGGTTGTCTCGCCTTGGTTTATGGATCGGTCAGAGCATCTCGCAATTTGCACAACTCGTTGCTGCGCACCATTTTACGATGTCCACTTGTGTTTTTCGAGACGACACCTTTGGGTCGAATTCTCAACCGGTTTTCCAAAGATGTTGATACAGTGGATGGTAAACTTGCTCAAATTATTTACCCCATGTTGAACCTGTCTTTGAAAATCATCGCAATTATGGTCGTTGTGACCATGAGCACTCCTCTGGTTCTCTGCGTGATTTTGCCGGTATTCATCGTCTATTTCCTAGTGCAGGTAGAAGAATTAATTTCAGACAATTGGAACAATTTCACTCATTTGTTTGGTTTATAGCGCTTTTACATCGCCTCTTCACGCCAGCTCAAACGATTGGCATCCATTAGTCACTCGCCCATATTTTCCAATTTTACGGAAACTCTCTTTGGCACGAGTACGATTCGAGCTTACAATCGAACGGGTCATTTTGTTATAGAAAACGAAAGACTGGTCGATGAATATCACAAATGTAATTTTCCAAGCCTCGCTGCCAATCGGTATTGTAAGAAAAGTCGATTTTCAATGACATTTTTGCAAAGAGTATTGTATTCTCAGGTGGATTGGTCTTCGCCTGCAATTACTCGGAGCGTTTGTTTCTTTCGCTGCAGCTTTGTTCGCTGTTATTGCTAAAGATAGCTTAGATCCTGGAACTATGGGCTTGACTGTTAGTTATGCGTCGACGGTAATATTTGATATGAAAATGTTTATAAAATGTCAGATTACTATAACTTTTTATTAACAGATGACTATCACCTTTATTTCTCTCGTTCTTTATGCGAGCGAATTAGAAGCAAATATTGTATCGGTTGAGAGAATTTCAGAATACACTAATGTCGTCTCGGAAGCTCCAGCCGTTATTGAAGATACCAGACCCGCCGAGGGTTGGCCTCAAGAAGGTGTAATTGCGTTTAATGGATACGAAACCAGATACAGAGAAGGACTCGACCTTGTTTTGAAAGAGCTCACGTGTAAAATATACAAAGAAGAAAAGGTGAGTTTATTTTAAATGAATTTGTACGCAGCTATACTTTGATAACATCGGTTTCAGATTGGAATCGTGGGACGAACGGGAGCTGGAAAGTCTTCCTTGGCTTTGGCCTTATTTCGCATAATCGAACCTACCAATGGCACAATCGTCATCGATAATATTGATACGACCAAAATCGGACTGGCTGATCTTCGCTCAAAACTCACCATTATTCCTCAAGTAAAAAATGATAATAGAACACACATGAAAGTAGTTTTCGTAAATTATTTTTTTTCCTTCTAAAAACAGGATCCGGTACTGTTTTCCGGTACTTTGAGAATGAACTTGGATCCGTTTGAAGAATATTCGGACAATGACGTTTGGCAGGCGTTGGAACATTCGCATCTCAAGTCGTTCGTGTCGTCGCTGGCGAACGGATTGCAACACGAAATCAACGAAGGAGGCGAAAACTTGAGGTGAGACAGGAAACGAGTTTGGGGTCGAGTTTTTCTGAATTTGTTTTCGTCCACTCCAGTGTGGGGCAAAGGCAATTGGTTTGTTTAGCGCGCGCCCTTTTACGAAAGACAAAAGTTCTCGTTTTGGACGAAGCAACGGCAGCCGTCGATTTGGAAACGGACGATTTGATTCAAGCGACCATCAGAAAAGAATTCGCCGATTGCACCGTCATAACCATCGCTCATCGATTAAACACAATTATGGATTCAACTAGGTATTATTTGTATTTCAAATTAAGTGCACTGCCATTTAATTAACATTTGATTTGCAGGATAATGGTTTTAGATCAAGGCAAACTGAAAGAATTCGATTCGCCCATTAATTTACTGAATGATAAAAATTCAATATTCTACAGTTTAGCACAGGCTGCTGGATTAGTTTAACATTAATTTTCTTGTAGAAATTATATTTTCGTTTAACTTTTTAATCTGCAAATGCATTTCATGGTTTTATGATTCACATTCAATAAATAATATTACATTCCGTACTTTTAGTGTGTATTTTGTTTGATCTGATTCACCAAACACCAACGAATATATTAAATGATTCAAAATACTCGTTTTCTACCGCGCGCGGGCGAGGCCACGGAGTCAGCACACTGGCCGACTCTCTCACTCATACGTGCTTCAAGCCTTCCGCTATACTTATTCACCAATTTATCATAGCAATACGTTCGTGTTGCAATAAAATACTACGAAAGTAAATTACAACTTACCGACATTGTCTCGTTGTTTATCTCGCCTCGGTTATTTTCTCCTCCACCACGTGCTCGAACATCCGGCCATTTCCCCTCGCCTTTTCCACACCCAGCCATAATGACGCAAGGTACCTAAAACAAATAATGACGTCATTTGTAGTCGATTCGATGGATAAATCTCGCTCCGAATATCCATCCATCCAACCAAGTTTAAATCGAGGCTCAAAGTAAATTTATTTATTTATTTATTTATTTATTTTCATATTTTTTTTTGGTTATTTTTTTCTTTGGTATTTCAAAATTTCGTTTCTTGAAACTTGTAATCTTCTTCGGGAAGTGTTTTGTCTAAAAAAAAATAATGTTGTATTTGGATTTGCTAAATAGTAAAAAATAAATACTAACATAAGCAACTTAAGTATCACGGGCTTGTGGCGCAACGGATAACGCGTCTGACTACGAATCAGGAGATTGCAGGTTCGAATCCTGTCAAGCTCGAGTTGAATTTTTTTTTTTAAATATGGGCAAATATTAATTTTTATTTTAACTAAGTTGTAAGAAGGATTAGCCTGGTTTCAGAATTTTTCTTTCCCTTTCTTGTCCCGAGAACATCAAAATTTGTATCGGGCGAACATTTTGGCATCCATTAAAGGACACGGGTTCCGCCAGCTGGCGCTCCGGTTTGCTTACATTTTGCAGTAAATCAGTTATTTGTTTTTCCAGTCCAAGCGAGTCTTTTTTTTTTTTGTTTTCATAATGTTTGGAATGACCTGTTCTATGCCCCGACGAAGCCCAAGTTTTAATTTTTTTTATGCTTAATTGATTTTTGGGAAATTGCACAAACCGGAAGGAGAAACTCACAACACACACACAAACGTTCAAGTCAAGTTAAATAAAAGCCTTTAATAATAAAAACCTATGCATACGTTTCTAGATATTCACCACCACAAATAAACAAAAAGTTCTTGCATAATAGTCCTAATTTTAATTCTGTTTGCTGCCTACAGGAAACAAACAATAGAATCTGAATCAAGTATGCTGTGCCGCATCCATAGCCATCCTGGGTCGCATGCGGCAGGCGGGCCGAGGGTCGGACACCCTTGCTTTACACTAATTCGTATCCAAACTGCGTAGTTTGTTATCCCATTTAATCAGCCGTTATTACCACGGGCTTGTGGCGCAACGGATAACGCGTCTGACTACGAATCAGGAGATTGCAGGTTCGAATCCTGTCAAGCTCGGTGAATTTTTTTTTTATGTTAAATTTTTTTTAATGTTACAGACAATTTTGCGCTAATTTTTAGACAAGACAAATTTCTTTTTTGCTCTTAGAATTAATTTTACAGAACACATACTGTATATTAATCCAGGAATCAAATCAAAACCAACAGTCCAGATATCATAATTATTCAGAACTAAAATGTAGTTCTCAGAAATTAAAAAAAAATAATTATTAAACATTTTTGAAAGATAGTAGTTGTGATCAAAAATAAAATAAAAATTGACGTTCTTCTCGAAATGGAAATTGAACAATAGTTATTTATTATAATAATCGTCTGACGCCATAGCGGTTGTTTACGCAAGCAAGAATGGCCTTGGTTTATGTGGGAGTTGAAGATGTAGGTCAAGTGTTCAGAACCTGTAACGTAAGGGCCTGTAGCGTAACGGATAACGCGTCTGACTTCGGATCAGAAGATTGCAGGTTCGAATCCTGTCAGGCTCGACAGTGTTTATTTTTATTTTTAAACTTGCCACAGTCGCATAGATTTCTTTTTTTTTTAATAATATACGGTACTTTGTTTATTCAGATTGAATGTTATTTCACAAATAGACAAAAGCTTGTTTAATTTTTAAAGACTTTTATTTAACTTGAAATAAATATTTGTTTGTTTGTGTGTGTGTTTCAACTTCCGGTTTATGTTATTTAAAAAAAAGGAATTAAAAAATTAATTATAAGATTGGAAAGTAGACTTTTCTGGTGCGGTTTTTGGTCTACTTTCCAATGAATATAATAAAATTGAAATTAAAAGTAGTTGAAAGGGAGAAAATGCTGATTTACGGTAAAATATAAGCAAACCGGAGCACCACCTGGCGGAACCTGTGTCCTTTAATGGATGCCAAAATGTTCGCCCGATACGAATTTTGATGTTTTCGATACTAAAGAAGGTTTTAAAAATTCTGAAACCAGGCTCATTCGATTGGAAATTGCATTTTACACAAGTATATGTTTTTTCTTATTCGATTTGGTAAAATAAAAATACGAATTTTTACGATTGTAGCCAGCGACCGCATGGCAAATTTAGTGGGAAATTTGAATTCCACCATAAAAAACCAAAAATATGAAAAATGAACCGATTAAAATATTTAATATATGTTTCCTGTGCAGAATTTGCCGCTCTTTTGAAGGGTGCCAATAATTTTTTGATCTGAACTTTAGTTTTTTTTATTTGCTAAAAATCGATCTGTCATTTGCCAAATTTTTAGCCTGAATTCCAATTTCGCAGGGATACAGCATAAAAGACTTTTTCCAATAAAACGTAGTTTTTTTTAATTACTCATTTTATTGAAATTACAAAATAAATATTTTTGAATATGACAATAAATGGTATTTGAAAGTTGGTGGAATGCTTTAATATTTCAGAACTAAAGAACCTAATCCCGTAGGGCCTATAACGTAACGGTAGGACCTGTAGCGTAACGGATAACGCGTCTGACTTCGGATCAGAAGATTGCAGGTTCGAATCCTGTCAGGTTCGTCGCTTGTCTTCTTTTATTTATTCATTATTTTTTTTTTCGTGAATATAAAATTGTTTCACTACTACTTCAGAGTGCAGATTAAAATGCTGGAACTTACAGTACCGTAGTTCATTCGAAAAGTTATTTATTATTATTATTTTATTAAAATACAGCATAAAAGACTTTTTTCAATAAAACGTAGTTTTTTTTTATTACTTATTTTATTGAAATTACAAAATAAATATTTTTGAATATGACAATAAATGGTATTTGAAAGTTGGTGGAATGCTTTAATATTTCAGAACTAAAGAACCTAATCCCGTAGAACCTGTAACGTAATCGTAGGACCTGTAGCGTAACGGATAACGCGTCTGACTTCGGATCAGAAGATTGCAGGTTCGAATCCTGTCAGGTTCGTCGCTTGTCTTTTTTTATTTATTCATTATTTTTTTTCTCGCAAATATAAAATTGTTTCACTACTACTTCAGAGTTCAGATTAAAATGCTGGAACTTACAGTAGTTCATTCGAAAAGTTATTTATTATTATTATTTTATTAAAAAACTGAATTTGCCAGAAATAAGGACTCAGAATCAGAATGGCTAATTAGGCGACAAACAAGTGAAGTTTATTTCAGTCTATTCTAATAATTATACTACCGTAGCGATACAAGCTTCTATTACACATGGATGATTATGGTAATCACCGAAATTAACACAATTTATTAGTTTTCAAAATGACGTTAACGACGACATTTGCAAAAGGCGCTTAAGACAGATGAAACAAGTTCAACAACTTCAATACACGATAACAAACAAAGACCAACCCATAATCCTAAATTTCCACCAATTATTCCCCAGAAATCAGCAACCTTAAACAGAAAATATACACATTAAAATATCACTGCCGAATGCCGATAAACTTAAAAATAGAACTCACCGAGTATTTGTTTTCTTCTACAATGATCTCAACTTGGGGCGACTCGTACATGACTTTGATCATAGCAGATTGGTAATTACTAAGCAGAAATCTTAAACGAAAACAAATCAAATAAGTACTAACTTTTAAGTTTAAGAATATTAATTTATTTACGCTTGTTCTGCGCCTTTGATTCCAGTATTATTCAACTTGATCATATTTTTATAGGCAATCTAATAAAAATTTATTTTAATTTAATATTTTTGCATAAGTTTATTCAGTTTATTCACCCAATTTAGTCCTGACATGCTGATAACGGATTTCTTAGGTAGGTTTTCTCTAAAAATAAAATAGAAACAGAAATGAAAGTGTGTTCGTCGTTGAATCACATTTTCTTACTTGCATGCCAAAGGACAATTACAACTGTAATTACTTCGGCTTAATGAATCCGTAGCAACTAAATTAATACGGAGTAAAAACTTTAAAATAAATTAACCGTATGAGTGTATTCGTATACTGTTCGGATCGCAGAAAGTCGGATATGGATCGTCTCTGATTATTTCGGCAGTTATTGGCGACTCTGCGCGCAAACATGCAGCAGCAGGTCTTTCACTCCACTGCAGTGTCATCTGGGCACAGGTCTCTTCGCAGGCCTGCAAAACGATACAAAATAATTAAATAATTTTAAAATAATTTAATAATTTTAAAATAATTTAATAATTTAAAATAATTATATAGGTTTTTTTCTGTCTTACCAACATACTGTAAATGTACGGTGTTTTGGTACTGTACAATGCCAATTTCTTACGCCACTCTAAGTCGTCATTATTTACGCAACTTGATGCTTTAGCACTTCGATCAGTTTTTGTCTGAAAACGAACAAGAAAATAAACGAAACTCTTGCGCATGTAGATTAGTTACTGATAAAAACGTACTAATTTTAGAAGAATCTTAAAATAATCTCCAGGATATACTTCAATTGTATCTGAAGATCCCATAATCGGCGGTGTAGACAACGGATGAACTACAACACTCGCAAAGAAGTCATTTGATTCGATCATGCGATTTGTTACATCCATATTGAGTTGAATTAATAATTCTGCGATATAAATCAAAATTTATTAAACAAAATAAATCAAATTATTAACAACAAATGCCTTTTCCACGTCCGTTCAGTACAGCATTGCTAGTATCAAAGCCCGGGTTAACTGTGAAGCAACAACCAAAAGCGTAATTGTGGAAATGATGCAAAACTCCAAGTGCTTCTGCTCTCCTATTTTTTGTTAAAAAAAAAAACAAACAAAAAAAAACAATAATTTAACCATCAACTGTTTTTTTTTCTTTTTTAATTATGGCATAAAAGTTATTACACAAAGTTGAGATATGAGTAGGCGGGATCCGGACGAAGAGTGATAAACTCGAATCGTTTTTCAATAGAACCGCAAAGTTGCATTCGAAGAGACTCGTTCCACTTACGATGCAGCAAATGGTGACTTAAACGTCGATATTTAGACTGAAATTTCTGAAATAGAATAAAAAGCATTAAATAAATAATTAATTAATTGTTAATATATTTTTTATTACTGGAATCGATTCGGAATTGGGAGAATTAGAATTTGGGTTATTCCACTGCAGAAAGTCTAATAACTTCGGATCAAAAACACTGAGTTCACGAAGCGATTTTTCGTCTATGAACACATTAGAGCAAACGGTGATTGAAGGAAATGGTAAAACTGCAGGAGTGCTGTAAGCGATGCGTTGCACCACCGAGTTCCTAAATGGGTAATAACACGAAGTAATCGCATTAAAAATAAAAATTAAAAAATAAATATAAATCAATCAAAACTTACTGCAAATAGTCTTGAATTACATTCCACGACTGGTAAACTGCCATTGCTAAACCTAGGATGGTCATCAACACCCAGCTGAATCTCCAACCCCGATTCTTTCGACTGCCAGCTTGAGACAAACCAGGAACTGACGTGTGCTGAAGAAAGTCAGAAATCATCGTTCCAAAAGCTTCATTATTCTCAGCATTAAGTCCCTTGATAGGAGATTTGGCGAACTTCACGGGCTTATAATACGCTCCACGAAAATGAAAAACACTCGGATTAATAGCAGTCATGTTTCTTTCTTCAAATATTAGTAAGAAATGTGTAAATTCGTTTGGTTTTATATGATTTTTGAGCAATAAAATACACAAACTCATTAATTAAATATTCATCGTTATTACTACGGATTCTGGCACAAAAAAATATTTTATTGCTTTCGTGTCAAAAAATAATAATAATAATAATAATCAAAATATAATAAATTTATACATTTATACGTTATTTCAACACTGCATTAGCCCTAACAAGGAAAAGTCAATACTTGAATGCACTGTTCGATTTTTGACTGTTGTTTTAAAATACATAATTTTTAATGCGATGAATTTATCTTTAGTAATAATGTTCTTAAAGATAAAACTTTCATTTAATATCTATAATGATGATTGATAATGAGTAAATGAGATCAACAAATGAGGTCAGTGTGTCCAAATAGATAACTTTTACATTATTCCATGTGATAATACAAAAATGTACGTATTTTATGATTATCTAATCTAAAATGCTTCAGCCTACACACGATATAAAGTTAAGTTTTCATACAACATAATTTTCAAGGGTTTGTATAGCAGGGCAGCATCGGGGTGCTTTCCACAAAGCCATGTCTCTAAAACCGTCTCCATATCATTCTATTTTATCCAGAACCTCACACAATTTGAAAACTAAACCAAGAAGACTTAAATGTATTATTAAGACTAATCTTTTTTTTTTTAAATTTAATTTCTAAATCGTTTCAGATAAACGACGAAATAGATTTTGGCCAAGTTCGTTATTTCTTCAGGAAAACTTGGACGATTTCCTTAATCGTACTACAATTCCTGGAGTTTACCAATGGGTAAACCATAAATCACTTATTTGGAAACTCATTTGGATGACAGTAATTGTTATTGGACTTGTAACTGCGATTTGCCAATCCGCGTTCGCTCTTAGCGGTTATTCTCAGTGAGTTCATTTTTTATCTCATAAATCCAAATTTAATGCATTAAAAAAACACACTTTCCAGAGATGACGTTGTTCAGTCGGTTTCTTTCAAATCAAAGCCTGAACTTATTTTTCCTGCCCTTACATTCTGCACAAACATTCTTGTCGATATCAATCAAGATAGAAAAAACATCGATCCTGCTGTAGAAGAGCTAATGGAGCGTGCAGAAAACGAAGTGGTTTCAAATAAAAGTTTAAGTTACAACGACATCAATACGGTAAAGTGAAATCAAAATTATCAAAATATTTATTTAAAAAAAATTAACTTAATAGCTTTTACACAAATATCGCTCAGAAATAATGACAAGTTTGATGGATTTGGGTGATGTTAATCGAATATCTATGACGTTCGGAAAATCGAACTTTTTTAAGCACTGCAATTGGAAATCAGAAAATTGCGATTTAACGTAAATTTTGCTATAAATCTAAAAATATTAAATACCTTGCTTAATTTTATGAACGTGTAGAGACAGTGATATCTTTCTGGAGTCGGACAACCTACGGTATGGAAAATGCGTAACGTTTAATCCTGGACTCAAAGAGTCACATATACAAAAGGCACGAGCTGGAAATGGTACCTATAACATAATGAAATCTAAAACACATGTTTGTACCACAATCTTTATATTACCATTGTAGGCTTTATTGCGGTTTTAGATATGAATCCTATCAGCCGAACTAAACTAATAAACAAGAATTATGCAATTCTTTTGGTTCATCCGACGGAGCAACCTCCAATTGCAAAACCTGAAAACTTGAATTACTTATTCCCTGGCAATGTTCTTCGATTATTTATTACCGGAGTACATCATTTCAATTAAAGAACATTAAACAAGCTTTTGTCAAGCTTGTCTAATGCACTTTAAATCTAATGTTTATATTTTCATTTACTAATTGTAACTCAAATATTCAGAAACAAGTAAATCGACTAAAAGTTAAAAAAATTAAGCAATGTATTGAACCACATGACTATATTTCTGAAGTTCCCGATATATTCTACACACCTGAAGCCATGCCGTATGAATATAGCAAAGATGTAAGAAAAGTAATTTTTTTTTATCGTTTTTTATCGTTTATTCATTTTTTCAGGCGTGCACGAAGAGTTGCCAGTTTTATGTGAAAATGTTTAGGGATATTAACCCTTGTTTCGATGTCGATATGCCTTTGCTTTCATTACTGAAATACAGAATTTTGAACGCAACCACTCCTATTTGCAACTTAACATGTCAGAAATTATTAATTTTTAAATTTAAAAACAAATATTACATGAAACTGTTTAATTTATTGATTTATTTATTTTTTACTGTTTAAGCTGATGCTCTCAAAGGAAAAAATTTAAGAAATCCCTGCGAATGTCCTGAACTTTGCAAGTAAATTATTATTATTATTTTTTTAAAATTACAAATGAGTTAAATAAGTTATTTATAAAACCAGAGAACCAATACTCACTTTAAATCCAGTGACGTTTTCTTTACTCAAGGTCAAGTTTAATTATTTTCATGATTATCAATAAAGACTATATAAATACATTTTTAAAATATTTCTTTAGACTTCAAACTTGGGCTTGGCTAATCCTCTTCCCATTTCTGCACAATACTACAACGAGTATAATTAATTTCACTACCAATTTCAACTGAATTCACTGAATTTTTTAATATTTAGAGCATCACAAAACATCACCGTTGTCCAAGTTGTTTACGCCTCCACCGAATACTTGCGCATAACGGAAGAACCAAAATACTCCGTAAGATATAAAATATACTAATATACTAATTTACTAACTTTAAAAATTAAATTCTACTCTAGCAAACAGATTTTTTCGGGCTCATCGGTGGGAATCTAAGTTTATGGGTCGGCGTCAATGTGTTCTGCATAGTCGAAGTGTTTGAGTTTCTCTTTATTTTCCTTCAAAACCGTTTCAAAAACCAACCGAAGCGAATCCGTCCTTCAAAATGCAAATTCTGCAAAAACTCAATTTAAAAACGTAGACATATCTGGATTAAAACATTATAAAATATTTATTTCAAAAATTAGAATCAAAGATTATATTATAGAAAAAAAATCATCTTTCTTTGTGTTCACGAAGTCCTTTAGTAAATATTTCTTGTGCATGACATATGATTCCTTGATACACGTTCAGATCGTCTTCCTTAGCCTGGAGTATATTATGCAACGCAGCTTTCAGCACTTCCTTTTCGTCTTTAACAAGTTGTATACTAAATAATGCATACATTTTAAACACAAAGAAAATCGTACGAGTTATTTCACATTAATTTTAAACAAATTACGTTGATTTTAACTCTTCGATTGCTGGGGTCAGGTCCTTAGTAGGGCGAAACGACGCATGGCGCTTGCTGTTGTTCTTTCCGCTGGCTTCAAGATTCGCCATTTCTGCTTGTTTTTCTAATTGCACATTCTTCAACTGAATGTCAAGCACGTGTTCTTCCGCGGCAACTGCGCGTTCAGTCGCTTCTTCGACTCTAATACCAAAAAAAAAAAAAAAAAAAAAAATGAATCGAATTAAAATTTACGCCATGTTTTACTAATTCCAGTCCAGTTGTAAACACAAATTCCCTTTGACATTAAAAACACATTCACAACTATACTGGTATCAGTACTCTCACTTCATTTACCTCTTGTTCAAAACTGTTACTAACTCGAGCAATTTGTCCTTCTCCACTTGTGCTGCTCGTGCGACTGTTCGATACTCATGACACATTATGTGCAACTCTTCTATGTCACTATCGATTTCGCCCAATTCCGGGAGCATCCCGTTTCGTGATTCGATGGGAATTTCCGTAGACACCACTCCACGAACAATGATGGAGCTACTCGACCTAAAATAAATTTTTTTAAAAAAAAGTCTACAAACAATTTTATAATTACGCTATACAGTAATTAAAAAATATATAAAACACCTCTTAGCGGGTGCTGAATTCGATCCTTGAGATGAAGTCGAAGAATCACTGTGCCGCGTAAGCGAATTCTAAAACATTTCATTTTAAACATTCAAATTCCATTTAAAAATCAGTAATAACAATTTAAAAAAAAAATTTACTTTAATAGTTTTAACTTCCTCCTGCAAGTCGACAATACGTTCCTCTCTATCCCTTATAATATTCCTTAATTTATCCACTTCCTCTTCGTACTCTTTCTTCAATTCATTGACGTCGAGGTCGGTCTCGTGTAGCGATTTCAGCTGTTTCGTTTTGCGTTGTAAAACCGACATTTGATCCTAAAAAAAAACAAACAAATGGAACTTTAAATTTAAACAAAAAACAACAAATATACATTTTATATTAAAAGAAAACAGATTATTTAAAATTTTTAATTTAAAAACGAACATTTTTTACCGTAAACGCTTTAATAAGTTCATCATCGTGAGCTCCCTTGGACATGAGCGCCGAAATTCGAACTTTATATTGCTTATTTTCATTATTTAAAATTTGAATTCGTGACTTGCTCGCGAGCCATTTCTCTTTCAGGTGCTGTTTCTCCTCTTCCATCAACTTTGCCTCGATCAAACATTTCTAAAAAATCCAAATTCAACTCGCAAAATCGACACATTCCGACAAATCTAACCTCGCTCTCCTCCTTCCGAACCTTCTCCAACTTTTTAATGTCCTCTTTGTGTCGAACATCAAGAACAACAGCGCTCAAATTGTTGGGCCTATCCGCTAATTTTATAGCATCAAAAGAAGCGCTTGCGCTGTTTCTCTTTTCCGCAATTTTCATAATATTAATGGAAATGCTTGAAACGTTTTTCTTTTCCGCAGCTTTCACGGCATCAACAGAAGCGCACGAAATGTTTTTCTTTTCCACTATTTTAAAGGCATCAGCTGAAGCGACTGAACTGCTCTTATCCACCGTTTGCACAGGTTCAACGACGGGAACTGAACTGCTTTTGTCTACGGTTTCGACAGCAGCAACAGTGGCGACTGAAATGCTCTTATCTACCGTCTGGACATTAGAAACAGTGGCCACTGAAATGCTCTTATCTGCCGTTTGGACATCGTCGACATTGGCGGCTGAACAGCTCTTATCCACTGTTTTCACTTCACCATTAGCAAGGAGTGAAATATTCTTATCTACTGGTTTGAATTTGATTTCATCAAGTTCGTTAATTTTGTCCAGATTGCCTTTTTTTTGTAAGTATTCCTCTTTCAAATCTGCTAACTTGCAACAACGTAAATAATAGACCAATTAATTAAATAAAACTTCCTTTTACATCAATAAAAATAATTTAAACGCCTATAAAACCTACTAATACGAATTTATGACTTTTTTTACTTTGTTTTGTAGATGCAGAATTTGTTGCGCGCGGCCACGCCATCCAGTTCCCGAAATTGCACTTTGAACGGTGGCGCCATCACCGACTTCTTGCAGCAGGACCTTGAAAAAAATAAAAAATATAAATAAAAATTGATTATTCAAATTGTTTTGTTATTTTTAAAACGAATAAATACTCTGTGCGCGATTTTTAGATCTTTTTTCAACATTTGGCACGTGTTGCGATACTCGGCTAATCTTGTTTGGGATGAATTCAGTTTTTCCCTCAAGTCGATAGTCAGATCATTCTAAATTAAAAAATTCAATTATTTCAATTTTTTATATTTATTTATTTTAGAAATTTTTATAAAAACAAAATTACTTTCACTTCAGTTAATCTTGGTTGCGATAAATTTTGTTTTTCTTTAATTTTGACGTTTTTCTCCGGCTGCAAGCTATTCAACGACGCACTGCTAGCTTCCGCTGAAACCTTTTTAAGTAGAAACATAAAAATGTCATTAATTTTTACGATTCTGTATCGATTTGTTCATACTTGAATTTCAAGGCCGCGAACAGTTCGATGCAATTGTTTGTTCTTCGTTTTTTCACTCTCCAACTCGGCCGACATGTCCCTGATTTTCCTGGATAATTCAACAATCTTTACAGCTGCCATATCACATGGTAGATTTACGGCTAAAAAAAAATTTCAAAAAAATTTAAATAATCGGTTAATCGCAACAAATTATCACAATTTCTCACAGTTTTGTGACGTTTCACTGCACTTCATTTGTAGTAGTTTAATTTCTTGTTCTCTTTCTGTAAGCTGTTTCTTCAGCAGCATATTTTCGTCTCTAATGTCATCTCTTTCGGGTATTGTGTTGAGAAAATCTCCATTATCTTCACAGTCAATATCTATGAGCTAGAAAAAAAAAATAATAAAAAAAAATTAATAAAAAATTAATAAAAATCTTTAAAAAAAAAAAATTTTTTTTTTAATTCAACGAAACAAAATTACCTTCAAACAGTGATCTTCGGGCAATGCAAATAAATTAAAATTGGTAGGAACTGTTAGGCTTTTCACATCATCTTTCGCGTTTCTCCTTCCATGCCGGCGACATTTTCTCTCGGATTTTTTAGTTTTCGACTCCATTCGGAAACAAATCAAAAATCTCTGCAAATAAAAACCGAAAAAAATTAATCAACACTAATACTAATAAAACACCATTCGAATCCACCTATTTCCCAAACTCATATTTCCAAGGTATAGAAACTAGTAAAGGACAACAAACTCGCTATAAACAGAAAACATGATTTTTTCCTAGGTTGCTTAGCAACAAGTGCCGAACGTGCTCGCCATCTCGTGTCGATTCTGCACCATTGAGTAATGGCGCTATGATCATGGTTGAGTTCACCGTGTTGTATAACAACGCGTTTTGTGTTCACGACGGACGTTCACCACGGCGCATTCGGCTGTATTAAGGCGGTGAGATTCGGGTACCGGTTTTTCGTCCAGTACCTCTGCCATCATGTCGGCTTTTCTACTATTTATCACCGCTTTAATTTTATGTATTTTGGCACGACTATTTAATTTAGCAAGCATTCCTGAAAAACCAAGTTTATATTGCAGTGATTCCAAATTTTTAGATGCAATTCTCAGGGTGTGTCCTAGCTTTTCAGAAATGTAAGTTTTCACTCAAAAAACGATCTAAAAATCGAATAAAACGAAAAAAAAACTAACAATTTACGATAAAAATGTAAAAATAACTCGGATGTTTTAAACGCTTCTGGTTTAATCGACTTAAATTTTACGAATTTATGTAATAAAAACTAAATATAAATCAAAAATACAAATGGATAATTCGCTGCTTAACAATCGAGTTAATTATTTAAGCCTATTATTTTGGAATGGGAAGTTTTTAAACCATTTTGAATGGCGAAACGTCATTTTCCGTTCCACTTTGATGAGAGAAATTAGAAAATTAAAATAAAGAAGTTATTATCATTTTTTTTAATTCGAAAGGGAATTACGCACTAGCAAATAATTGAGATAAAAGGTCATTTTTTTTTAAAATTCTTTTTTTTATTTCTATTATCTATAGTTACACTCCTCCATCTTTATGGGGCCGAAGTGGCCATCTTCAAACGATAATTCATGGAATTATTGGACGAATACATTGCCCGTTGCTGAAGAATGAAAGGTGTATTGTAGTTTTACCGGATGGGGCTACAGTTTCTTTTGATGTTTACCAGTCATCAGTGCCACATTCGGAGAAAAGTATATATTTAAAATTAAATTTATATTCGAATTTTTTTTTTTTTTATATAATTTATTTGATTTTTTTCTAGATGACTGTACATTGGCAATATGCCCAGGAATCGCTAATTCGAGCGAAAGTCTTTATATTAAAACGTTTGTCGAAAACGCTCAATTGAATGGATATCGATGCGCCGTTCTCAATCACATTGGTGTCTTAACAGACGTGAAGTTATCAACTCCTCGTATTTTTACATATGGTAATTATAAATTAAAAAAAAAATTAAAAAACAATAAAAATTGAAATAAAAAATATCGATTTCTTTAAATTAGGTGGAACCGAGGAGTACAACCAAATGATACTGTACCTGCTCCGTGTTTTTGCAAACACGACTGTTATTTTAGTTGGGTTTAGTCTAGGTGGTAACATTATAACCAAATATTTGGGTGAAAAAAGGAAACGTTCTGATCGACTTATCTGTGGAATAAGTGTGTGTCAAGGATACGACGCTCAAAGGTGAACAAAATAAATAAATAAATAAAATCTAATTTTTTTAATTTTTATTATTTTAATTTTTTATTTTTAGAGCTCAACCTTTATTAATCCAATGGGAAAACCTTCGTCGTTTGTATCTGTGGGTCATCACTGAGACGATGAAGGGTTTGCTCGCTCGTTACCAGGATATACTTTTGCAAAAAGATGTTAAACAACGCTACGGACTGGACGAGAAGAAAATATTTGCTGCTCAAACTTTGGTTGAATTTGATGAGCTATATACGAGAAGAGTCGGTGGTTATCCATCCTTGGCAGCTTTTTATAAAGATAACAGCTGCGCTACATACATGAATGGCGTAATAAAAAACAAATGCAAAAAAATGTATGCAACATTTTTTTTCATTATTTCCTCCTATTAGATATCTATTCCAATGTTATTTGTGAATGCAGCGGACGACCCATTAGTGCCTCCTAATCTATGGGCTGCTCCCAAACGATTTGTCGGTGCGTTGAATTTGATAGTAAAAATGTAAAAAATTTGTATTAATTTTATTTTATTTTTTTAATTTTTTTTTGTAGATACGCACAAACGGTGTGCATTTGTACTGACCAAACACGGCGGACATTTGGGGTATTTTGAAGGCGGTTGCATTTATCCGAAACGCGAGACATGGCTGGACCGCGTTAGCATCGAATTTGCCAACGCTATCTCGAGTTTGCACTCGCAGGAATTCTTCGTTAAATATTAAAAAAAAAAAAACTGGTGGAAATGCCATAAATCTGCTTTACGTTCTTCCATTTTGAATTGTTTTTTTTATATAATATATATATAATATATAAAAAAAGAGAAAAAAAAATAACAACTATACAACAGTGACTTTGTGCTCAAGTGTTGTTTTTTGTACGTGAAAAAGATTTATTTTGTTTTCGTTTTTGTTTTATTTATGGACATAATGTTGAATTATTTCAATATGAAATATTTTTGCACTTTAATTACTCTAAAAGAGATGATTTTATAAGTTTATAGTTGTGCATTTGATGGAGTAAACATGTTTTTCACATGTCTAAAAACTAGTTGCACTTTTCTGGAAAACACAATGGCCTCACTTTCATCTCCACGTGCTTGAGGGAATACCAGTAGCCCTTCCAGCATCGCCACTGAACGCCCTGGCCTCTGTCGTTCTCTCCTTGCGGATAGAAAATGGAATTGAGTTTGACCCTGTAGCAGTTGTCGTACCACCATCCGCCGCCCTCGCCCTGGTAGTGGACGCAAAATCGCGACTTGAGGCCGGAGTTGTTGCTGTCGATAGTGGAGAACGGGATTCCATTGTGGTAGGAACTGAAGCAGTCCTCGACGTCGCCGGTGAAGTTTCCCACTTTGAGACGATACAGGTCGCTTTCGTCGGCTATTTGGAATTCGTAGTAATTGGCGAATCGTTTTTCACCTCGCCATGTTTCCATTTCGATTCGAAGTTCCACGTCTTCTTGGTGGGTGAGTGCATAAATCGGGTCGAGACCGAGCCAGAATTCGCGACTTACGTGCCCGAAACCCCGCTTGTAATCTGACCAGGGCCGCGTGAAGTTTTCGTGTCTTCCGCCGAAGTCGCCGCGTCTTTGAATAACCTAAAATCATTTCGGATGGAATTAGAAATGCACAGTGAACCGTTTAAAAATATGCATAGAGTGACAACAGTAGATGTTAATTTTTTTTTAAGGTAAAACAATTTTTTGTTGCTGCAAAATTGATATTTTTGAGAAAAATCGATATTCAGCAACAAAAATTTGTATGTTTCCCCTAAAAAAAATAATTTTTATGATGTAAGTCGACTATTTTACTTGACACAATCAAAATTTGATCCGACTGATAACGGTACACTCAGAGCCTCATGATTTGACGTCATCGTGAGTTCATAACTCAGATGTTATGTATATGCATGGATTAATGTTATATGTATATCAGATTAATCCATGCATATTTTCTTTTCACATACGCAATAGTTATCTCTGTGAAAGGAAGTTTTACCATTCCTGCAGAGAACACGATAAGATTTATTGCCGTAACATTTTATTTCAAACAGAGACTTCCGCCAAAATCGGGACACACATGGTTACAATGCCTAATCTTTCCGTCAATCTCCATAAACCATTTCATTAAAGTAACAAAAATGTGGTCAGGGTCGCCCCGTGTGGGTGTGCAGATTGTGCCCTGCACAAAGGCGCTTAATTAGAGCACCATTTCAAGACAAGAGTAAAAAGCATGTTGCGGCGGATGTCGACAGAGGGCATCATTGACTACTCCGCAAATTATATTATAGAAATCTTCTTGAAATAAAACTTTGAACAAAAGTGCCTCTCGCCCACGGGGCGGCACTGAATGTGGATATTATATTCGAAACAAACCATACCGTCCAACCACCACCTTCAGTGTCCATATCGCAATACGCGTACAATTGCAGTCTTGCCGACGAATTAAATTGTGGCCATATGCTGAAAATGCCATTTTTCTGAAAACCTTGATGGTGAACTTCGGCGCAACTCCTCGGTCGGCCGTTTAAAACCGCAGACACCACTTTCATATTTGCAACCGGTATTTCTTGTAAAGAATCATTACTCATTCCTATGGGTGTTGGATGCCTGTTGAAGATAAACATTGAAGATTCGTCCTGTTGCACAGCATGATCCAACTTTTCACCAATCGCTCGTTTTGATACCCCAACTAGAATAAAAATAAAAATTAGAAAATCGAGCGCAAAATTCATTAAAAATCGTGTATTTACTCAAAGTTCTGTGTAATTCAGTCACCGATCGCGTGCATTGAAGAATATCCAACTGCATTGCGCGCAGACCGGAACCCATATCGAGCGACATTTGATGCTGTAATAAACTTACGCCTTGCTGAATGTCTTTGTGATCTCTTTCCAAATTATCGCTCATCTTCCGAATTGATTTATCTATCTCAATACAAGTGTCGTCATCCTTTTTATCCGGTTCAACGTGAATGATAGGAGCAGATGTCGCTTGACTCAGCAAATTCGTATCCAACGTTTCCTGCAGGCGACTCAAACGGCGCATCTCCTTCTTATGCATTTGCTCGAGCGATTTCTCCATCGACTTCAATATCTCGACCACATCTTCGCGTATTTGGGGCGAAAAATGATCATTTCCGTATGTTTTATTATTCTTCGACTTGTTCTCGTCTTCAAACTCGACCATGGGTGCGTCCGCTGGCATTAAGCCTAGATTTTTACTCTTTTCGTGGTGTTTTTCAGCGGCGAACGATGAATTCATCAATGCATTTTCAACGTATTCTTTCAACTCGTCTAATCTTTTCGCCACAAAATCTTGAAAAATTTCCTGCCTTTCGAAAATGGTGTCAAGTTTTTGCTCAACAACCTTAAACCTTTTTTTCCATTTATTATTATTCTTGCCGGCCTGGTTTGATGCTCCAATGATTGATAAGAGCACGATCCAAGTAAAAACTCGCATTTTTTACAGGTCAAGTTCGCGAATCCCAAGAACGAGTTTGTAAAACGTTCCACTATGTTCAATGATGTTTTGTCTATGTTTATGTAATAATATTTATTTATCGACTTTTTATTACTGGTCATCAACATCGCCCAGCTAAAACTAGTGGCCTGGACGTGTCCGAACATAGTGCGAAGTCGATTGCTCAATTAAAAGTTCACGTTCCCCCACAGTACACAGTCCAGAAATGATAATTCGTCGAGGTTAAATTGGTCAGTTGGAAAACATGAAAAATCTCTCTTTTTTACATTTCTGGAGCCAATTCACTTCATTTGAATCAATGCTTCAATCAAAATTCACGGCAACACAGCGCATTTACAATTTTGTTGCTAAAATGCACTTGTTGCTTCAAGTGGCCAAAGTCCTTTTAGAATAATTGTATTTTTATTGAAATTTTAAATGATCAATGGAACCAAAAAATGAAAAAAAATGAAATATTTAGACAATTCTCACAACGTTCTGAACGTTAAAAAGACAAAAGGTTGTTTCACTCAATTAGTAACTGTGCTGCAAGCAGTAAGTGTAAAACTACGTCAGCTTTATGACATGTTTCCATTGCAAGACGTAGTCACACGTCCAGGGCCAGACTTAGGTCTTGCAGGGCCCCAAGAAAAAAATTTTTTGGGGCCCCTCCCCCCCAAAAAAGTTTAATTTTAAAAAGTCGAAAAAAATACACTTATTATTATCTCTCTATATTTCATAAATCTGTAAATGCATATGCGGCATCTTTTCGTGGGAAATGCAGATTTTTTACAGATGTTTTGCAGATTTTTTTCGGAAATGTGGATTTTTTCTGGCGGCCCGAGGCCCCCCATGGATGGGGGCCCTAAGGAAAAAAAACTTCCCTTCAGTTTAGCTGTTTTAAGTTTATCGATCATTATTTGCCCAATTTATCTTTTAATACTGTAAGGGCAAGACAACAGACTGGGTCAAGATTGATGTCATTGAATCTCAATGGATTTTTTATGCCAACTGGTAGATAAACTGAACGGAAGTTTTTTTTGTCCACGACTGTACACGTCAAGTCTTGATCCAACTCTAGCAATACACTTGTTGGTATTGCCAACCTTGAAAAATCAGCTAAAAACTACTTTTAACCGGTCAGGAAAATCTAAAAATAAAACATAAAAAATAATAAAAAAAACATTTTGCAACACTGGATATACGCCTCATCATTACTATCATTAAGATAAACATTTTGAATTTTAAATTCTCTCTCACAATTTCCTTTAATCAAAAATTCAATTTCTTCACACAACTGGCCCGAGTTCCAAGAAAAACAACTCCGAAGGGTAATATAAGGTAACAAACTTGTCAAGGTCAAAGACGAAACTAAAAGACTCGATACATATTCGTGTTTCTGCAGCATTGTCACAACTCATAAAAAACTGCCGCTAGCAGTATTCGTCATCAATAGACCTGAAAATCGGAACTTCCTGGCCGAAACTAACGCAACCTGGTTTTAAATCTTTACTCCACAGTCCAACGCTTACATTTCTCCGAATTGTTGCCCGGATGAGGAGTAAATGTGTCTCCATCGCGGTTGCACTCGAATCCGCATCTCATGACGTTAAGTGAGTGGAAAACAGGAAATTTTCTACGTCACTCGATCGGGGGATTTTTAATTTAAGGTTGATAAATTTAATTATGGTGTTCACTGAGCGCGTCTATCCGGAGGAAAAACAAGGTATTTGTAGGAAAAAAACAAAAAACTTCACTTTATTTACCGTTGGTGTGATAAGAAAATTTGTTTTGTTCAAAGGTTGAAGAACTTTTAGCACGAAACGATATGGAAAGTCCGTGTTGACGTTGAGTGTGTTCGACCTCGATCATGTCCGTGCAGCACCTGTGGTTGTTTGTTGGAATGGTCGTCACTTTTGACTTGCTGGACAGTTTAAAGACGATACAAACTGTAGAGGATAAATGTCAAAATGTTCATTTTCCTAATTGTTCTTGCGTCGCGGAAGATTACTCGCCGGCGGTGGAATGCGTCATTTCTAATACGACTTCGGTGCGGATAAAATTTGACGAAGATCCGGAAAAGAAAATTGCAGATTTGAGAGATTATACGGTGTTTACAAATGGTAAGATATAAGAATGTGAAGTTTTTTAATTTTTTAAATAATGACTTTTTGAACTATTTGAGTGAAATTCTGGATATTTTGTATGAAATTCTGAATTTTTAATGTGAAATTCTGAATTTTTTTTTATGAAATTCTGGATATTTTGTACGAAATTCTAAAATTTTTATATAAAATTTTGATTTTTTTAAATGAAAATGTTTCTTAAATTTTGCGTTCAAAGAATTTCCTGGTATGTCCTCCCAAAATCTGCTTATCCTATGTTTGCACGTCAGTTACAATAATTTACAACCTCTGCTGAAAGGTTTATTTACTTCCGACAAAAATCAAAAAAAAAAAAAAACAATTTCCTTCTACAGTAATAAATTTAATTTTTTTTTTTTTTTTAGAAACATACAACCTTCCTAAAGATCTACTAAAACGTTCAGACACCATCAAAATGTCAATATTTCTATCCGGATTACAATCCCTCGAACCCAGTGTTTGCAACAACCACCTAGTCTACCTAAACGTTGACCACGCAAAATCACTCAAAACCCTCGACTCCGCGCTACTATCAGAATGCACCGCTCTATTAATGCTGAGAATATCGCAATCACAACTTGAAAACATCACATTCATCCCGAAGAAAAACATCTGCAAACTCGAAAACCTCATTCTAATCAACAACAAAATCCGCACTGTGTCCACACATCTCACGCGCTGGTGTACCCAACTTAAAAACATCGATCTGACCGCAAATCAAATCTCACAATTTCCACCACACTTCTTTGCCACGTGCAATTCCCTCCTCACATTGTCGCTCCGCAACAACCGCATATCCGAATTCGAGCCCCAAGTGTTCAGCATGTGCGACAAACTGGAGGATTTGGATTTATCGCAAAACTCTTTGACCAGCCTGGACAATTTCATCCCATCATCCAACTCGAGTATTCGATTTCTCAACCTGGAACTCAACCAACTTCAACGACTTCCAAGCCGAGTGTTCTCTACTTTCCCCAATTTGGTGGAACTCAATTTGAATTCCAACCACATTTCTCGCACATCGAGCGACATTTTCACAGATTGCAGCAAACTCCGACTATTACTATTGAAAGCAAACAATTTAACATCGTTTCCGATCAATCTGATTGAAAACTGCTCCAATATTTACATCCTGGAACTAAGTGATAACCAAATTAACTCGCTTTCGAGCCACCCATTGCCCCCGTCTTTGCGTTACGCGGGTTTAGCGAACAACAAAATCCAACATTTGCCCACTAATTTGCTCGCAAACCCCAACAACTTGCAAATTCTACTACTCAATGGCAACCAATTGGTCAATATTCCAGCTGATCTCCTACTCACTTCACCAAATCTTATAACAATCGATCTTTCAAACAACCAATTAGAATCCATTCCACCAAGTGCAAACGACACGTGCCTGCAGAAACTCGATGTGAGTAACAACCGGCTCAAACTATTCGACCTCAACTCCAATCCCTCAACGTTTTACAACCTAAGTCACAATAGAATCAGCGTTTTGATGGCGGATTCTACACGCAGGAAGTGTGCTGCAACAGTTCTGGACGCGAGTCACAACGAAATCAAGGAAATGAGACCAGGATGGAGCATCGGTCTGCAGAACCTATTCAACTTGGATTTGAGTTACAACCAAATAGAACAACTGTCGCCCAAACAGCTCTTTCTTTTCTACAATCTCAAACAATTCAATTTGGCGCACAACAAACTGACACGAACTATCGCTACAGTTTACTCAGAAAACAATTTCTGTCCCGACAAAGTGGAGTTAATACCATTATTGCAAGTGTCTGCTACAAATGTGACGTGTCAACGACCCGACAATTGCAAGTGTCAAAAAATCCAACGTTTCCTAACAGATGGCGCGTGCTCTGATAACGTCACGTGCGAGTCACCCGATTGTCCCCAAGAGTGCTTGTGTGGCAAAGTCAACAATGCAACTTTTGTGGATTGTAGTGGCGCCAATATGTCTTCGGTTCCTGTGATTTTACCGAGCAATACTTGGGTGGTTTATCTCGAAAATAATCAGATTGATTATCGCTCGCTCGGTTTTAACCATTTGTCGTGGACATCTGTTGTTTATGTTTATATGGGGAATTCTCTTGCGGAGAATGAAAAGGTTCTGAATGGAAATCCTTTCAGCAATCTGTTGAATACTAAGCAATTGGATTTATCCCAAAATTCCATTCTATCTATCCAATCTGGAGTGTTTAAAGGACTCGAGCATTTAATACATCTGAATTTAAGTGGAAATCAAATACCCGATCTGCCAACTCAATTATTTGTGGATATTTTTAACCTGGAATTGCTTGATTTAAGCGGTAACAAATTGACGTCTTTGGATTCCTTATCAGGATTAACTCAACTCAAACACATCCTACTGGAAAATAATCGAATAACCAGGATATCTGAGAATAACTATCAACTTCCTGCCGGTCTTTTATCACTTAATTTAAAGAACAACACAATTTCATCATTGGAGTTCCTTAACAACAAGATTCCATCCAACTTAACTAGTGTGGATTTGAGCCATAACAGAATCCAAGAATTGACTATATCGACGAAAAATGTGAAGGAAAATTATTTAAAACTTAACCTTGGAAACAACATAATCCAAAAAGTGTTCATTATTAGCAATAATGAAACAAAAGACATTGGAATCCTAGAAATGTATATGGAAGGAAATGATTTGTTATGCGATTGTCACCTTAGAAGCCTCGTCACATCTCTCAACTCACAAAACTCTGGTGTTTATCTTACCGTTAAAAAAGCCGTATGTCAACGACCAATTTTTCTGAAAAATAGAAAAATTACTTATTTAGATTCAAATGACTTGTTGTGCGCTCAACCATTATCATGTCCTGATGGTTGCCAGTGCTACAGAAACCACTCAAATGACATTCTAATGGACTGTTCTGCTAATGACCCTCGATTTGTGCAATTACCAATCAAAGCTCCACCGCAAATCCTTTCACTGTACATAAGAAACTTATCATCAGTAACATCTCTCTCAGATCCTTCTTGGAACACCTTGAAAGAATTTCACCTCATAAATAGAGATACAACAACAGCAGATTTTCAAGCGTTGAAAAACATTAACGACATCGAAAAAGTAGAAATTGATGAAGATTGTTGGTGTAGAGTTAGAAATTATGTTACTACATCCTTTGACCACCATTCTGGGTCTTGCGAGGAAAGCCTACCATCATCTCACTGCATTCATAATCCCATAAACAATAAAACTTGGTCTCAGGTTCAGTGTACATCATCATACACACCACCAACATCATATTCCAAAATCCCCATCTGTCCTGTATATGAAAACTGTGATATGTGTAATTGCTATTTAGATAGCTCCTTGTCCCTGGTGATGAATTGCAGCAATAGACAAATGAAACATTTCCCTAATCAAACACTCCAGGATGTAAACATCCTGGACATGGATTTCAATTTTCTTACAACTCTTACCGATCTCAGTCAATATCCACAACTTGTAGAAGTTTACCTAAGAAACAATTCAATCCACAGAATTGCCGATGGAACTGCACTCCCTAAACTCAAATTTGTTGCTTTGGATAACAACTTGTTGACAGTACCTTCAGGTTGGTTAGATGAGATTATGAACAAAGCCAGTACCGTAAAACTACAGGTTAGTCTTTTGGGGAATCCGTTACAATGTGAATGCGAGTTACCAAACTTCAGTCAGTGGCCATTGGTTCGAGTTTCAGCCATTCTCGTCAAAGCAAATCAAACGGTTTGTTTCAAAACGACCGAAAGCCATCTCTTGATCCAGTCTCTCCAGTGCACCAACTCCAGACTTGGCTTAATCATTGGTGTGATTTTGGTGCTAAGTGTCTCTGCTATTGTAGCTGTCCTATTGGCTCTCTACTTCAAATTCCGCCATCCAATCAATGTCTATTTGTTGACACATGACATCTGCTTGTGCCTACTGAAGGAAGAGTCTTTCGATGACGATAGGGAGTACGAATACGATGCTTTTCTGTCGTATAGTAGTGAGGATTCTGATATTATTGTCAATGACTTGCTGCCCGGTTTGGAGAAATTAGACTTTAAAGTGTGTGTCCACGAACGAGATTGGCTCGGAGGCCAGTTTATATCGGAACAGATAGTGAATTCAGTTCAATCTAGTCGTCGAACAATTATTGTGTTGTCGGAGGCGTTTCTTAAGAGTCCATGGGCTACAATGGAGTTTAAAGTGGCTTTGCAACAAGCTTTGGAAGACAGAGTGAACAGGATTATTGTTGTAGTTCCTGATAAACTTCCGAGTAAAGACCAAATGGATTCAGATTTGCGCTCTTTTGTTACCATGAACACTTATTTGTTTCTTAGTGATTCAAGGTTTTGGGATAAAATGATGTTCGCAATGCCGCACAAAAAGAAGGGGAAAGCGCCTTTGAGAAAGTTACCTCAAGATTTTGTCGAATTGATGGCAACTGATTCTTCAAAAAGAATATCCGATGCAAGTACGGTGTTTTCGGAGATAGATGGCTGGGACTCAACTACGAAAATAGCCTAAAAACCATTTATACAGCTGCAAGTGCCATGAAACTCGATTGGACGAATGAGTTTACACAACAAAAGTCAGAATTTATCCAAACTTGTGACTCGATCTAATGTTTCTTTTTATAACCAGACACTCAAGACTTAAAAACGTAATTACACACAAACTTGGAGGCGAGGCAGGAGTAAAGACCATGAATTTCCTACATACAAGTCAAGTTATTTCCTTGTACTAATTGTAACTAAGCTTTTGACAATATTTTCCATCTACCTGACACATCACTCAATTCATTACAAAGTAGCACTAAGTCAGTACTGCAGTACCAAATGTGAGCCCATATCAAAACTGATATTTTTTTAACGAATTTAAATTTGACCTTTTTGTTGATTTTTATATTTGTTTTTTACAGCCCAAAATTACAACTCATGTTCCAGTTTTAGCAGCCATAAGCTGACGCAGGCAGATAAATGCTGTGAATTCGTTCCATTCCAATATACATTTGGAAATGTTTATTTCTTGCTAAAATACCACAAAAATTATATTTGTACAGTAATTGGTATATATATATATATATATTTGTTTACAATTGTTTCGTCATTTTTATATATATGGAGTATTTCTTAATTTCTATAATCATCTGCTGTATTATAATTTATTACAATAAAACTTGTATTCAAGAAGTTATATAATTTCTATTCGGTATAAACTGTAAATATGGGTTTAAAATTTCAACTTAAACTTAGATGTTTTTATATAAAATATCAAAAGGTTGTGCACTTACCTTCTTGCTTTTGGCAACTATACTTTTTTTTGCAATGGCAACTTTTCCATACCGGCAGTGGCAGCGAGATAAATGGCGGATTTAGCTCAGAAAAACTTGGCCCTGGAGTCAACAATTTGTGTTTACTGTTTACTGAGAACGTGCATAACCTTTCTTTTCTATCCCATTCGTCAGGGTTTTTAAAAATATGGCGATTGTTGATTTTTATGCCACTTATTACCAACATACCACACGAAGGATAAAATAAAATGGCAGCTGGTCACATGACCAATACAGTGGCGCCATCTGGCCAATATTGATGGGAAAAAACGAGAAAATATGAGAGAAAATAAAGAAAACAAATTCTATTATGAATAAAATTTACTTTTTTCTCATATCACGCATAAATAACGATAATTAGTACGTGAAATATAAAAAATAAATCTGAGTGTTTGCAGATGGCGCCACTGTTTTTCTCATACGATCAGTTTCCATTTCGAATCTAATCACATTACTTGAACAATGCAACTATTTTTTAAACGTAGTTGGTGCTGGTCGAAGTGGTATTTCATAACCATCATGTTCTTTCCCCACAGTTGTATTCCCAGCAGTGGGTTGCTTTAGTTGTAATCCAGCTGAAGACACATAATGAGGTTCATTTGAAAAATCGTCAGCCTGATTATCCTTTAAAAGTTTCGCCTTTTCCAATTTCAACGACCTAAACCAGGGTTTAGACGGCCTAAAAATACACCAAACATCACCAAAAAAATTAAAAAATTACTCAAACAAATGCAAACTAACCTTTGGCAAACCACAGCTAAAATAATGATGATCAAAACGAGCAAAGCAAATACACACACAATAATGGTGTACACATTGTACGCCAACATCCAGTCATTAGAAGGCGGAGAATACGGTCGGATTCCTGATATCAGTTGGGACAACCCGTTAGGACACAAACGGGTGCATTCGATTAATTCTGATGCATTTCCTTTACAATCCCCGTCTGGCGTGTGAGGAATTTTGAAGAAGCAAATCCGTTCTCTTCGTTGAACGCCTTTGCCACAAGCGACGCTGCAGTTGGATGTTATGGTCCAGTTTCCCCATGTTGGCGGTGGTCGTGTAGGAAACGTTCTAGGAATTGGTGGAGTTGTTTCCACGGAATATTCTACGAAAGGCACTGGTGGAAAGTCGTGATTTACTACTACAGGTACTTGTATTCGTCTTGTCACTAGGAGTTTCGTAGTTGAAGGTGTTGTGGTGGGGGTGGTTATGGTTGATGTAGTTTCTGTAGAAGTTGTTGCTAATCATACAAAGAAAAGAAAACGGTAAAATTGGTCAAAAAACGCTTAAAAACAGTTAAAATTGTTTGAAAAAAATGAATTAAAATTGTTAAAATTGTTTAAAAAAATGAATTAAAATTGGAAAAATTGTTTAAAAAAATGAATTAAAATTGTTAAAATTGGTCAAAAATGAATAAAATAATTGGTCAAAAAAATGATAAAAAATCATAAAAATTGATCAAAAAAATGATAAAAAATCATAAAAATTGATCAAAAAATGATTAAAAAACGTTCAAAATACTCAAAAAATGATTAAAAATCGTTCCAAATAGTCAAAAAATGATTAAAAAACGTTTAAAATAGTCAAAAAATGATGAAAAAATCGTTCAAAATAGTCAAAAACTGTTCGAAAACTTAAAATTGATCAAAAAAAATGAAAAAATGATTAAATTTATGCTACCAGGGGTCCGGAAAAAAGTTGTCTAGGGCCCCAAATAAGCTTAATCCAACCCTACTATCCATACCCCATCAACTAACTATCAAGTTACAAAATCTGCGACGGGGCGCGCCTCCATGTGCGAAAACTTGGCACAAACATGAGCAAGAGCAATGACTAATAAAATAATACGGAGTAATTATTAAATATCTTACGAATTTCACACGGCTGAAGAAAACAATTCTTTCTACCAAATCGTCCACTTAAGCTATTCGGACAGTCTCGACCTCCGTTAGCAGGTTTTGGATTGTCGCATTCTCGTTTCCGTAACTGCGTCCCAGTACCGCACGAAACTGAGCAACCCGGTGGAGACCATTCGCTCCAACCACCCCAATTACCGTTCACTGTGAATTAAATTACATAAATTATACGAGGCAATAAACTAGTTAGATTATAACTTACCCTGTTTTTGCTCACATGGTGTACAGTCAAACAAACCAGTTTGCCAATTCGCAGGTCCGCCAGAAGAATATGCAGCTCCGACTCCAGGTTTACAGCACTCTTCGCTCGTCCGCATGGACTGGGATACGATATGTTCACGTTCGCACCCTTTGCCATAACGGTACCACACATTGAAACATACCAGTGATAATCCTAAAAGTGTAAAATGTGAATAAATGCCAAAGAGGATAATGTATAGTTTGATATATTCTACCTTGAGATAAACATGAAATAAATGTCAATAGTTGTAGAATTATTTTTCGATTCATTTTTCTATTTTTGCTCGTAAGTTTTGACTTGATGGCTCAGCATCACACGGTAATTTGAATCTGTGGTAACTTTTAGCTTAGCTGAACAGGAAATTAAAAGTATTGTGCATTTCCTGTGGAGAAATGTTGTTTGCATCGTGTTATCAGCAAAGGAAATAAAGTTTCAATAAAAAAAAACAGAAGTAAAAAGAAATCTTGATTTTTAAACGGTATTGGCGATTATTTAGTAAGAAAAAAAGGCAATAAGTAATTCGCTATCACTTATCAGAAGTTGGTTTTTACGTTCGACTAAATTCTATGTACGGCTGATGTCATGGGAAATAGCTTTTTTTTAAAAAAAAAAAAAAGCATATGTGACGTTGTAACTAACTAAAAAAAAAAGAAAACAATTCTTTAAATATCAAATGAATATATACTTTTATTATGGTTCAAATTTGCCGGTTAAATGTTGGAAAGTTTCATTGGTTTTCAATCAACCAATCAAAAAACTGAAAATGCTACTCGTCCTTGAGCTTTTGCTAGCCCCAGCTGGTGTTTTTTATCAGAGGAAGTATATTAGTGAATTTTAAACCAAGAAATGTCGTCTTCGAATGCTGAAAACAGTGGCGAATTTTCAGAAGAGGATTTTTATATTTGTGGAAAACCAGACGAGTATGAAATTCATCGTACTCAAATGTTGAAATTTGTGTGTAAACATGCAGAAAATGGCCGACGAGTCGCGCTCGTTACAGTGAGTTTGATCAAGTTTATTTGTATTTGCTGTTGATAAAATGCTATCATTTTTTTCAAAAATTATCTTTCAGTAGTCGGGTGGAACAACTGTCCCTCTGGAGAAACACACGGTGCGATATGTCGACAATTTCAGCGCAGGAACCCGCGGCTCCGCTTCAGCCGAGTACAAAAATAAAAATAAAAAAATAGAAATAAAAATTGAAATATTAAAAACATAATTAATAAAAATAATTTAAATTCACAGAATATTTTTGGATCGTGGTTACGCGGTGATTTTTCTGTTCCGTTTGAAATCGCTGGAACCTTTCAAACGCCATTTCGCAATAGGGAATTTCTTAGACTATTTAAAAACAAACGTCGACGAAACTGGCAAACGAACAGTCGAAAGTAAAAATAAAAAAAAAATTAAATTTTTCATAAAATTTTCCATAAAAATAAACAATTTTTTTTATTGTATAGTTTCGGACGAAGCCATCGACCGAATTTTCCCAGTTTTAGAGAAATTTCAATACGTCAAATCGCACGATTTAATGCTCTCAATCCCATTCACAACACTGAACGATTATTTATGGTATTTGAAAGCCGCAGCTGAAGCATTAACAAACGTACGAGGAAACGCGATGTTCTATTTAGCCGCAGCTGTATCCGACTTTTATCTCCCAATCAACGAAATGGTAATCACAAAAACAAACAAATCTAAAAATATATTTCCTTAAAAATATTAATTTCTTTCAGTCCACACACAAAATCGCATCGAAAACACCCCTGCAGCTCAACCTTCAGATGGTCCCCAAAATGATGCGTCCGTTAGTGAAAAAATGGGCCCGAGAAGCGTTTATCGCGTCGTTTAAACTAGAAACGGATCCAGAAATTCTCATCAGTAAAGCCAGAGACGCACTGAGGAATTACGGACACAATGTAGAAAAAAATAAATCCAAAAAATGCTGTAAATAAATGTTTAAAAAAAAATTTTTTAATCGCAGATGGTGATAGCTAATATGCTCGAAACCCGCAAAATGGTCGTGTGGATGGTATCCGAATCAAAATGCGACAAACTGGAACTGGAGCCGGATTCAACGCACGACATCGAGGAGAAAATCGTCGATTATTTAATAGAGCATCACACTCAATTTATCCACACTTCTTCGCAATAATCTGTTGTTTATGCAAAAATATGACTGTCAATCAGGTAGAAAAATGTTTATTACGTAAAATGCTAGTCAAATTAATAAAAAAAAAAAATAATCTTCAGTACCAATGAGGTTTTATTATTACAAGTATATTTAATTACATATTAAATGTGAGTCAAAGATTTGGCAAAGAATAAAACATTGGTATTATTTTCATTATGTATTCACAAATCGAGATGTTTTTTTTTTTTTTTTTTTTTTTGGTTTCCTTCATTTTTTTCATTTTTTTTATACTTATAACAGAAGTGATAAACAAGTGTCTTATAACAGTGCACCCTAATTAAGATTTTATATAAAGTAAATGACATAAAAAATTCTAGCCTTATTTTTCCAGCACATTAGGCAACTTAGAAATCACATGATCCATCAAAATATATTATAATTTTTCTTTTGTTAAACTACTGGTCACATTTACTGCATTTGAAATATTGCATTGGATCACGTGATTCCACTCTAAAAGATATATTTTTTTTTGTTTTTTTTATTTTTTAATACGCAAAGCACAAAATTAATTTGTCGCTTTAATACAGCATGAACACCAAACCCCAAAAGTAAAACAAAATGACAGCTCATTAGGCGGATTTGGAATAACACCCACAATTAAAAAAATTTTCAAGTTCCCGAAGAAAAAATAGCAAAATATTTTTAAATTTCAACAAACTGAAACATTTTTTTTTATTTTGCCCTTTTTTAAACTAAAAAAACACAAAACTGAAGATGATGAAAATAAAAAATATATTTCCATTATTTATGTATTTATTTATTTTTATTTTATTTATTTTAAAAAAAAATAATATAAAAGGTACGAAATTTTTTTTTTAAACGAATAGATATTTAAATTTAAATGAAACTAAGCGATATATAATTTTTTTTGCAAGTATATAAATTTAAAAAAGAAAAAAAAATTAGCTGTCGCTTCCATTTTGAAAAAAGGAAAGGAAAATTCTCATATATTTTATTTATATTTTTCTTCTTTTTTTTTGTGGATTTTTTTAATTATTATTATTATTATCATTTTTTTTTTATCATTTTATTATTATTTTTTTTATATATATTTTTTTTAAATCAATTCAATTCATTAAATCCTAAACCTGTGCTGGTCAACAGGTGCAAATAAAAAAAAATTGAAAAATAAAATTCCCCCAAACACAAAAAAAGTTCCCCGCACAAAATTTAAATCCATAAAAGAAAAGAAAACCAAAAAATAAAACCAAAAAGAAAAAAAAAAGATTCTATTCATCTGACATTTACCTAGAACCAAATTAAGAACCATCTAGATCAATCAGATTCACTTTCTCTATCTAAGCCATCGTCATTCAACAAGGAAAACTTGTTGCTTGAAGCATAGACCTAAAAGAAAACCAAAAATAAACAAACAACCAAAAAAAAACAAAAAAAACAAAAAAAACAAAAACAAAACCAAAACTTAACTAAAAAAAAAAACTACTTACTGCACTTTAACTCCCAGTAGGGCAAAAAAGACCAGAAAAGCGGTAAGAAAAGCAACAAAAAAAGGGAAAAAAACGGACCAAACTAAACTAAACTAACCCAACTCGACCAATCAATCAATTTAACGCCTTTAAATAAAAGCGCCGCAGCAGTTAATCCATCCCAATACTCACCGGCGCTTTAGATTCCTCATATTTGGGCATTTCCGCCACTTTCTTATCCCCTTGATCATGCGAGCTGCGATTATTGTGAGACGACGCACTGTCGCGACGGTTAGAATTTTTCTCTCCGTGGTTTCCCCGTCCTTGATTCGATCCGCTGCCCACTCTCCCGCTGCCTCGTTCTCTTTCCGACACGTTGCGACGCTGCGTGGCACTGTCCTCTCTCCTGTATTCATCCTCTCTTTGTTTCCCATCTAGTTCAAATGAATCAAATAATTAATCGATAAGTTTAAGGGGGTGTTGACTAAATTGTTACCTTCATTTCGGCGCCCACTCGGAGGTCGCTGTTCATGAACTGGTCTTCGACTGCTGTCTATCTCCCCGCTGCTCGTATTGCTGCTGATGCTGCTGCTGCGTTTGGCTCGAGGAACTGTGTTACTATATCTGTTCTCCTTTTCTCCGTCGTGAACGTTTTTTCTCTGCCACGCGTTTTCCTTCGGGGGTGGAGCGGGAACGGCTTTGTTATCTTCCTTCCTAGGAGAGGGTGGTTTACCTATGGGGATTGATTTCTCACTCTTGTCATCTTCTTGCTCCGAATGCGAATTTGCTGACCGCTCACTCTCCGGTCGATGGGCTGAGCGAAAAAAAAATCGAAAATTTTATTAAATTTTTTTTTTTAAAAATTTAAAAAAATTTAAAAAAATTAAAATAAAATTTAACACTAGAACGACCAGACCGGTCATGGTACAGCTGTTTAAAACAGCTGTAGTAATAAACCAAATGGGTTTACAATATTGTTTATTTTTTACTTTAGCTGATTTATGATGCTTTATATCATAAATCAGCAAACGTGACATTTTTCTTAAAAAATAATAAGAAAAGAGAGAATTAACCTAGAACGACCAAAACCGGTCAAAATAACATGAACGATATGTGTGGTTTGGCATCGTATTCATTTGTTTTAAATTGAGAAATATGCAATACATGCAAAGAAAATAGGAAAACGAAAATTGATGGATTTTATAAAACCTGATACAATTAAAAAGGAAATTTTGATTTCAGACACGTGCAATTTTGGATAGATCTGGTTACGCATAGATGATTAAACTATATCTAATCATTCTTATATATATATACATATATAAATTTTACATTATTGCACATTAATTTATTATTTAGCCATTAAAAATTATTAAAATATTATTTCCTCAATGGGTCATTATGACCGGTTTTGGCCGTTCTAGGTAGGGAAAAATTCCCGCCGTTCTAGTGTTCACATATCGAAAAAAAAATTAAAAAATTTGAAAATATCGAAAAGATTTTAAAAATTAAAAAAAAAATTAAAAAAAAAATTTTTTTTTTAAAAAAAATCGAAAAATAAATTACCCATATTGTGGCTTGAAGTGGATGATCGCGGACTACTTCGAACGAAAGTTCCGCCCACGCTGTTCGATTTCTTGATAACTACTCGTTCCGATGGACTTTCTTCAAAGTCTTCGCGCCTGTGACTTTCCGATTCGTAAGAATCTTCCGACCTATCATCTTTCCTACATAATCAAAAACAAAAACCATAAATAAATTAAATAAAACAATTAAAAACCTTCCACGTCATTTCACCTGTCCCACTTATCAACTTCGAAACTTCTACGCTCAGTTTCGGGTTCCCGCTCGCGTGCCGACGAAAATTTACTTTCCCTTTCTTGCTGCAATCTCGCTTCAATTTCCCTTTCACGCGCTGCAGTGTCCACTGGCCGTGCCCCACCGAATATCGACGAATTCGATTGAGGTGCCTCCTTCGGTGCGTCTACCGGCACCGATCTCGGCTTTATGATAAGCTTGGGCCTCTCGCGCTGCGTCTCAGATCCTTCAAAAAAACAAAAAATTCAAACAAAATTCAATTTTAATGACATTCAACGACCGCACCTCCTTTCTCAGGCTCCCTCTCGTAATTCCTTCCTCCATCATTGTTATCTCTGCGTCGGAAATCATCCCGCCTTTCGTTATGACCCCATGGTTGATCGTCGCGTCGATTGTCGTCGCGACGATTATCATCACGATAGTCACGTCGTGCCGATCCCCTCTGATAACCTGAAAATCAAAAAACGATTAATATAATTCGTAATAATTAACTATTAACATAAATAATTTATTACCACGGTCGAACCCCCCATCGCGGTCTCGGTCTCGGTCGCGATCAAAACCACCGCGATCTCGCTCTCTGTACCCGCCGCGATCGTAACCGCGATCTCGCTCTCCAGCACTGGAATATGGGCGCTCAGTACTAAGGCCTCTGTCATCTCGATTTCGTTCATAATTGCGACTTGTAAAAGAGCCTCTTTCGCCACCTCTATCACCTCCTCGGTCCCCCGAATGCCAATCTCGGTCCGATCGATCAGAAAAACGTTCCGGTCCTTAAAAAAAAATCAAAATAAATTAAAATAAACAAAAAAATTTAATTTAAACTAAAAATAATTAAAAAAACATCAAATTTCCCACATTATATTGATCTAAAATGACTAAAATGCCTCAAAAAAACTCCTAAAATCTAAACCCCTTACCATTTCTACTGTATCTATCGTCTTTTGGCGGTAAATCGTCTCTAGCCCTCCAATCCCCTACTGTACGATCACTCTTATCATCTCTCCTGTCTCTATCCCGATCATTATCTGCAATAAAATAAAATTAAATAAAAATATTGAATAGACAAAATTTCGCATTTTTTACCTTGACTTTCAGCTACGTGAATCCTAACTTTTCTGCCTCTAAGTGGCTGAATAAATATAAAAGACAATTCAAGTAAACGCTTCAACGCAACTCGCTCTACCATTTACCTCGTCGTTCATTTTTAACCCTTCTATCAAAGACTCCCTATCTTCGAAATCAGCGTAACCAAACCCTTTATGTCGCGATGAATCCGGCCCCTCGCGAGGCAAACGAATTGACTTCACCCTTAAGTGCTTGAAAAATGAAGCGATATCTTCCTGATCGATTTCGTACGACAAATTCGCCACAAAAGCTGTGTATGGTGGTTTGTTCGGAATCAAACTCAAGTCGTTGCACGGATCTCTCGACGACCGAGGCATTGTGGGCAGGACATATTTGTCCGATGCGAAGGCACCATCGCTCCCCGGATATTTATCTTGAGAAGCAGCTACAAAACCAAAACCATTTTAGTCATTTCGCTCGATAATCGCGTATAAATTCGATTTTATTACCATCCAACTGCTCGTTTTCCATCTCATCCGCCCAATTTTTTGTTGATTTAGCCACCGCATATCCAGCTTGAGGTTTATCAGATTCATTTGCCAAAAAAGTATGCAAATCAATGGTTTTTCCTTTGACTTTTCGTCCTTTTTTACCTAGAAAAAATTAAAAAAAATTAAAAAAAATAATTTTTTTTTAATAATTTTTTTTATTATTTTTAAACAAAATTTCTTTTTGTTTCGCTTGAAATTGATATTTAAACGTGCACAGCATTTAATTAAATGCAAAGTACATATTTTGTAAAGATAATTATCATTTTCGCTTTCCCAAGGTGAAGTGATACGCGGACATATTTTTTCTCGACATATGTTTGTATTTAATAAATATTCAAACCGTTTAATCGGCATTGGTTAAAGCTTAAATCGGTTTTCGGTGAAAATCATGAGTTTCATTTTTAGGCCTACATCCGCGTATCACGTTGGTGAAGGGTAGAGGCCCCACGAGGCATCAGGCCGCCACTGCTACGCTATTTGCACTCAACGGCAAAGTTTGATTTGTACTGAAAAAAGTGACTTTAAATTGCGCGACACCGTTTCAAATTAAATTTCGCGAGTGTACATTGTTAAAATCGATTACAGATTCGCAATCCGGCGTTTAAATATTGATATCAGGGCGAATAAAGTTTTCGCAATAGCAAAGATTCCACTTACCCGACGACGCCATTTTGGCGGAATGAAGGTGATCTGCCGGCAGGAAATTTTTCCTTTATCCAAACCTGCTGGGAATCCGCGCGCCCTTCTCGCTACGCCTGGCGAGAAAATGGTGCACTCGTTGGCATGGTTACAAAATAACAACAAACATTGAAGCGAGGTGGGATAACGCAAATGGTGAGCGAAAAAACTATACAAAAATCAATTTTTCTCATTTTTTCGTTCCTTACAGGCGGATTTGGGATTGAATGAACATCACCATCAGTGTATCGTGGGCTATATTCGTTTTGCGAGATTCCAAAGAATTCAATGCATTCGAACCATTTCTGCTCTTTTCAGAGACATAATGAACGCAAGGTTTAATTTTAAGCATTTAAACGTACGAAATAAACAAATTGTTTGATAAAAATTGTTTCCTCCAAGACTCATAGACGAGACATACACTAAAGAAGAAGTGGAGGAGATTTTAAGAGACGTGCAACGCACCGTGCGTGGCGAAGTCGAGTCGGAATTGATTAATTCTTCGCACACGAATGCGATTCTACTTCGTCAATTGTTCCAGCAAGCGGAACAATGGCATTTAAAGCTAATAGCTGACACGGCACAATTGGAAAATAGGTTTAAAGAGATGAAATTGTGACTTAAAATTGAAAACAATTGAAAAAAGTAATTATTTTTGGTTAAAGTGAGCTTTTAAAGCGAATAAAAACATTCGAAGATGAGGAATTGTCGGGCGCGAAGAGTGAAAAGAGCGCAGCATCTCCAGCACGAACCAAATTGGTGCCGATGAACGAGTCGGCCGGGACGAAACTTCTGCAGAAGAAAATTGAGGAATTGATTGCGGAGAATAATGTGTCGGAGGTGAAACGCCAAACGGCCGAGTCGAAGGTATAAATCCGGAAAATTCGTTTTACAAAATGGAATTATTGATGAAATTGGATTTTTGAATGTTTAGGCAATAGAAGCTATTAAGGAGAAGAGCATTTTAAACGAGCAAATGCTGGTGATGGAAGCGGAATTGCAACTAATGCGTTCCCAGAAAGAGCAAACGGGTGTGAATAATACCGAAGTGGACGAAATGCAGAAACAGTTGCAACAATTGAAATTGCGAATTTCCAACATGGAGACCGATTCGAAGGAAACAGAACTGAAAACCGAGCTTGCTGCGAGTAAACACGAGTTATTGAAAGTAAAAATGCAGTTGGAATCGGCACAGCTGGTTAGAAACAATTTGAGGTCAATTATTTTAAAAGAAAGAATTAATTGTGTTTTTTTTTTTTATATTTAGGAATTGGAACTGAATTTCAACCAAACGACTGCGTACAACAACATGAAGAAAATCTTATTAAAGAAAAACGATCAAATCAAAAACTACCGCAAGTTATTAAAGAAGTAAGTGAAATAAATTTGCGACGGATCCAGAAAACTTACAAAGGGGGGTGGCCATTTTGGTTCAACTTTTTCACATAAAAATTGAATGATTTTGGTCTAAAATTGGATGTTTTGGGTCTAAAATTGGATGTTTTGTGTATAAAATTGGATGTTTTATTCTAAAATTAGATGATTTTGGTCTAAAATTAGATGATTTTGGTTTAAAATTAGATGATTTTAGTCTAAAATTAGATGATTTTTGTCTAAAATTAGATGATTTTGGTCTAAAATTGGATGTTTTATTCTAAAATTGGATGATTTTGGTCTAAAATTTGATGTTTAGTATAAAAATTGTTTTTTGTTCAAAAATTGAACTTTCGGATCAAAAAAATGAACTTTTGGATCGAAAAAATGAATTTCTGGTCTTAAAAACAATCTTTCCCCCTGGCCACCCCTGAAATAAATGAATGAAATAGATTTTAATGCAAAGCACATTTTTCTTTTTAATTAACATTTCTCTCTTTGCAGTTATGAGACAAACTTAGACCATTCCAACATCGACTAAAGATTTTAGAAAATTAAAAATAATATTATAAAAAAAATCCAAAAATTGCAACAACTGTTGAATACATTTTCAAGTTTTAAAATTCAAATAAATATCTACCGATAGTAGTCTATAATAACAATAAAAAAAATAAATTAAAAAACAAGCGTCTTGATTTTAGGTAGAGACTGTATCATAAGCTACAAAAAGTGTAACTTGTTTCGGATAAAACCTACAAATTAAATTAAATTGAATTAAATCAATTCCACTCGCTAAACGAACGCTTTTCTTACTTGGAAAAAGTATTGTCGAAAACGAGAGTATAGCATCCGGTCCGTCGCGGAACTAATTGACCCGCCACTTCGTGTTTGTGCGAATTAACGCGTGTTTCACTTAACAGAACTTCGGATGCAGTTGATGAAAAAATATCTTCCATGGAGGAATGAAACATCACAGAAAAACCAATATCCTAGCAAATAAACGAAGGTGACTATACGGCTCAACCTATATCTCGTGTATAATATAATATCTCATTTACATGCGGTTTCGAGGTGAAACTCCACTTTAAAATTCCCTCTCCTACTTTTTCAATGTACACGGGAATAGCGAGTTTCTTCCTCGGCCCGATTCGTAATGTCTTCGTCGGAGCGGATGAATTTCTGATGTCATCTTCGGTCCACACTTCGTTTAGGATCAAACTGGTGATAAAATACGTGTCATTAAATTCTTTTGTAGACCCAAGTGTTACGATAAATAGTCGGAAATTTTTTTTGATTTGTCATTTTAAGGCGCCAAAATGAATTTTCGTGCATAAAATTGCATTAGTCCGCATGCTAGAAATCATTTCGCAACTAAATCTCGGACAAACTGCACTTACTTATCTTGGTTGTCACTTAAAGAAAGTGAACTGCTCGAAGATTTCATCGATTTCATCGATTCTGTCAATTCTTGGTCCGTAATTACGTGAAAATCATCGGATCTATTTCCAAAGATAAAAAAAAGGAATTATTCTTATAATTCTTACGTAAATATTCGATTAAAACTTGCTTTTGAGCCAGTTCGTTACTAGCAGTAGGTAAATCAGTAACTGAAGATGATACGCTGCCACTAGCTTCATCTAAACAAAAAACAAACATTAGATTACAAATCTAAAGTCAATAAGTCGTGTAATTATACCTGTACTGCGGTCTTGAACGTCATCACTTAATACGCTCGGCTTAACTTCGTTCAGAGCATTATTCTTAGCGAAGCATTCGTTACAAGCTCGAACACTTTCTTTGCTGTTTGCCGTTAAAACCCAATGATTCGCACATTGGTAGCAAAATATTTGACCGCACAGGCGACAGTGGTGCTGTAGAGACAATTAATAACACAATAAAACCAAAATTTAAATTTATGTACATTTATTTATTTATTTTTTACCTTCCTGAGGAGAACTCCATAACCAAAGTCAACTTTGCACTGTGTGCACTGAGTAATATCAGCCGAATTCACCATCTGAATTGTAATATGCGCTTTATTTTCAAAATTTTCTTTCCATAACTCGTCCTTTTCTCTATAAATAAGTGAAAAGCAATAATGTAGGTAATGGTTAAACGTTTCTGTGTTTATCTACATAGAAAAATCTACATTTTTAAAAAGAAAGAAACAAAAGAGAGAGAGAGAGAGAGAAAAAGGAAAGAAAAAACATTTTATTTTTCTACATTAAAATATATATATATATAGAATAAAAGTCATTATACTAAGTACATTTCTTTATAATAATAATAATAAAAAAATAATCATAACTCACTTGGTCAGTTTGACTATGATTTGTTTCATTTGTTCGTTGTCAGCCTCAAGTTGAGAAACGTGCAATTCCAACTGAGACACGGTAGAATTGAGATCCTCAACTTCGGCTCGAAACTTTTCACTACGAGCATGTTCCTCTTCGAGAAGCACAATAGACTAACAAAACATAAATTAACATTTTCTGGTCAGAAACGAAGAATAAACTCAAACTAACACCTACGGATAATACCGTTTTGGCACTATCTTCATCTTTACTCAATAAAGCCTGTTTGAGTTCAGATAACTGTAAAAGCAAACCAAAAAAAATCGCATTTTAATCCACAAAATATCGTAAATATACGTTTAATAAAAATACCTGTCGCCACTGTTCGGCCTGTTCCGTTTCCCTTTCGTCTTGAATCATTTTTAACTTCTCAGCCGTATGACTTATCGTAACGTCTTGCTTCTTGATACATTCCTGTAATTCTTTAATCCGTTCCTCTTGATCATTACATTCCTAAAACCAAAACCAAAATAAATTATTCAGCTAAAATATAATTTTAATTCAAATATTTACTTTCAATGCTTGTTGGTGTTTCAGTGTTTCGGTATTCAACTGAAATTGCAATGCAGACATCTCCTGTTCGCAAGATTTCCTCGTTAAATCCATTTCTTCCTTCAATTGCGCCATTTTTCCGGTCCTTTCATCCAATTGCTTTTCTAGTTCCATTAATTTACGCTTCAATCCTTCTTTCGCTTTCAAAAACCTACCAATTAACAATAAAAATTATAAAAATATAAAAACAAAAACAAAAAATACGTATACTTTTCATCTACGGATTTCAAATCACCGCCATTTTCCTTTTCGACCGCCATCTTTTTAACTAAATCATCCCGTTCCAAACTCAGCAACTCGATCTAAAAACAAATTCCGATCACAAAACCCCGCAAAAATCCACAAAACAAACACAAAACCATTTACCTGCGCCTTATAATTCGTTTCTTTCGCCTCCCACGTGATCTTCTCACCCCGAAACTTGTTAAACTTTCTCTGCAAATCCTCTTTCTCTTTCCTCAACTTCTCGATCCTTTTAGGCAACGCGTGCACCATATCAAAAGGCGACGGTTTCTCCGGCGAACTATTCGCCGGTGTTTCAACCTCAAAAGTTACGCTTTTCGCCTTCTCCGAACACTCCTCGAACTCCACTTCCCCATCAACTTGGGCCTCGCTCACGACCTGTTCCAACACATCGTCGATCACTTGATTAACCACAACACGCCCAACCGTCAAACCAACCGGTTGTTCCGTCTCCCGAACCAATTCATCCGCCATTTCCGTCACCCCGCTCGCCTCACTCGCTTCCTCCATATTCTCCTGCTCGTCTGGCGTCGACGTCGCGCTATTCTCCGTGTCCCCGCTCCCGAAATGCTCATGAAGCGAGGCCAATCGCATGTCTAACGCGGCGCCATATTTCGCACTTTTCAACAGTTTTTCGTACAACATTCGACATTGATCTTCGAGAAATTTCAGCCTCCGATCGCGCGCATCTTCTTCCTCGGACAACGGATTCGATTCCTCCGGCGACATGTTGATGCCGGCCAATAAATCGGGGTTAGATAAAGATAATCCGCCATCTGCCCCTTCTAGTTCCTTCGGACTGGACGGATCCGTTTTCCCGCTCGCCGCCGCCGCCTCTTCGGCGCTTTTCAATTTCCGCTCGGCAAATTCGTCGCGCAGACTCTGCCATTGAGTTTCCGTCTCCGAGTTCTTCTGCTGCACTTGTTTCCATTGATTTCTCGACGATTCGAGCTGCCCCTTCAGTTTGTTTAACAAATGGCGTTTCTCCCGCAACTCGTGTCTCAAGATTGCATCACTTGTTTGCAGCTTGGAGCAAGCGCTGCGCAGTTTGTCGATAAACTCCTGCGTTTCTGTCAATTCGCACGTCACGTTGGCGAGTTGCTGTTCTTGTTCCGTCACTTTACTCGTCAATTCGGCCGTCATTTCTCTGGTTATCTTCAACTGGCGCTGCAACTCGTCTCTTTCGTCAAGTAAACTATGCAACCGCGACAAAGTCCGGGCCACTTTCTTAACGATCGGTTGATGCACCTCGTCCGGCTTGCTCGAATCGACGGACGCAGCTTCCGCGCACTTTACCTCGCTCTTATCCGCCGCTTTCTCTTGTTTGGGCTCAACCTCGATCTCCAATTCCTTCTTCTCGATCTCCTGCAGAAGCTCGTTGAGGGTCTTCATCTGACTGACCAACAAGCAATTCTCTTTCTTAGTCGAAACCAACTGCTCCTGGAGCCTCGAATTCTGGTCGCCCTGCACGTCCACCAAGTGCAAAACATTCCTCAACTTATCGTTCATTTGTTTCACTTGACCTTCGCTCTCCTTCAGTTTTTTCACCATCTCGAAAGCTCTTCGCTCCAACTCGTCCTTCCCGCTTTCGATATTCGACACTTTCTTCCCGATCACCAATTTCTCTTCCTGCAGATGCTTCACTTTGGCCAGCAACTCGACCAGCTGTTTGCGCAGTTTTCCGTCGTCATCCGGCCCCCGCGCGCCGCCTTCCGTCATCTCGCCTCTCAGTTTCGTCTCCTGCACTTCGGCTCTCAGCTTGGTTATCTCCAGGTCTTTGATTTCGGTGATTTCCTTCGACGCCCTCAATGCATCCTTCAAGGCGCTAATTTGTTCTTCCATGCGCGCGACGTTGCTCGCTTTGACCGGCTCGTTGTCGTCGCCCACTCCGTGCAAATGCTGCAATTCGCTCGTCGCTTTGATCAAATTCGACATCTTTTCCAAGAATCCTTTCTGCGTTAAAATCAAATCCTGCGCCGAAAAATGTATGGAAGAAACATCTTCGAGAAATTCCTTGACGGCCGGCGCGGGGATCGGCACCAGTTGTTCGCTGCTCACTTTGGGGTCCGACAGAACGGGGTTGGTTTTGTCGAATTCTTGGATTTTGCCTTCGACTGTAGTCACTTTAGTCTGGAATGAATTCAGCAAAGCTTGCGCATTTTTGTACGAATCGGTTAAGCCTTTTTCCATCAACTTGATCTGTTTTTCCGTCTGTAGCTGATTTAATTTATCCGCTTCCGTCGGTTTCTTGTCGGCCGCTTTCATGCTTTCCACCATTTTGCGTGTTTCCGTCAATTCCTCTTCGAGTTTCGTCTTTTCCTTCGACCATTCGCTTTCCTTTTCTGTCAATTTTTCATTCAAAGCTGCGTTTTGATCGGTTAGTGTTTGTACGACCGATTGCTCATCCTCTTCGACCTAATTTAATTTTTCCAAAAATCAATTATTTACTATAAATTCAAATTTTTAAATGGATATTTACGTCGATGCTGTCGTCGCAGTTGATTTTAAAGTGATCCTTACAAAAACTATCCCTTTCGACTGACTAAAACGCCAAAAAAAAGTGAGAATTCATTGATATGTAAACTCGATGAGAACAAACTCACAGTGGACACAGCGCTGCAGAAACTGGAAACGCTCATTGCTCGACTGGGAACTCTCCAAGAAAACGGATCGTACGATTTTCTAATAACAAAAAAGCCGTTTTATTACATTTTAATGAAATAAAAACGGTAAAATAATCCTGTACCGAGCGTAAGCGGGCCAACCGACATCTAGTTCGCATCCGAGTGGATTTAACTCGAAATCAATTTCATTAAGTTCGTACAAGGACGTAATTAATTGCGAATATTGAGATTCATTCCTCAAAGGGGAACTTTCACCGAACCAAACTCTATAAATAAACATATAACTCGATATATAAATAAATAATTATTAATAGGGGTGTAATTGCCTGGTAGTTTTCTCGTTTAAAAAACACTGTTGAAAACTGTCAGCTAGACAATGATGCATTAAACAAAATCTAATAAAAGCACGCCCTCTTCCTTCCGATGTCTGAATCTATAAATAAATAAATTTCAAAGAATTAAATTTAAAAAAATTTTAAAAAAATTAAAAAAAAATTTCGATATTAATTACCTCAGAAATCGCTTTAACGAATCGAATTCCATCGTTTAAGTTCCTTTTACCGGCTAAACATTTGTAAAAATAATCCCAATAACCCTTTTTCGTTCCTAATATACTGTGTTTTGCTAAAAAAAAAATGTTATATTTTGTTTGTAAATCAGTAAATCACATTTGTATCTGATTAGATCGAAATACCTTGCAGGTCTAGTTGGAATAAATACTCGATTTTGATTAATAAACGTGATAAAAATATATTATCGTCAGTTATCGGTGCTTGTGCTTCTTCAAAATTGTTTTTCAGTTCGTGTATAGTTTCTAAAAACAATAATAAAATATAACAAAAAAAAATTATATTGTATAACTTGACATTTAATTTGTTAATTACCTGCAATTTCCGCAACAGTTTTATGTAACTTGGGCTCTGAAGTTGAAGCCATTTTTTCCCTTTTACTTTAGATTTGAAATAAATTTTCATTTGCTAAAAAAAAAAAAATAATAATAATAATTAAAAACGATTAAATTGAAAAAAAAAACATTAAATTAAATGCTTCACTGAGAGACAAAACATTTAAAACGTCTCTTACTTGAATCCTAAATGTGATGTCTCACTTGAGCAGCTGACTCTTCATGCGCGGAACGTCGAAAATAGACAGCTTACTGGAGGATCTAAAAATGTACCCAGTTCTTAGCTCACACGCAAGATGTGGAGTTTTAACGTTGTATACAATCGCTCGCAGACATACGGACTTTAAAAATAAATGTGGCGTCATATGATTGCAAAACTAGCGCAATTGATGCATTGTTTACGAGAATAGTTCGTTATATTAGTTCTTTTGATTAATTCGTTTAAATTATTAAATTAAAAATTAAATCGATGTGTTTTAATTTTTTTTTTTGGAAATGAAACTGAAACTATCGTTTTTACGATGTGGATTTAAATTGATTGATTAAATTGAATTTATGTAAAATATTAATTTCTTACCTCGGTTGAATTATTTTGATATAAATAACTTTTTCCTGGTTTAATTTGATAAGCAAATAGATATGCTATCTAGCTGCTAGTGTCAGTCACCTGAATCTGTGTGAATTTTTTTGATGGACGCGATGTTTCATCTGTCAGCAGCCATTTTTATTTTGATGCGGTGATGTCATATGTGTGAAGTTTTATTTCTGCACAGAAATGTAATTTAAGGAAAATATACAACGATAAAATTATATTTACAGCACTAAAATATTAACGAAATGCCTAAAAGTAAAATAAAATGTATTTTTTAAGTTGACGCAGATTTGAGCATCAAAACCATAGAGTAAAGATGATCTTCTTTCCTCTGTGATCAAAACCGAAACAGAAAATGATTACTTTTTAAAAAACAGAACTGTTCTTACAGCAATGGTCAGTCAACACATATAGTTGAAGAATGCATTGAATAAAGTTAATTCAAACACCGATAAATAGAAATAAAAAAATTAAATAAAAGGAAATAAATATAAAAAGAAGGAAATAGCACCACGATCGTAGCGCCATCAGCGGGTTCTTTATCAACTGTTCATGTGGCGTGCCGAGAGACCACGCGGTCTTGTCTTAGTTAACTCAGTGCTAGCATTGTTTTAATTATTAATTAACATATACAACATGGACAAATATGGTGATAACAAGGAAAATACTCCAGTGGTGCTTATCAGTAACATTCCCTTACAGAAAGTGGCAAATATTTCCGAACCGGTAAAATAAAAAAAGTGATTCAATTAATTCAATTAATACAATTTTTGTTTAACTTAAAGGACCAAGTGTCAGCTCTCATCCCGGTGTCTTCTACGAAAAACAACATCAGAAGCATCGCCTTAGCAGTCGCGACAGGCACGCCGATATTGTTGCAAGGCCCGATCGGTTGTGGTAAAACCGTTTTAGTGGAACATCTTGCACAAATCACCGGTCGGAAAACGGCGAAAAAATTCATCAAAGTTCAATTAGGAGATCAAACTGATTCAAAATTGCTGTTGGGAACGTATTGCTGCACCGATGTACCCGGGGAGTTTACTTGGCAGCCAGGAAGTTTGACACAAGTAATGAAATATTCGATTTTTGTTTGGAAATTTACAGATTTTCAATTTTCAATAATTCCAGGCTGTTAAGAATGGAGCGTGGATTCTACTCGAGGACATTGATTACGCGCCGATGGATGTTTTGTCTATTTTGGTTCCGTTATTGGAGTCTAAAACGCTTCTTTTACCTGGAAATGGTGGCCAAATCAAGGCGGCAGATGGATTTCATTTATTCGCAACGCAAAGGTTTGATAAAATGAAATTTTGGTTGAATTTTTAGTAATTTATTGTGGATTTTAGGTTGTCGTCGAGTGGTTTAAAAGTCCACCAGTCTGCACAAGCATCTAATAACATAACGGAAAAGTTATGGACGAAATTACACGTTGAGCCGTTATCGAAAGCGGAACTGGAAGAAGTTATTGAAGGAAAATGGCCGAATTTGAAGCTGGTGGTGACAAGAATCCTGCAAGTTTATTTCATGTTTTCGTCTGGTCAGCATCAGACTTCGGTGGAATCAAACGAGGAAGAAAATGTGGGGAAATTTTTATTTCACGATGGGCGACTCATTTCAACTAGGTTTTATTTATTTTACATTAAAAAAACAAAAAAAACACACAACTTCTGATTGTTTTTATTTATTTTTAGGGATTTATTCAAATGGTGCGAACGGATTTCAGCCTATTTTGATTTATCATCAATTGCATCGTGCGAGAAAGTGTTTAAAGACGCGCTCGATTGTTTCTGCTGGTCTGTTTCGAAGCCTAATCAACACATTCCTATGGCAAAAGCAATTTCAGCCAGGTTTAACGTCACAAACCCTGAAAGATACTGTACAACCGATAAGCCGACTTATTCGGTAACAACGACTAACATTACAGTCGGTCGAGGATGTATACCGAGACGAAATAAGGACGAAATTGTCTTAAGGTAACTAATTTTTTAAACCTTTTAACGTTTTTATTGGATTAAACGATTCCGTCTTACATTAGCTCGTCAACGGAGAAGTTTTCGTTCACTGTACCGGCGTTAAATCTTCTGGAAAGAGTTTGCGTGGCGGTTGGTAATCAAGAACCGGTTTTGTTAGTTGGAGAAACGGGCACGGGTAAAACATCAACCATACAGTTTCTCGCCAAACAAAGCGGAAATAAACTTGTAGTGATAAATATGAATCAGCAAAGTGACAGTACAGATTTACTCGGAGGGTAATTTTAATCGTTTTCTTTATTTATAATAGAAATTTTATATTTGGTTTGTTTCCTATTATAGTTTTAAGCCGATCGAGTTTAAGCATCTCGTTATTCCAATTCGGAACGAGTTTGAAGAATTGTTTTGTTCGTGTTACAATCAAGAGGAAAATGCGAAATTTTTAAGCCACGTTCACGTGTGCATGAATCGGCAAAGATGGCCCCAACTGTTTCAACTCATCCTCCATTGCGGGCAGAAATACAAATCGCGTGTCAGCACGTCGAAGAAACTTCGAAATAAATGGAGTAAATTGAGTCAGAAAGTCCGACACATGCAACTACAGTTGAGGCGCAGTTCAAACGCTTTGGCGTTTTCATTTATTGAAGTAAAACTCATAGATTTTCTTACTTTGAAGAATTAATTAATTAATTTTCGTATTTATTTATTTTAAAAACGTTTTTAGGGCAGTTTGGTTAAAGCAATTCGTGATGGCCACTGGTTATTGCTGGATGAAATTAATTTAGCATCGCCCGAAACATTGGAATGTTTAAGTGGACTGTTGGAAAGCAATACTGGATCTGTTTTGTTGCTTGAAAAAGGGTTAGAAATTTGAAATTGATGAATTTTAAATTAAATTAAGTAATTTAATGATTTTGTAATTTTTTTTAGAGATGTTGAACCAGTTCCACGTCATGAAAATTTCCATTTATTTGCTTGCATGAACCCCGCAACGGATGTAGGCAAAAAGGATCTTCCGCCGGGACTTCGAAACAGATTCACCGAATTTTTCGTGCAAGAATTAGAAGATAAACCCAGTTTAGAGATATTAACATCTGATTACTTGAATGGGTTATCATTGGATGCGGGTCAAATCGGAGCAATCGTAAAATTTTACTTGGATATTCGAAATCGAGCGAAAACAAAATTACTTGATGGAACTGGACAGAAACCACATTACAGTTTGCGGACGTTATGTCGCGCATTAAGCTACGCCGCGACTAATTCGCACGGAAGTGTTCCCAGATCGCTATACGAAGTCTGTTTATTAATACTTCAAACATTTAAAAAAATTTATTGATGATTTTATGTTATTTCAGTCGTTTTGCTTGAGTTTTCTTACACAATTGGATGCGGCTTCTCATGAAATCGTTAATAAGATGATCTCAAGCCAAATACTTGGAAAAAGTAACGTTCGAACGGTCGTGAAGCAAAAATTGCCGAAACCTGCAAGAGGAAACTACATTTGTGTGGAAGATTACTGGATTAGTCAAGGGGATTTGGAACCAAAACCAACAGAAGATTACATTCTCACCGATACAGTTCGGAAAAATCTTCATAATTTAGTTCGAATTATTGCCGCAAAGTAAATCAATTTCTCATTTTCATTTACATAATATTAATTTCGATTTTTATTTTTAGGAAACATCCTGTTTTATTGCAAGGAGAAACATCGGTAGGAAAAACAAGTTTGATCTCTTACGTGGCCAAATTGACGGGAAATCGTTGCGTGCGAATCAATAATCACGAGCACACAGATCTGCAAGAATACGTCGGATCATACGCGTCCGATTCGAGTGGAAGATTAGTATTTAAAGCTGGGTGTCTAGTCGATGCCATGAGAAAAGGTCATTGGATCATATTAGACGAGCTAAATCTCGCTCCGTCTGAAGTATTAGAGGCTCTCAATCGTGTATTGGACGACAATCGAGAACTCTATATAACCGAAACTCAAGAAACAGTTTCGGCGCATCCTAGATTCATGTTGTTTGCGACCCAGAATCCAGCCGGACAGTACGGAGGACGAAAGGTCGGCTATTTAGTAACTAAATCGTTCGATTTTTATATTAATGTTTGATTAATTTTACAGGTTTTATCGCGTGCATTTAGAAACAGATTTATAGAACTTCACTTTAATGAAATACCTGCGCCGGAATTGGCAACGATTCTACACAAAAGATGCGCCGTAGCACCAACTCACTCGGAATTATTAGTCGCGATCATGTTAGAATTACAAGTAAGGCTTTAAAAATTTAAAATAATCAAAAAACAAATGTTTATATTTATAAAATGATCGATTTTTCAAGGCTCGTCGAAAGGAAGGCAGCGTTTTTGCTGGGAAACAAGCATTTATAACGTTGCGTGATTTATTTCGGTGGGGTGAACGGTACAAACGGGCACCACAACCGCCACCAGGATTGTACGATTGGGATCAACATTTGGCGGATGAAGGTAATTTGTATTAAAATTTTTGTTTCGTTGCTGATTTCTTATTGGATTTGTGATATTTTTTAGGTTACATTCTTCTATCTGGTCGAAGTCGTCGCAGTGAAGATGATGCAGTAATTTGCAAAGTTCTTTCTAAACTTTTAAAAAGGAAAGTTGATCCAGATCGACTTTTTACTCTGAATGAACACACATCTTCGGTCACTAAATTATTATTGGAGGAAATCTTGACGAGCAAAACACCTGGATTTGAACACGTCGTTTGGACCACTAATATGAGACGTCTAGCGGTATTGGTTGGCAAAACTATTCAATTTAAGGAACCTGCGTTACTTGTTGGAGAAACTGGGTAATTAATTTAATAATAATTAGTTAATTTAATAATAATTAGTTAATTTAATAACGTAGTAAATTAATTTAAATTGTGTTTTTTAGATGCGGGAAAACAACTATTTGTCAGATGTTCGCCGCCATCGCCGCCAAGCTTTGTTACAGTCTTAATTGTCACATGCATTCGGAAAGTGCAGATTTTCTCGGTGGTTTGAGACCGGTGCGTCACCACGAAACTGACGAAACGCTGAAATTATTCGAGTGGGTCGACGGACCGTTGGTTAAAGCTATGGTTTCTGGATCTTATTTTCTCGCCGATGAAATTTCGTTAGCCGAGGATTCGGTTCTTGAAAGACTAAATAGTGTGTTGGAATCTGAGCAGTCGTTGCTTTTGGCCGAAAAAGGAGCGTGCGATGATAATGTCGAATATGTTGTCGCCGAGCCTGGGTTTCATTTTCTAGCGACGATGAATCCTGGCGGAGATTACGGGAAAAAAGAAGTAATGTTTTTAAAATAAATTAAAAATCGATTTTTAATAAATTATTTGTATTTTAAAGCTTTCACCGGCTCTTCGGAATCGGTTCACGGAAATCTGGTGTCCGTCGGAACAAGACGATAAAGATCTATTGCAGATCATTAAACATAATCTTTCGTCGCACGTGTTTCTTGGACCGCGTGATGACGACAAAAACGGAATTGGAAAATCGATTTTAGCATTTATTAAAATGTTTAATACGAGTTCAATTGGGCAAAAGTAAATTAGTTTTTTAAAAAAATGTTTTATTTTTATTTTTAAAATTGATTAGTAATTACTTAATTGTTTTAATAGATATAAAACAAGCATTCGTGATGTTTTGTCATGGGTTCATTTCATCAACACGACGACGACGAAATCATCGCAACTGTCCGTGACTTCTGCCTACATCCATGGCGCGTGTATGGTGTTTTTGGATTTAATCGGGACGAGTTCCACCGGATTTATCAACGAATCCGAGATAAATCGAGTCAGGCAAACGTGCATAGAGTTCCTCATGAATCAAATGAAAGAAGTTTGTGGTTGTCAAGTAACCGGCGAAGATTTTGGATTACTCGAATTAAAACCTACAGAAGAAGTGGAAATTCATTCGAGCGAAACACAATTCGGTGTCGATCCTTTCTACATCACGAAAGGTGAAATTTTATTAAAATTTATCTAAAAATTAAATTTTTTATTGACATTTTTATTTCTTCCAGGTCCCGAAGTCAACCAAAGTCTAAAAGGAATTTTTACTCTGTTCTCGACATCGTCGTACCTGAACACTCAACGCATACTTCGAGCTCTACAAGTAGATAAACCTATTTTGCTCGAAGGGTCCCCTGGTGTCGGCAAAACGAGTCTAGTCGCAGCTTTGGCCAGAGCTAGTGGACGTGAATTAATCAGGATTAATTTATCGGAACAAACTGTACGAATTTGTTTATCATTTTATTCGATTTTATTTAAATTTTAAATTTATTCAGGACGTGTCGGATTTATTCGGAGCCGACTTGCCCGTCGAAGGGGGGTCGCGAGGACAGTTTGCTTGGCGAGATGGTCCACTTTTGAAAGCGATGAAAGCCGGAAATTGGGTTTGCTTTGACGAGGTAAAACACCTTTGATTATTCTGCGTTTAATATTGAGATTTATGTATTTTCTTTGATTTCAAGATGAATTTGGCTTCCCAATCGGTGCTAGAAGGCTTAAATGCATGCTTGGATCATCGTAAAGAGATATTTATTCCCGAATTAGGATGTACATTTCAAATTGGAAGCCAAACCAAGGGTCTTGAAACGCGAATTTTCGCGTGCCAAAATCCCCTGAGTCAAGGCGGTGGACGGAAAGGCTTGCCGCGATCGTTTCTCAATCGGTTCACACAAGTGTACATCGAACCTTTGTTAATGGCGGACCTGCAGTTTATTACAAAGACTATGTTTCCTGATTTATCCGATGTCAGCTTGATGCAGATGATCACATTTAATGAAAAAGTAATTTTTTTAGTTATTTAATTTGAATTTTTTTATTTAATTTATCGGTTTATCTTGATAGATTCATAAGGAGGTTGTGCTCGAGAAGCGTTGGGGTCAACGAGGTGCTCCGTGGGAGTTCAATTTACGCGATGTTTTTCGTTGGGCGGAATTGATAATTGGGAATAAGGTAGCGTGAATTTTTTTTTTTAATTTAATTTTTGTAAATTAATTATTTTAATCGATTGATTCAGAGCACCGATGCTGGAATATGCGCTCTTGCTGGTTTAGTTTACAAGGAGCGGTTTAGAAATAAAAATGATCGATCAATGGTAAGATGAAGATATTAAAATTAAAATTTTACGATTAAATTTTTTATTTTTTATTAGGTGGATGAAATGTTTCGCAGCGTTTTTGGATGTGAGGTTGAGTTGAAAAGCAAAGTAGTTTCCGTTTTTATCAACGAATCGCTCGTGCAAATTGGAAATGCTTGTATTCCTCGGTGCCAACATTCCTCTACGTTTGCTGTTGATTTAACGTCATCAATCACGCAATTTCTTCTACTCCATCGTCAACTTCCAGTCCTCGAATCCATCGTTACTTGTCTGCAAAGAAAATGGATGTCTATTTTGGTATTAATGAGCAAGAAACAATAATTGATAAAACTTGACTCGTCTAATATTCGATATGATTAATTACAGGTGGGACAAAAGTCTAGCGGCAAGACGACACTCGTTAAAATATTGGCACAGTTAACGGGAAATGAATTAAAAATTCTAACCCTAAATTCCGCTACTGATACCATGGATTTATTGGGAGGATTTGAACAGGTAGGAACGATGACTGCGAGAAAATTTCTTCACAATATAAATCGTATTTATCTGCACAAATTTTAGAATGAAATGAGTAGGAGTTTGGAATATATGGAGCAAGAATTGGCATCTATTGTGACACGTATGATACGTCAATGCAAGGATGACGATAATTTGCCGACGATATTGAAGGAGTTGGAAAATAAAATGCAAATGAACACCACCAAGGGTAAGAAGAATTTTTGAACCGTATGTTAGGCTTATTCCTTTAATTTTTGGTATTTATTAAATGATTTCAGCGATTAAAGTTTCGTCTAGTGAGGAAATGTTAGCTTGGAATGATAGAATAAAATATGCCAACGATTTGGTATTACGTTTACGTAAATTCGGTGTTTACTCCGACGGTAAGTTTATAATTTAATTTAATTTGATTTAATTTAACTTAATCAATTTGATTTTATTATAGAAATTGATGAAGTTGGAACGAAATTAATCTGTGCAGAAAAACAAATGCAAATGTTGAAACATTCACCAACTGCTGGTGGACAGTTCGAGTGGGTCGATAGTGTTCTTGTTCAAGCTGTTAAACATGGGCATTGGCTTTTGCTGGATAATGTCAATTTTTGCAGGTTTGTAATTGATTTTTATTTGAATTATATATGTTGTTCATTAATTTTTTTTTCTTTTCTTCTCAACAGTCCGTCAGTTTTAGATAGACTTAATGCACTTCTGGAACCAAATGGCGTCTTGACCATAAACGAAAGAGGAATAGTAAACGGTGAAATTGTCACAATAAAACCACACAGTAATTTTAGGTAAATCTTTTATTTTCTAGCAATTTAATTATTGAATTCGTTAAATATCGTTTTAATGTTATAAGGTTAATTCTGGCAATGGATCCGAAAGTAGGAGAAATATCAAGGGCCATGAGGAATAGAGGAGTTGAAATTTATGTTTTCGGAGAGGTAAAATGAAGTTTTTATCTAAATTGAATTGATTTTTATTAATTTTATAAATATTTAACTAAATAATAGGAGGAAGAGGATATCAGTGATTTGGATATGCACAGGTTGCTAAACAGTATAGGTATTTTAAGCCTTTCTTTGCAGAAACTTTTATTAGAAATACATTACGGAGTACGAGAGAAATTGTCGGGTGAGTATTTAATTTATTTGTTGCTCGAGTTTAGGTATTAATGGTTAATTTCTTTGATAATAGTTTGGGAAAAGCCGAATTGCTTGGATTTATTTCGGGTTGCGTTTTTAACGGTTGAACAAATGAATTTTGGGGTTAATATTAAAGTGGCAGTTGGTCACAGCTGTACCGATACTTACGTCAGTAGTCAAAGAAACAAAACGAAGAAAATGGTTTGTATTGTTATTGTTTGTTTTGTGATGAAATATATATTTATTTCTCGTCCGTTTAGGAATTATTGGAGTTAGTGAACGAAAAGTTAGTCAATCTAACACTAACGAGTGATTTGAGCGAGAATTTGGTGCCATCCGTTGCGGATTTTGCGCAGGATTCTGCTCACGCTTTAGTCGAGAATCAAATGGTGGTTTTGCAATGTTTGTGTAACAAAATTACAAACAAGAAAAAGTAAGTTATAATATTTTGCTTGACGAGATTTAGTTGATAATTTTTATTTTTTATTTTAAAAGGGATTTTATAAATTATTACATCGATAATGTTGAGAATCCTGAAGATTTTGTCTTCTCAGCAATTAAAGTTTTTCTTCAACACACGTCACCGGAAGATTTAGAAAATCGAAAATTACAATTGAATTATTTATTCGGGCAATTGCAATTAAATGATTCTGGAAATTTACGATTGTGGAAACATTTGGATTCGTTCTGCAATAAAATCATAGAGGATAATTCAACTTCGCAGTTCATGTCATCAAAACTATTAAATGGTAACATCAATCCAAACTATTAAATTTTATATTTTAAATTATATTTTGTTCATTAGCCGATCTTCCAATCGATCTGCGCTGGAAACCACAATTGCGAAATATGTTGTTAGTTGAAAACAAAATGGACGAGAACAAACTAGACGAAATTAACCGTTTATGCAATCGGTTTGATTTGTGGTTGAGTTTCCAACTCGTGAACCATAAACTCAGTTGGACCGAAGAAAATGTCGTGACAAAAATAAGTGAACGAAAGAAAATGAAAAAAATGAATCGAATTGAATTGGATCAGGATATCGGTAGCATCGTAGTGGATTTGAAGAACCTTTTAACTTTATTAAACGAAGTCATAAGTAAACAGTTGACAAAAGCAACTCATTTTAATTACGACGACGAAGAAATGAAAAATGTAAAAAGAAATAGCAATTTTTTAAAATTACTAAATTAATATTTTTGTTTATATTACACGCAGGTCAAAATTGTTTTACTATGGATGCAACGATTGCATTATTTTATTAATACAAGTATCTCAACTGTAGATTCAACTCGTGTCAAAACACAGTTGTCTTTACATTGGATGTGGTTCCGCGAGAACTGTGTGCACAAATTGTGCGGCGACAAGTAAAGATTATTTTGTATGTCATTAAGAGTTTAAAAATTTATTTATTTATATATTTTTCAGCTTGCCAAAGAAGATGAAAGTGATTGAAATGAAGATTGACAATCAGTTATCTCTCGCCAACGATCCAGTTTATGCGCGATGTGAATTTTTACGGCGCTTTCTCGGCACCATTTCTCCGTTCAAGACGTCGGAACAAGCACGAGCATTTCAGATTTTAAATAAGTAAGATTTTATTCGTTTTATTCGGCTCAAATTTAATTTTAAAATTATTTCTAGATTCAATGAGAAGTTCGTTGTGTGTTCAACCACTGATTCCAGGGAGTTTGAAAATGTGAATAAGAAATTGCAGAAAATGAGCGCACTATTGAATGGCGGCAAAGTAAAAATTGAATTGCAAGAAGGTTTAGTTAAAGTACTCAACAATGACGGTGTTGCAGATGGTAAGAAGTTGTTTTTATAATTTGTATCATAATAAATTAATGATTTATTTGTTGTATTAGTTGCCATTGAGGTGTCGAATTTGGAAAATACGTTGGAAAACGAATGTTTGGACATTTTACCAAAGGACGACTACAAAGTGCAATTATGGCCCGTGTTAGATCAGTTTAGTATTTTGAACGAAATGCAAATGATGCATCGATTGTTTCGTGCGACGGATCATGCAAAAATGTTAAACTCGCTGGAAGCTTTCACCGTTGAAATGATGCGCACGACCGTTCTGCCGAGCCATTTCGCCGCTTACATATCTTTTTGTAGCGCCGTAAAACGGGCGCAGCCAACGACTCATCATTTATACCGAATTTTTTTGGAGTTTTATAATCGTCTTGGACATTGTACAGCCACTTACAAACCCGATTCGTGGCTGCAATGGCAAGTTAATCGGAGTTTGAATGTCGAAGGCAGCCATAAAACGGCGTTTCAGATTCAAGTAAATTCGATTTCATTCAAATTTAGAACGAAATTTGTTTAATTTATGTTTAAAAATTTTTTTCTAGGGCTCGAACGCAGTTATGTGCGCACTACAAAGTCACACGGCGGCACATTTGTTGTTATTGACGAAGGAGGATTTAAGTGATAGCGACATTTCGAGCTTTTGTTACGGTCTTGAGTTGGGCACTTGTTACGAAAAGTGCCAACAACTTTCTTACTTGACGTCGGTTTGGTGGAGAAATGCTCCGCATTTATCCTCGAAGACATTTGATGCAAAGATAAATGATTTTAAATTTTTGCTCAGTGTTATACGTCGTACGTTAATCGCAGTTGGTGTTGAACGGGGAACAGATATCGATGCTGCTATTGACATTGAACAGCTGTGCGCAAGCGTTAAAAATGTTTTAGAAAAAGATTTGCACGGATTTTTAGACTCGCTGGTCGTTGCCGTGACAAATATTGATCAGAATAAACGGGAATTGGATCACGAAGATTTGAAAAATGTCGGCAAAGCTTGGATATCGATCGGAATTATCCAAGTACGACTTTTATCTGCGATTGGATTGGTGGATATTGTAGAAAAGAATGCAACGTTGTTGAATTACTCCGAAGAAGAGGTAAAAATTTTAACTTTTAAAATTGACATTTATTTTAAACTTGTTTTTTTTTTGTAGTTGATCGATATTAAACGAGAGCTTAAAGTCGTTGGCTGGATGAGTAAAGTTGAAACTGGATGTGATCTTGACGATTTTCCGTCGAATTTAGTGCACCCGCATGTAAAAAGCAAGATGGCGGCGACTAAGGAGTTGGAAAATACCATTTGCGACTTGAAAAAAGATGTAGCTGTACGGCCGAAGTTCTCGCAGGTAATAAACTAACTGGATGCATTTTTAAATGATTAATTAATTTTTTTAAATTTTTTTTTTAAGTTTCATAGCCTGAAACGTGAATTTGATCATTTTATGAGCAGCATTGGCTCGAGTAAACGAATAGAAGGATTTATGCAACAGTTAGTTGATGCCACAAATGATCCTACAGTTGTTGTAGACAAACAGAAAATATGGAAAACTTCTGTTTTGAAGTTTATTTCAACACTGAAAGAAACGTACCCGATGTATTGCGATTTGTGGAGTCCTTTGGTTATTGCTCTTCATCAGACGGTGCATGGAATGGATATTTTGACTCAAACATTTTTAAAGGAATCTTACGGTTATAATTCAGTAAGTTCAATTAATATTTCCAGGTTTTTTTTTCTTATTTTTCACTTTTAATTTAATCGTTTTTAGAGCAAATTGTTTAATGCATTGCGAGGTTTGGCGAGTTTTCCGTGGATTAACGGCGAAATTAAGTCGACGGTTCAACTCGTGGAGGAAATCTTGATCCCGAATTTAAGGATCGAAGGTCGTTCGAAGCAAAACTGCGCGAATGAAAATATTCTCAACAAGTTATCGCTGTTTTACGATAAGAAGGAACTGCCTAAATTTGTTAATAGGTTTGAAAAGTGTTATTGGTCGTATATGGAACTTTTACCAATCGTATTATTTGTTTTAGCTTATTGCGAAGTTGTTTGCATGAAGTGTACAATGCCATTGCAACCAACAAGGAATTGACCGCTGGAAATACTGCCTTGTTACACGGTATATTGAAAGAGTTTGTTATTCACTGGCAAAACCAAGAAGACGAAAAACGAAGACTGGAGTTGGAAAAGGAGTCGCTTTATCAATTCCGCACACAAACACATTGCGAAGAACCGAACGAGAGCGTACAGGATGAAATAGACAGAAAACGTTTATTCCCAACTTATGAATCGGTAGATTTGTCCTCACATGACAGATTTAATTTGAAACTAATCAATTTTTTTTTATTTTTTATTTTTTTTTAAGGAATTTTCTGATTTAAATCCAGAACCAACATTAGAGAAAATTGAGGACGAAGTAGTGACAGAAACTGGGACGAGTGATTTGGGCCTGTTGAATGAGAAAACAATTTTTACCATTTGCGATTTACACGAAAAAATTGTTACTAATTTCACTCAATCGCGATGGTATAACGCAACAAAATGCCAGGATTTAAACCGGGATTACATGACGCCATTTTTAAGTCGTTACAAAGTTGCTTTGCATTTGATCAAACATTCGGCTAATGTTATAGGTTTGTATTTCGTCGTCTGCAAATTTATTTATAGTGAAATAAATTTTATTTCAACGTTTTAATAGATGTTTCGATGGATAACGATTTACTGGGCGGCCATTTAATAGCGAGTAGTGTGTTACAAGAAGCGATGTTACGGCAGGCTGATCAGAAATTAATCTCGAAAAACCAAGCGCCGTATGATATTTATCACGATTCAAACATCGCGGAAGTTGTGTTGTGTCGACCAATTCTTGAGAAATTGGATTCCAGAATAGAGGAATTATTGGAAGAGTGGAACGATCACCCAACATTACAACAAGTATTTTATTTGATTTACATTTTTCGTTTTTGATATTTAATATTTTATTTATTTCAGATACGGGAAATTATTAAACGCATTCTGAGTTTCTCAGTAAATTGTTCCTTAATGAAATTCGTTACTGGGTTGGAGTTACTACTTACTAAATCTCAAGAATGGGAAGCAAATGCTCATAGAGGAGTTTCTCTTATCACCCACTTGGAGAACATAACGCAGCAAATAATTATTTGGAGAAAAATGGAACTGAAGTAGCTTTGATTTTACATTTTTAAATTTTGTTAATTAAATTACTAATGCAATGTTCCGTTTTCTTTTAGGTGTTGGTCGAATTGTTTAGATACTGTTGAACACAAACATCAAATCCTCGCAACGAAATGGTGGCTGCACGTTTATGTTTTGATCGAAACTTATGTGAATTCAGTCGAAACTGAAAAAGAAGACGTGAGTGTGAAAGACATCGTGCAAACATTAAAGCAGTTGTTGGAGCAGTCAACTTTGGGCGAATATTCGAGTCGTTTAAACATCGTTTTGAGTTTTCATTGTCATTTGATCCAATTGGAAACATCTAGCAAACAGCGTACGCAATGGTTTCTGTGTTTAAAATTGTATTTTGTTTATAATTTGGTTTACTTTTTTAGAGGAGTTACTGAACGTATTTTGGAATATTTATAAATATTACGCGCAGTTTGAACCAAGTGTGACCGCTAAAATGGCGAGTCTTCGCAAACCGATCGAGAGGGAAGTGAAGAATTTCGTTAAGATCGCTCGGTGGAATGACATCAATTTCTGGGCTGTGAAAGAATCCGTTGCGAAATCGCATCAAACTCTTCACAAACACATGAAGCTATTCGAGGTACAGTAAATTTATTAAATAAAACGAATAAATTTCACATTGAAATAATTTAATTTTCAGAAAATGGTCCGAGAACCGGTTCGATTGGCCATGACCGATCCACGTGACAGAATTGATCAACCGGCGAACAATAAGCCTGCTCCAGTTTCAGCGAGTGCTTTCATCGCACCTCTGGCATTAAAAGTATGAAAATTAGATCTATTGCTTTTGTTTACAAATTTTTTATTTTTTTTATTTATTTTTTAGGATTCTTACATGAATACTAGTTGTGATTTTGCTTCTGCCACTTTGTTGAATAAGACTGCAACTCTCTTTACAAAAATCAGAAAAGTTTCAAAGAAATTCATCAAAACGTCGCCATATGTTGATGAAATTTCGGAATTGGACGAATTCACCACCGATTTAATCACGGCAGCGCACGAATTGAAAGATTTAGAAGTGAATCAAGTATGTTTTATTCATCAAAATTTGATTTTTGTTTCTTGTTAATTATACTGAAATATTTTCGTATTTAGAACCTCGTTAAAGAGAAGCAAATATCGGAAGCCAAAAGCATTAATCTGCGCAAACGAAAAGCACTATCCGATTTGTTTAAATCGCTCGCCGAACTTGGAATTTCCTACAGAAAAGGATCGATATTGTGGAAGGAAAACAACGCTACGGAATTCGTTTGTCTTCCTCCGGTCGACATTGAAGTTTCATTGCAAATGGTTGAGAGCAAATTCAACCAGACTCAAATCAACGAATGCTTAACGAACGTTTGGAACGGTTGCACCAAATACTTTTACCGATCCATAGCCAGATTGGCTTTATTGCATTCCGCGTCGGAAAATCCTCACCGGGATCTCGGTGTGGGCAACTTGGATCGCATGTTTGGATTCCCATCGCATCTTTTCTATCTTGCGCAGAAACAACACGAGGAAATAGCAAAAATGGACCAAGATTTAGGCACAATGAGGGCGTTTTTGCATCGTGTTTTCAAACTCACGTCCGGAGACTCGGATATATTTCAAACTCAGATTTTGGTATTTATATTAAAAATATTTTTCTTTAATGTAATTTTGACTCATATAATTTTTGATGCTTGCAGAAAGAAACGAAAGAATTTACGTCGAGCGCCATTCAGTGCTTGGAGCAGTTTAATCTTCTGTTGATGAGTTGTCCGGCGTCGGAATGTGGCGATTTTTATTCGCAAATGAGTTTACCGTACGATATTCCACGAGGGTTTATTATGTCCAAAGAAAGCGACACTTGGTGTCTTTCGGTTGAACTAGTTAGCGGTTGTTTAGAGGAGTTGAAGCTCGTGCACGATAAACTTGCGGCAAAAGATAAATCTGTGGAATTGAAAAGTATTTCGGAAATGTTGACTCGTTTCGGTGACGAATTGCATCGATTGATCGCAATTTTCGAGCAACCCCAGGAACAAAAGAGCAACGCTTTTGTTGGGTCGTTGAAATTCGTGCGCGAAAGTTTGTCGTGCGTGATGAACAAAGTCGGCGCGAGTTTGGAGAGAAATGAAGAGCAGTTGGCAAATTTCGGTCAGATGGAAAATCTGGAAGAATGTGCGGGGAATTTAGTGACGAAGATTTTGCTCGCGGTTCAAAGTATCGCGAAAGAGGAAGATCTCGAGTTAATACCGAAAGAGACGAACGATTTCTATTTGAGAGAGTCTTTAATTAAAGATCTTAACTCGAAGATCGATAAAATGCAAATCAAAGTCGTTTTGGCATCGGCGATGAAGGTCATGAATTTGGTCGAGGGGTCAATAAATTCTTCTGTTGTCAGGTAATTTTGTATATTATTGTCAATTATTTGGATTTATTTCTAATTTGGATTTGTTTAATTTAGGATTTTGAAGACTATTTATCCAATTTTATTGCAATATTGCAATTTGATGCAATTTTTATTCGTTGAAGCCGTCGGTGTTCAAAGAGGCATTTGCAAATTAAATTCCGTTTTGTTGGGCATTTTTGTCGAGTTGGTTCAAAAGGTAAATTTCGTTTTATTTAGTAATTTTAATTTTAGAAAAATATATTTTGATTATTTTGGGATTTATTTTGATTTTTATAAGTTTATTTTGAATTTACTGAATTTATTTTGAGTTTTCTCAATTTACTTTGATTTTTCTCAATTTATTTTGATTTTTTAAATTTATTTTGATTTTTTAAATTTATTTTGATTTTTTAAATTTATTTTGATTTTTTAAATTTATTTTGATTTTTTAAATTTATTTTGATTTTTTAAATTTATTATGATTTTTATAAATCTATTTTGGTTTTTCTCAATTTATGTTGATTTTTCTCAATACATTTTGATTTTTCTCAATTTATTTTGATTTTTCTCAATTTATTTTGATTTTTCTCAATGTATTTTGATTTTTATAAATCTATTTTGATTGTTATAAATTTATTTTGATTTATTTTGAATTTATTTAGGGATTTTGCGTGCCCGAGGAATACCAAGGCGAGGTTGCTGCCGGGGAAGGCGCTACCGAATTCCAAGACATAACTGGTGGGGGCATAGGCGAGGGAGAAGGGATTAAAGACGTGAGCGATCGCCTGGAAAGTGAAGACCAGTTGGAAGATGCTTATCAAGAAGGGAAAGAACCGGAAAAAGAAGATCAAAATCAAAAACCAGATATTAAGGTAACGATTTCTATACAATTAAGTTAAATTATTGAACTCACCACTCTTTAATTGCAGGAAGAAGACAATGGCATCGAAATGTCTGACGATTTTGATGGAAAAATGCACGATTTGGATAAAGACGAAGATGAGGACGACAACTCTAATGATGAAAGCGAAAACGAGGAAGAACCCGACAAACAAATGGGAGATTTGGGGGATGAAAACGAGGCGGATAAATTAGACGAAAAGGTAATTTGAATATCGCTGAATAGAAATTTCGATTTAAATAAAAATTATTTTATCTATCATTAGATGTGGGGTTCGGATAACGAAGACGAGGACGACGAGGACGAAGACGAGAGAGAGGAGAAGGAGGATGAAAACGGACCTGGTGCGGGGAAAAGTGAAACCAAATTAGTTGCTAATGAAGATATCAAAGTATGTTTTGATTTATTATTTATTTATTTTTAAATTAATTAATTTTTTTTTTAAATTTTAGAATAAAGATTCGAACGATAACGAAGATGAGGACGAAATCAACGATGAACCTACGGACGATAGCGACGAAATCAAACCGTTCGATGACCGGCCGTGCGACGACAAAACCAAATCGGAAGAACCCAGCGCGGACGACGCTCAATCCGACGTCGAACCGATGGAAATGCCGGACGATATGAATTTGGATGCCGAAGAAGAAGAAGCGGATGATAACGAAGACGTCGACGAAAATGCTGAAGACGGAGATAAAACGGAGGATAAAGAAAGCGAAGAAATGAAAGTGGATAAAGAAGAGGAAGAGGAAGGCGGTGACGATGGGAAAACGGAAGATCAGATGGAGATCGACGAAGAAGTGGACGAAAAGATTGAAAATCCGACCGAGGAAATCGCGGGAAAAGACGAGGACGACGACGAAAACAAAGAGGAAACCGGTGAAAATCCAGCGGAAGAGGACATCGAAAGGAAAAACAAATTGTCCGACCCGAAGACGACGGAGGATGACAAAATCCAAGCTGCCGACGACGCTCTCAAAAGCGCTTCAGCCGACAAGACCAAAAGCGCCCAAGCGACGGAAAACGCGCACGACGACGAAAACAAAGAGGAAAAAGTCGAAGAAGAATTGGATTCGGAGAAAGCTCCGCACGGGCAGATGGAGTCGGAAATGGAAAGCGGGAGCCGTGGACGGGTCAAATCTCAGCCGGAAGCGACGGTGGATGGCAACGACAAGGCGGAACAGTACCAGAGGAAAGCCACGAACCAGAAACGAACGTTGGGGAACGCGGAGGACAAAGTGCACAAACGGTTGAAGACGATCGACACGAAGGACGACGAGGAAAATGGAATAAACCCGGACGAGCCCGAACAGGGCGAGGATAACCAACAACTCTACGAACACATTGACAACGCGTCGTCGAAAGATTTGCAGACTAAAGACAGCGCCACGTTGGAGCAGGCTAAAAATCAAGTTTTGTTGGACGAAAAAGCCGAAAACGAGGAGCCCGTCGATGAAGACGACGACGTTCTCATGATGAGCGACGACGAGGAAGAGTTAACTAAAGAAATTCGGAAAAAACTCGAAGCGAAGAGCCAGAAAAGCAGGAAAGACGACGCGCAACTCGAGAAGGATGAACTGCGCGGAGAAGAGGCCATTTTGAACGAAGACGGGCAAGTGGTTTTGACGGAGATTGTCGCGAGGGGTCCCGTGTCGACGTTCCACACTAATATTAGTGCGGTAGAAGATCAAATGGAGACGGATTTCGACGTGGAACAAATGCGGAACGAATTAGAGGAACATTTGGCTCAATGGGACCGAATTAAATGCGACGATAATTCGGAAGCTTTGACAATATGGCGCCAATTCGAAATGATGACTTTACCGTTGGCGCAGGAATTGTGCGAGCAGTTGCGCCTCGTTTTGGAGCCGTCGTTGGCGGCGAAATTGAAGGGCGATTACCGGACCGGGAAGCGACTTAATATGAGAAAAGTAATTTTTTTTTGTTTTAAATTGACAAAATATATATTTATTGATTTAATTTATTTTTGCTAGATTATTCCGTACATTGCCAGCCAGTTCCGGAAAGATAAAATTTGGTTACGCAGAACACAACCGAATAAACGTCAATATCAGATCATGTTGGCCGTGGACGATTCTTCGAGTATGGCGCACAATCACGTGAAAGAATTGGCTTTCGAGTCGTTGGCCGTCATCAGCAAGGCGTTGACGCTGCTCGAAGCCGGTCAACTGTCCATCGCGAGTTTCGGGGAGAGATTTTCGCTCCTACATCCGTTCCATCAATCGTTTAATGACGTGAGCGGCGCCCAAACGTTGAAAATGTTCTCGTTTCAACAGAAGAAAACGTTGGTGGCCGAAATGCTCAACAGTGCGACGAGTGTGATGGCGTCGTCTAGGATCGCCACTGTGTTGTCGAATAAGTTTATGGACACGGCGCAGTTGCTAGTTATTCTTTCGGACGGACAAGGGATCTTCGGCGAAGGCACCGAGACTGTTAAGGCCGCCATACGGCGGGCTAAGGATGCCAATGTTTTTGTTATTTTTGTCGTTTTAGATTCGGCGGCGAAAGATTCAGTTTATGATATTAAAGCTCCGATTTTCGTCGATGGACGGGTAAGTTTTATGATTTTTTTTAAAGTTTGGACGAAATCTGATTTTTATTTCGGTTTTTAGGTTATTGAAAAGCCTTATATGGACGATTTTCCGTTTCCGTTTTACATTGTGCTTCAAGAACTGACTTCTCTTCCAGCAGTTCTCAGCGATGCCTTGCGACAGTGGTTTGAACTTGTAACGTCGATTGAATAAAATAAGATTAAATTAAAATAAATTATTTTTTCACGTGTAAATAAGAAAGAATTTTATTAAAATATTGCGTCACGATTGAAAGGAATTGTGTTTTAAATATAATAATCGTTTTGTTTAAAAAAATAAGATAAAGTTAATGCAATAACATTCACGGCATCCTTACACTTATCACTGCAGTTTGGTTTTCCATTTTCCTCTTTTTGGCTGCTCGTAATGTCACCAGTGTTTCGTGGAGAACTTTACTCGCAAATTGCTGCTCTTCAATCGATCTGCAATCGTCTAACTCGGCGATTAATTCGTCGTAAATACACTGAAAATGTGGATCCGTGTTTGCCCCTGCATTTTCCTTCCCCATAGTTTTAACCCTTTTCGCTATTTCTTCTAAAACACTTTGATCAATAGTAATCGTCAAGTTTTCGTGCGTTTCTTCGTTGCCACCTGCGCTCTCTTGCACCTCCTCAACCGTCATTTGAGGCTCTTGATCCTCCGAAACCGTTCCCACATTTTCACCGTCGTTTTCACCTTTTTTTTCACCGTCGTTTTCACCTTCGTTTCCTTCGTCGTTTTCATCGTTTTCGTTTTCGTCATTTGTTTCACTCGTTCCCCAATGCTTTAACCCAAATTGTCTGGTAATATTAATCAAATCTCGACGACTCGTCACGTGTATTCGTTCCTCGTTTGTGCCGTCATTGTTTCTTACATCGTTCAAAATGGCGTCCAGTGGAATATTTTTTGCAATTTTGTCCGCAATTTGCTTTTTCTCGTCATCGGTGAGTCGTAATCGACCGACATCACACTTGTGCCCGATGTGGGTCTTTATGTATTCCAATTCGACGTGATTGTCGTTAACTGTTCTTAGTTTCATTTGGGCTGGACACAACGAGTCGATTTTGTTGCTTCCCATCTGTTTTATTTGGCGTTTACCGGTGCCTTTGGACTTGTAGCAACCGCTGCGATGACAGTAGTAGTACCTGGTCACTCGGCCACATTTTGCAAAGGCGGCTTTATGGTGTTGCACGTACGATGATTTCGTCTCTTTTTCCTCAATCATTTTCCATTTGAAAAATTCATCTTGGGATGTGAATGTCATCGACTCTCTTTGGATGTCAATTTCATGCTCCGAGGCTAGATGGGTTTGGAGCTCATGGAATGTTATCCCGACTTCCTTTTCACATTTTGGACAAACTTTTTGCTTCTTCGTCAGAAATTCGACATTGGGATCGTGATGAACTAGCTTCTGGTGTCGTTTTAACGAGAAATTCTTTGAAAACGACTTGTTGCAGGTTTTACAACATAATTTCGTGTTATTTTCCATTACAAGCTGTTAAAAGTAAACAAATAAAAATTAACACAAAAAATAAATTTATCATTGTTTTAGTTGGTTTTTCCTCACCTCAATTAAATTACTTCGTTATGTGATATTTGAAAACGAGATAATAGAATTTTATTTAAGTGCCGCCATTTTTATTTTGCATATGAACATATGACATCATACGTACGAAATTTTATTTTTGTCTACAAAAATTAATCACTGGTAATTGAATAAAAACGTAAATCAACAAATAATTTTATTTGCATTTCTAACATTACTTTGAATATGTAAAATATCTAAAACAAAAATAAATACAGGTAAAATTGTTTTTAACTTTGCCACTAGTTTGCGCTGCCATCGACGACTTCGAGTATTGAATCCGAGTTTGATTCCGGCTTGGAAGTGAATCAATTTTATTTATACAGTCGCAGCCATGACTATGGAGGGTCTGGAGAAAAATGTAATGCGTAAAGTTGATTTAAAGGCCGACATGCCGCACATTAAGAATGCAGAGATCGAGTTCATGAAAAGAATAGAAATGCAAAATTTACAACGCGTTGAAAAACTGAGGAAAATGAATAGAAAAAGCAATGTGACAGGCGGCCTGATATTTGCCGGTGTGCTTGGCATTTGTATCCTTGAAATACACTTATCACAACGCGAATCAAACGCAATTTTCTCCTTTATAAACGTGCCAGATTTCTACACCATGTACGCAGTGCAACAAGAAAGTTTTCTTGATTTTGATACACCAAAAGCAGAAAAGAACGAACCGAAATGAAAATATGATTGTACGAATGTTATTACGAGTTTATTAATTAAAATAGTCTGTAATTAAAACTTTAATTTATGTAGTTACGAACGTTTTAAAAAGAAATGTTCAAGATATAATGCCGCCATTTTTTTTATTTTTCGTAAACCTAGCACCGTTTATATACATATTTTTATAAAATAAATAAAAACGAACGATTTATAAATCTCTAATTTCTCGTCTGGCATAAAATATTTAAGAAGTCGATTTATTTATTTAGTTTAGTATTTATTCGACTTGGTTTCTGGTTAGTAGCGCCACATGCCGTTAACATTTTGCACGAAAATCCCATTTCTGATGGATTGTTAAAGCCAGTATTTACGGCCCACCGCTGATTGGTCGTTAGGACAATCGCCGCGCTACGATTGGCAGTCGTGGCCCGAGTCCAGAAAATGTAAGAAACATTCGCAGCGCCATATTTGGCAGTTGTCCAAACAACGGAGACGACGACTTTTACCTTCGAATACGCTCTCGTTAGGATTACGATGACCCCAGTGGCCATGCTGCCTGCAAAATGTCTTCAATTTTCATTCATCCGCAGCGACTGATGTGAGCATAACTCCACACCGATCCCCAAGTGCCATTTTGCACTCATCAATAGCGAAACGAAACGAAGCGAACACGAACATGGCTCGCATGTTAGTTTGACTTGATGAGCGCAGAGACCAAATGTTGTTGTTGCTGCCGCTGCTGTTTATTTATTGACGAGGAGAATGGCCAAGTTTCGTCGAAGGGGACCACGGCATAGGTACATACAAGTGGTTTGGACATTGCTAGCATTCATCGTCGCCTTGGTGTTTGCCGACGCGAATTTAGGTGAGTTGGTTTTGGATTATTGGTGTTGATTTTGGTGTTGATTTTGTCGGTTTATTTATTTATTTCGGGGTGTTTAATTATGTAGTCGTTTGTGATATCGGGAGGGAAACAAAAGAGGTCATGAAGCGAGTTGGAAGTCGATTAATCAAAAGTGGTTTTTTCTTTTCTTTTTGTGTGTCGCCGCTTGAATCCTTTGATTCCATTGTTCTCGTTTATCGCCGACGTCCTGCCAGTTGTAAATTGAGACATTTTTCAATTTATTGGCTATGTATTTATTGGATAGTCGGATTTCTTACTTGTTTATTGATGGAGGGATGGAGGCAAATGGGGATTTGGATTTGGGGGCTTAGTTTCATTGGGGATTTTTTTGTTTGTTTTAAGTCCAATTTCTTGTTGGATATTTTTTGGGGTAAATATGGTAGTGGTTTTGTTGTTATTTTTATTTTATTATTATTGTAGAAAAATGCCAAAAAGCGAAATTTGCATTTTCAAAATGTTGGTTTTTTTTTGGTTTTTTTTTTCTTTTTAAAAGTACAAATAATGAATAAAAGGAATTTGTTTTTATAAATATTTATGGGATAATAGCGATTTTAGTGGTTTATTGATAAAAAATGTTTAAAAGAGTGAGGATTTGGTCTTATTGTATGTAAAATTCAGCAAAATTCAACTAAAAAAAATATTTATTCCCCCCCAAAAAGAAATATTTTCCCCCCCCAAAAGAAATTCATAAATCGAATTTATTTTCATACATATTTATAACGGCTATTTTATTGCTTGATTGATATAAAATGTAAAAAGTGAGGATTTAGCCTTAATTTCACTTAAAATTAAGCGAAATTAGCATCAGAAAATGTTAATTTTCCACAAAAAAAAAAAAAAAAAAAAATTAAATAAATCGAATTTATTTCTAATAAATATTGATGACATAATAGCAGTTTTAGTGGTTTATTGATAGAAAATGTAAAAAAAAAATGAGCATTTGGCTGTAATCCCATTCAAAATTTAGCAAACTTTTCACTAAAAAATATTAATATTCCCAAAAAAAAAAGAAAAAAAAATTAAACACATCCAAAAACAAACTAACAAAAAATAAATACGCTAAACAAAATTTATTTAAAACCTTCTAACTTACGAAACTTCACTTTTTTCACCCACCAACAACAAGTTAACCTCAGCATAGATTTTTCCCAAAAGAAAAGAAAGAAAAAAAAAAAAAAAAAAACAAAAAAAAAAAAACTAACTCTTGCATTAAGATTAACTTGAATAATTCATCCGCATGAATGAAAAAGCTTCTTATTCTTCCTTCAACTGTACAAATCTGCCGACCATCAAGCGAAAATTGCTCGTACCACGGGATAAATTACCAAAATACCCACTCCACCTCAGCCATGTTACTTTCTTTGATGAATGATACGGGGCCCAACATGGGGAACCAGAGATCGAGCTTCCCAAATCAAAAAATACACACCGCGTTCACATCCTGCGAGGTCAAGTTTCCCCAGCCACATGCAACTGATTTATTTACCATGGCTTTTCTTCAACCAACTTTTGCTTTCCTTAAAGCCACTATCATAAATACTCGTGAGAAATTAAATCCACGAGTAAAATGGATTCGACCGGTGACATTCTCGAACAAAAACAATTACTCGACGTGGAAAGATGAAATAGATGTTTCCCTAATGGTCAAGATATGTTTTCACGAGACTGGGTTGACGCGTGAGGGCATTGGGCGGCGGCTAGACAATGGCGGGCTTTGTGTGTTGTGTCGGTTGTGCGTAGTGAATTTAATTTGATTTTGTTGCTGGCTCGCTGCAAGTAAAATTGAAAATCGAGTTGAGAGCGAGAGGGACGGCAAGTGCAATATCCTTCAAGTGAAGATGCAATTAGAAGCGTTCATTTAGCCGTCGTTAAGGAGCTCGCTTAAAGTCTAAAGAGAGGAAGGAACCGCGCGTTTTTTGTGTTAATGGCTGCTCGGTGTCGTGGATGTTATTATTTTTGAGGAATTGTTTTTGATGGTTGCTACATGTGTATCTGTCAGACGGGTGTGATTTATTCTGATTGGTGCATTGTTAGTCTTGTAAGGGCACAAAAGGGCTTTTGATTGGGTGCAATGCGAGTGATTTATACATTTTTTTGGGTAATGACGTGGAAAGTCTTATTTAAGGTTACGATGGCATGTTATTGATATAAATGTAGTTGTTTAATGGTATTTGTGCTTTTATTTCGTCGTTTGTTTGGTTTATTTGACAATCTAATTGGTTTTAATTACTTTTTGCATGTTTTGCTGCAACTAATGTTGGAAATGTCACTCCGTGAAGCGAGATAAAGGAAGACATTCAAGAAACATGTTTTGGATTTTTTTTTTTACGTTTTTTTTATTTTTAGAAAATTGGTTTCGAATACAAGATTTAAATGTTTACTAATTGCTCATTTCCGATTGATGTTGTCATGTTTTTTTTTTTCAATGTCATAGGAAATGATTGATATTTTTTTTTTAGATAAAAATTTTGAATTGCTCACTTCCGACGTTATCTAATTTATATTTTTAGAAAAAAATTTGACGGTAGGCGGATTCATAAACGCTTGTGTAACGTGTATTTAAACATGTTTTGTTATTTTAATGTTGTGCGCATGCCAACTGCGAGTGGAACGGATTAAATCGGCCGCCATTTTTTGAAGTTAGATCGAGAAAAAGAGTTTAAAAATGTTGTTTATTCCGCTGTCTGAATGGTTTTATGAATGCGCCTGGTGTTAGCGATTTCATGCGGGTTAAGGGTGACTTGCTGCGGATATTTGCATTAAATTTTTCTAAAAATTTATTATTTCTTTAAATTAATTAATGATAAATCATGGGGGAATGAGCAACACCAACCAAAATAACCCTCTCAAAACAAACAAAACGAAAAAAAAATGCACTTTAACTTGCCAAATTCACTTATTTACGCTATAAAATGAATTAGAATCGTTCCACTTGAATACAAGTACAATACAACTCATTAAACGAACTCAACGTTTCATCGCACCAAAAACCCTAAATCTGTTCCCACCAACATTAAAGAAAATAAAAAAAAAATAAAAAATTTCTACATTTTATTTATTAATAAAAAAAAATATATATCTTTTTTTAAATTAAAAAAAACAAAAAAAAAAAACTCACATACCCACACACACCCTAATTACATTCTTTTATCTCTTTCACTCCTCTTTGCAATGTTTATAAACCGAGAGTAAACATTGACACTCGGGTGCATCTCTGCCACTGGGCTATAATTGGTAAAAGAATTTTTTTTTCGAAAAATAAATTATTTTGACATGAGGAGGAGAATGAAAAAAAAAGAAAAGGAAGAAAAAATGTGAAGGAGAGTCAGAAAAATTTTTTTAAACCATTTTTTGTGGGTTCTGTAAACTGTCAGAATAGAGTTGCTAAGTGAGTAACATTAATGTGATGGCCAGGTCTCTTTAGGACTGATAAGTTAGCTAAGCTCGTTGAGTTGCGGGTCTGTTTAAGGGGAATGACGATAAGAAAAGTGTGTTGTGCTCGTTGTGCCGGTCCTTGCATGTCAAGACGATGGGTGGGTTGTAGGGTGACGAAACACAGAACTCTATAAACGCTGCTTTATTCAATTCATCAACGACGCTTTGACCGGAGATAGGCCTACTTTAAAAAACTAGGCTTAGGGTTGAGCTTCTAAAATTACATTAATGAAATGAAGGGAAAGTTGAAAGTATTAGGTAATGAAACGGAGGAAGAGTGTTTGCGGTAATAGGCCTATTTAAGATTTTTAAGTAGGGTTAAAATTGAATAAGTTGATGAATAAATTGTGCCGCTCGGACCGGAAGTGGCGTGAAAAGGTAGTTTAGGCTTAATTAAGTTTGGGAGATATGGCTGGCGGTTACTGGTTGAGACTACAGAGGTGGACAGAGTTCAAATGGAAATTAAGATTTTTTATATACCGGTATATTAATATTTTTTTTTTTGTTGGTATTTTGATGTTTCTGGCATTGACTCGTTAGTTGGGTATTTGGATGCATGCTGTGAGGCATGTGCGAGACACAAGTCTTAATTAGAAGTTGGATCAACACTACTTTGAACAGGGAAACACGATTGTTTCCCGAATGTGTGCGAGAGAAAATTTTCATTTTTAGGACCAAAAAAAATGATTTTTGGACAAAATATGATTTTTAAGGATCTATAAGTCTATTTTTATGTCCAAAAACATTACTTTTAGGCCAAAAACGTTTATTTTTTTAGCCAAAAACATTCATTTTTATGCCAAAACATTTATTTTTAGGCCGAAAACATTCATTGTTGGCATTTTTAAACAAAAAAAATTTATTTTTAGACAAAATAAAATTATTTTTGATCGAAACAATAATTCTTGGACTAAAAAAAAATCATTTTAAGAAAAAAATAATCAGTTTGAGGCCAAAATCATTAATTTTTAAGCCCAAAAATATTGTGTGGCATAAAAATGAACCAAAAATGGCAACCCCTTTGTACGTTCTTGATCCGCCTCTTGTGCGCAATGGAAGAGTCTTTAGCGGCATTTATGTACACTACTTGTGTTCAAATGACGTTTTTTACATGATATTCAACTTAATTCTTTACCTTATAGCAAAAATGATGCAATTTTCCCAAGCTCTCTTTATTTGCTTATTTTTAAGTATTTTGAAATTAGTATCTGATCGTTGTTTGGCGCGTGCGCAGATCAATGCAAACAAACTCAGCCGGGCGAAGCCGAATTTACGGAGTTTGCATAGACATGGCTTATGACTTTTAACAACTTTATGTGGGGAAGCGATTATAAATAAAAGCCAGGGCGGTGATGTTATAAAGCGTAGTTAGAACACGGCTCAGTAAAAGTGAATGAAAGTCATGGGAGAATTGTCGACTTCATTTGCATATCAGAGGACCATCTGGTGCCGCTAGAGGCGCAAACAAAGATCCTTTCGGTAAATCCTTTCAACTGCGATCTCCCTCTTCATCTCTGGAGAGCTCAGAACTGACATACAAGTGAAAAACACTTGTGTTCGTTACTTTTTTAAATTTTTTTTAAGTGTCCCCCTTTTTGATGGGGAAATGGTTGGGGGAGTTCGTTGTGGTTGTTTGCGAATTTTGTTGTTACGGACATTTTGGTTCTGTTTGTGGTTTGAGCGGTTAGATGTCAATGGACGGATTTGAGCATGTGCGCGAAAGGTTAATTAATGTTGTTTGTTTGGTTAGGTTTGGTTTGGTCGTTGTTTATTTGTTTTTTTTTTTAATTTTTTTAATTGGGGAAATGGTTTATTTTAGAAATAATTGGAATTTTGTTGTTGAGAAATTAGTGAGTTGGAAATGTGGGTGGCATCGTGGGGAATTAGTTCCCAGTTTAGTTGTGGATTGGATCTGCTTTATTCACAAGTGAAGTGGAATCGGTTACATGTAAAATTGTGCAAATTTATAGTAAATTAGTAATCCATTGGGAATATGTGTAAACAGCTAAAAATGTACATAAATCGAATGTAAACAGCTAAAAATGTACATAAATCGAACGTAAACAGCTAAAAATGTTCATAAATCGAATGTAAACAGCTAAAAATGTTCATAAATCGAATGTAAACAGCTAAAAATGTTCATAAATCGAATGTAAACAGCTAAAAATGTTTATAAATCGAATGTAAACAGCTAAAAATGTACATAATCGAATATAAACAGCTAAAAATGTTCATAAATCGAATGTAAACAGCTAAAAATGTTCATAAATCGAATGTAAACAGCTAAAAATGTTTATAAATCGAATGTAAACAGCTAAAAATGTACATAAATCGAATTTAAACAGCTAATAATTCATATAAAGCTGCTGTAAATGTGTAAACAGCTAAAAATTCATATATATCTGCTGTAAACATGTGTAAACAAGTAAAAAATCATATAAATCTGCTGTAAACATGTGCAAACAAGTAAAAAATTATATAAGTCTGGTGTAAATTGATACATATATTTGGAAAATCGTTTAAATTCGTGTAAATCTGTATAAATAAGGGGGATACACGACGCAAATCCGAAGCAAATTTTCTCAAAACATGAAAATATTTCGAGTTTTTTTTATAAGTCTCATCTTATCATTTGTTAAATCTCACGGTCCTATGTCATATTTTCCATATTTGTTCAAGAAAATTCCCTTTTGTGTCAATTTAAATTTAAAAACAATCTAAACTGACAGTTTGCTCCAAAAATAAGTGGAAAAATGCTAAACCGGAAGTGACGTGTGAAAGCAATCCAGAAACGCTTCCAAAAAAAATCTCATGAATAATTTAAAAACAAAAAGATTTCAAACCCCCCAAAAAAAATAATAATTAAATAGATTGAATTAAAATATTATAATTTATACATTTTCAAATTTTTTTTCTTCTTTTTTTTTCTCTCTCCCGAAGTTTCAAAAAAATTTACATAAATTCTCCGAGAGGGCAAAAAAAAATTTCTAATTTTGTTTCGCCTTATTTGGACACGAATTAGGCGTGGTGCTCTTTTTTAATGCCGTAATTAATAAAGCTAGGTTTATGATATGACACACATTTAAATCGAGGTAAATGGTGCGGCTGCGCAGAAGAAAAAGAAAAATCACTTTTAATTTGTCCCGCCGTTCGAGATTCTTATTTATTCTACCTCCACAAACGTCATTTTTTATTTTTATTTTTATTGCGTCTTAATTCGCAATTAATGGACGAAAAAAATACATTTTCTTCATTTCGCGGTGCTGCTCAAAAGGCCGACATTTGTTCGCTGCCTATCAAAATTTATGACGCTTTCAACTCTGATTGCTTAGTTTGAATAAAAAAAAAAATTAACTCGTTATCAATAAAATAGTGGAAAGCCTTGTGTTGACCATTAGATATAAGTGGTTTATGATGGGGGGTAAAGTAATAAATTAGAGATATCAAGGTAAAAGAAATTAAAAATTCGATTAATTTGATGTCAAGTGGGAAAAGAATTTTTTTTTTTTGCTGATTTATAGTTTTTATTAGGCATAAAATGCAAATTTTCAGCCCAATTAGTGAAATTTAGGTAAAATGACCAAAATTGACTAATCAAAAGCTCATTTTTCATTTTTGTTCCCCTGCACAATTTCATTTTCGACCTGTTTCACTCATTTTGGATCACATGATGCGTCATTGATAAATGAGTAATAAATGGCTGCAAAAAATCCAGTTGCATGAAATGAAACACTTCAAACTTATCATAGTCATCCTTTTATTATTCCGTTATTTATTTTAATGAGACATTTATTTTAGTCGTTTTGTTCAATTTAGACATTTATTTTAGTCGTTTTGTTCAATTTAGACATTTATTTTAGTCGTTTTGTTCAATTTAGACATTTATTTTAGTCGTTTCGTTCAATTTATACATTTATTTTAGTCGTTTTGTTCAGTTTAGACATTTATTTTAGTCGTTTTGTTTAATTTAGACATTTATTTTAGTCGTTTTGTTCAATTTAGACATTTATTTTAGTCGTTTTGTCAATTTAGACATTTATTTTTTAGTCCTTTTGGTCAGTTTAGAGCCCCATTGTAAAGGACACCGTGTTCAATTAGCATCGCACACCCATTGAAAACCACTTACAATATTATTATTATTTTTCTTGTATGCAATTCCAATGAAACTCCATGTGTACTTTTCTGAATGTTGAAATTGGCTTAAATTTCCATTCTAAAAACAAATAGTGTTCATTTGAGGTTAAATTCTCTCCTCAAAAGCACTCGATTAAACTCTTATCACATAAATCGAGTCGCGAAATGACCGAGATTGCGCAAATTTGCCTCCCTGCCTTCCGATTGCGAGCAAACGGAGCGGACAATCGCCATATTGATTTTCTAATTTCAAGCCCGCGATGAATTTTCCCCCGAAAATTCGAGCCGGGCGATGAAATTTTTATAGGTTTCGGGCTAGTTGCAGTTAGTTGTTCGAAAAGTGTTTGTAGCTAAAAAGAAGAGACTCAGGAATGTGGGACTGTCCTGCTGTGTCTGGAGGGGGTCTGACCCCTGGTTTCGCAGCGCTGATTTATTTCCCTACTCCTCTCCTACACGCAGCTGCTTCTAACTCACGTTTATACGTCACGTGGCTGGTTGGCCCTCGGTTTGGCTCGGTCTTTTCTTGTTGTTGTTCCCCTTTCTCTTTCTCCGGGTGCAGGGGTCGCGGAGAAATAGAAAAAAGACAAATTGTAAATTTCTTAGTGTAGTGTGGTGTAATATGAGTGGTTGGTTGGCAGCTCGGTGTGTAATGAAGTAATAAATTCGCGGGAAAATGTGTTTGAGGTTTAAAGGTGGGAATTTATGTGTTGACAGGTTATTATGGATTTGCGCGTTGAAATAATAGTGGGAAGTTGGAAGGGTATTTGTGTTTAATTAATTCGGAAGGATGGAGTTTGGTAAGGGAAATGGAATTGGGGATTAAGGCGTTGGTTTAATGTTGGGAAATGAGTGAAATTTGTTGAATAATAATTTTTTTTTTTTTTTTTTTTTTTAATTGATAAAAATCAATTTTTCTTGGTCGTAGCAGAGCCGCGGTGGCGGAAAGTAAAATCCTAAAATTTTAAAATTGAATATATAAATTTACAAACGTTTATATATTTTATTAATGGAAAAAGTTTGCTTTTGGGTGTAAATAAATTGATGTAATAAATGATGCATTTTTGGCGATAAAATTGATCAAAGTCGGCTGTTTGTGTCCAAAACGAGACTAAAAATGTTTTAAAAAATAACTTTTTTAAATTCTAAAATATATTTTTAGAAAAAAAAAAATTTTAAATTAGAAAAAATATATATTTTTAAAAACAATCGATAAAAACACACATTAATTTTTTTTTCCCCAACAAATTTCATGAAATAAAATCACCATTTCCGGTTTCCCAACGCGCCCTTGCCACAGGTGTTCACAATTAGCCCGATATTGGCAAAATGGCGTCTCCTAATAAACAAAAAAATAAAATAAAAAAACAGAAACAAGTTTCTTCTTTATTCCCTATTTGCTACCGCTAAAAGTCCATGCGAATGTTGTCAGATCCACAGATAAAATTATACGCTCAGTCCGTTAGTTACATTTCCTTGTCGCTTGTCTTTATTTATTTTTTTCATGCCAGATAAAAGATAATGTCGTCGTTGTGTAGGAATGCACATTCGTTTTTGAGTTTACTATGTTTTTTTTTTCTTTCTAAAATTTTATTTCGAGTGGCCATGATTCCCATGTGGCGCCCCTCCTGGGCGTAATTACATGTTGCCACTGGAGTGGCCACAATAAAAACCAGGTGTGCAGGAGGGAGGGAGAGGGAAAGAGCGAGAGAAGGCTGCGATCAAGCTTAAGCCCGGTGTGTTTTTGAGCATGCAACTCGCACCAAACCTCATTAACCAGTCATTGACGAGTGCGGAGAAAAAAGGAGAGTCCTCGAGTGGGCACTCCGGGCACTCCCTTTGCTTTTCACAGGTAAAATGTGGTCATTTTTCATCAGGAGGTTGTGAACAAGGGGAAGGACGTTGAATGATTGAAGCGTTTTTTCTTTTCTGTTTCTTGGTAATTGATAGGTGATTTGTGGGTGACCCGGTTTGGATTGTGGAGGGGAATTTCTGCTCAATAAAAATTGATTTATGATTTTTTTTTTTTTTTTTAATTTTGATGAAATTGTGTGTACAGCATTCATGAATGAGAAAACGCGTTTTAGTTATTAACCTTTAACACTAGTGTGGAAAAATGTGCGTTGACCTTTCTGAATGCCAAAATCGTATGGATTTCATGTAAATTATTAAGAAATTTTAATTTTTTGGATGTTTTTCATCGTTTTCGGTGCTTGTAAACGCTTTTACAGGCGTAAAACGCATTTAAACGATTGTTTTGTTATTATTTTTTCGTGTTAAAACGCGGGGGACCATATTTTGACGTTTTAAAGGACCAAAATTGTATGGATTTCGTGTGTATTATTTAAAAAAATTCATTTTTTTGGATGTTTTCCGTCCTTGTGAACGCTTTTACAGCCGTAAAACGCATTTAAACGATTGTTTTGTTAGTTTTTTTTCGTGTTAAAACGCGGGGGACAATATTTTGACGTTTTAAAGGATTTCGTGTGTATTTATAGGAAATGTCTCGATTTTGTCCATTAATTCGATTTATTTCATCGTATTTTGTGCTTGTAAACGCTTAAACGATCGTTTTATTAATTATTTCGTGTCAAACGGAGGGGAAAATGTGAGGTTGAAGGTGGGTATATAAATCATGGGGTGTTAAATTAAAAGGAAAAATCAAGCGTGTTGTTTATACTGCGGTTCTACATGTAAACCTGTTTAGTTTTCAATTCTCCCACTCGGGGTCTCGCGGGGTTACGTGGCGTAGCATTTGATATTGAGCAAACAAAACAGGTAGCGCGATAATTTATATGTACGAAACGGAACGGTAATTTAGACTTGACGAAGGAGGTCACACATGAAATGCCGTCTGAACGACAGGAAATGCGCGTTGGAAAAGTGAGGGACAGGGAGGCTGAGGCTCTTGTCAAGAACCGAATTTGCTGCTGCGTGGTCACAGTGACTCAGCTCGAAAATTGGAGATGACAAGTTAATTCAATCAACAGGGGGCGTAAGGAATAAGGAATGCGTAAATGGACATTTGCAGGAAAATTTATTGGCTATACGAGTTAATGAGTGACATTTTTTTTTACTTTTTATTTTTTTTTTGGTTTTTATGTGTAAATCTTGTTGGTTTAGAGTCTTTAGACAGGAGTTTCTTGTTTTCGCCTATAAATTATGCAATAAATATTTTTTTCATTTTGGTTGGTGTACTGAGGAGCTTTTAGCAGCTGGTTTCCGGTTCGTCCTCTTGAAATGAAGTGGGTGGAACTCGTCGATAAAAAGGAAAGCGTTTCTCTACTTTCTTTCACTTTAAACTGACGTGTAAATTATAAATAAAGAGGGTTAGATCCGACAGGGTATTTATAACTGATTTGAAACCGAGTGAGGAGTGAAAAATGGAGGAAGTGATTTTTAAAAAATTAGGAATGAAATTTTTTTTTTTTAAATTTTTCTACGTGAAATTTGCACCAGGCGCATTCATAAAGTGATGTTTAACTTAGATGTTTTGTTGTTTTAATGTTGTGCGCATGCTCACTGCGATTGAAAACAGATTAAATCGGGAAAAGCGGTTTAAATATGTTGTGTAAATGACTCTGTGAATGCGCCCACTAGCGCTGGCATTAAACGTGATCATTCAAGTGGAAGAAGCAAAATTTAGATTTTTTTTTTTTAAACTTGAAATTCGAGTACTTGAGGGTTTTTTTTTTGAACATTCCAACTGACTGATCAATCATTTGTCTGGTGGAGCGGTATTTTTACATGTTTTTTTTCTTTTGCTTGTTCTTTTCTTGTTCTTTTCTGAGGAGAAAATTGAGGATTTTGTTGATTGTCAGTGTTCAATGGCCTTTGCCCTGGGTTTTTGTTGTTTGTCCATTGAGCAGCCAGTTTCTGCCAGGTTTTCACTTGTCAATTGGTGGTAAAGTAAGCAGCTTGCAGATGCTTGAGAAAGGTTCTATTGGAAGTCTCAGGTGTCTTTTTCAAGTGTGTAGTGCTTGGAATGCTGAGAAATGGAAATAGGAGCAAGGGTTGGGAATTTGAGAGGGAAATTGTTGTGCTGGTGCCCGTAAACGAAGGAAAATGGAAAGTTTTGTTGTCAATTTGTATATGAATGAGACAAATGAAAATGTTGGCCTGGGAAAAGGAAAAACACTTCACAGCTATTGTACATTCCGAAAGCTCATTTAGAAACAACGGATATTTAAACTGCCGACTTAAGCTTCTCTCGATTTAAATATGTTTAACTGCAATTTTAAACAACAAAAATAAGTTTTAAAATCTAGAGTCGAAGCCGTTTTGTTTTTTCCAACCCTACATGTGGAGTTCCCTATTCGAATGCAACGTTGTGTCAAAATTTCAAAGCAATCGGTGAAGAACTTTCGGAGATTTAAGACTTCGAACAAACGAACGTACATTTTTATTTATATAGATAGATAGATAGAATTTAGGTAGTGCTATACTCTGTTTGCGAAAACTTGTGGCATCCTCCCATTTGGCGGTGGGCTCGTGTGGAAGGGGATGAATAGCAGTGATTCGTGGGCCCGTGGTAACAGCTGCATTCAATTCATCTCACAAATGGCAAATTCCTTGCAAAAAATTAGCGTGATCGAGAAAACTAGGGAACTAATTAGGGTTACAGCGGTATCTGTTGTCAAGATGAATAATGGCGAAAAGAACATACGGCAATTTTTTTTTCCATGAATGCAGTACTGCTTTTAATTTTGAAAAAGGTAATTTTTGAGATATTGGATTAAAGTTTGAGATATTAAGAGATTTCTGCAAGATTTTCAATCGGCTTGCTTCTTCGCAATGAATGGATGTCGGTCCCTTGCCTCTCGGCCGTTATTGGATTTCGTTCTCTTTTATATTGTTTATTATAGGTACTATCATTTTTTCAATTTCCTTTCTGAAATTTAATGTTGAGAGAGTCTCCGTTTTTATTCCTTTTTTATATCGAGAATAATGTGTCTTAAAGGGTGCAAACAATCTGGAGAAATTAGTTTCAACTTTTTATGTTAAAGGGGCAGCAACGATGTAATCAGGGCTGCACTGCAACGTTTTAACAATGGAAAATAACGCTTGAACAAGGGGCAGCAAGAGTACAATAGGGCTGCACTGCAAGGTATAAACAATAGAAAAGAACATTAAAACAAGGGGCAGCAACGAGACAATTGGGCTGCACTGCAATGATTAAACAATGTAGAAAAGGGGCAGCGACGGAACAATTGGGGCTGCACTGCAGTGTTTAAACAATGGAAAAGAACACCGAAATAAGGGGCAGCGACTGAACAATTGGGGCTGCACTGCAACGTTTAGACAATGGAAAAGAACAATATACAAAAGAAGCGAAAATTATTAATTTTTTTTTTAATTTCTTTTTTTTTTAATAAATAGATGAGACGGGATTCAGAGAATTTTATTTCACCACCGAACCGAGTGACACAGTTGTTTTGAAAGACCAACCGGCGCTGTTGGACTGTTCGGCCAAAGGAGATGACAACACTGAGCCAGAGATTGAGTGGAAGAGAGAGGGACTCTTCCTAGATTACAGCGATAGCAGAAGGTCTGTAGCTATGCCATTACACTGATACTCTTTTTCTAACGACATATATTTCCTCTTTCCTAGGAATAAATTGGCCAATGGATCACTCTACTTCAACTCGGTCCATCACACGAGGACAGAACGACCCGACGAGGGTGTTTACCAGTGCCTAGCAACCATCAAATCCCTCGGCACGATTGTCAGTCGTGCTGTCAAGCTACAAGTCGCCTGTAAATAACAATTTAGGGATTTAAGATTTTTTTGGAAGGAAATTAAAGGTTTTTTTTGCAACAGCGCTTCCTCGGTTTGATGAACAACCTCAAGATGTGACGGTCTTTCCCGAAAAAATCGCGCGGTTCTCGTGTTCCGTGCAAGCGATTCCACCGGCATCAATCACGTGGCTTAAAGACGACAAGGTGTTTGCCGTGGATGAATCGAGAATGATTGTGATGCCGAGCGGGGCGCTCGAGATAGATCACGTGGAAATCGGTGACAAAGGGGTTTATCGGTGCAATGCGTCGAATTTGGAGAAATTTCGTCTCAGTGATGCAGGAACTCTCACAATCAATATGAATACAGGTAAAATAACTCGCAATATATCGATGTTTACTCAATAAAGTGTTTTTATGACATCACTGTAAGGTCTAAATTTGACTAAACGACTAAAATAAACGTCTAAATTGAACGTAATTACTAAAATAAATGTCTAAATTGAACATAATTACTAAAATAAATGTCTAAACTGATAAAAACGACTCAAATAATTAATTTTTTGTAGTTTATTGCACCATTATTGTCATTAAAAACACTTTATTATGATCACAAAGAAAGCGCGCATTGAGATACGTGTTTTGTCATGTTTGATTTTTCGTGTAAATCGAATCTGCATGTTGAATGACGCCGAAATGTCGCGCGTTTATTTTTTAAACTTTGTATTCAAAATGCAATCGGTTGGACTGCGAGCAAGTTGGCACATAAAAAAAATAAAAAATGCGTAAAGTTTGTGATTGCGAGCTAACATTCGCGCGCGAACTCGAGAAAACATGGCCATAAAAGCCCGGATGGCGGAGACACGATTGTTACATGCGTGGATAGCCACAGAGCTGTCCATTCTGCATATTAAATTTTTTTGCTGCCAAATTGAAATAGGAAAATAGGAAAGACGGGAAAATAGCGAGTAAATCGATTATTTACATCAATTTTTCTCTTTTTCTTTCTATCTCTGCTTTTTTGATTTTCGGTTACACGTGTGTGGTTATCGTAATTCGATTTGGTCAATGCATTTGTTTGCGGAGAGAAATCTGTGAGTGAAATACCATTAGCTCGTCATTTCGGCGGTTGATGTTCCGCCGAAATGGGGGGACATTGTGCCATTGTTCTTACAATCTACGCAATAAACCAGACAGGGCGAAGCAATAATCTAACTCGTTTCGGGCGGACCTATCGCTCTTCGTAGGGCTGTGGCCACACGTAATATAAAGACAAAAAAACTCGCCAAACTGCCGCCATCACTCTTTCGATAACGTTGATATCTTCTTTTCGTTTTTTCCGCTTTTTTCTAAAACACAGAGCCGCTACTCATCGCCGGAATTTAATTTTTTTAAGTGCCATGTTGTTAGATCTTGATCGAGTGACATTTTCGCACGGAATCTCAATCGAGTAAAATACGCGAAAAATGTTCAAAAATCAAATAAAATATTAAAAATAGCGTGAAAAAACCGTTATCAGATGGATATTTGTGATTGGTTTAGAGCGTTTTCGCTATTTATTTGCGAGAAAAATGAGAAAAACGTGAAAAACACTCAAAAACGAATTAAAGAAATAAGTTTTAAAAAATGTTATCGAAGTAAATGTTTCCCTAGAAAAAGATTTGATGGTAATTATGAAGTTAATTTGCTCGTTTGTCCCAAATGGCTCATCAACAGATCTCGTGTGGGGAAACGAGTCGAGTTTCTTTTCTTCTGTGGTGCGTGCCAGCATGGAAGATGCTGATGTGATTGCCATGGTGATATTGATCATCGTCGTACTAGCAACACCATTTGTATTGATGTGCTGTTGCTCTTGATAAATATTTCTTTTTTTTACGCGCTAAGAGCTGTCTAGGGAGTTCACTGGACTTTCACTTAGCCACTCTCTTCATTTGTTTATGGATTCATCGCTGTGCAATTTGTGCAAGTTGTGATGATTTGTTGAAATCTTTTGATCGATGTTCGCATCAGTTTTTTATTATTATTATTATTTTTTTTTTGTTTAGCTCAATTGAATAAAATTTCCGCCCCGCAATTTATCGCTACCCCGAAAAGTGCAATAGCGATAGAAGGATCGAGTCTTACATTCGAATGTGCCGCAAATGGCAATCCGCAACCGCGCATCACTTGGCTTAAAGATGGCGCCACGATCGACATGGCGTAAGATTTTAAAAAAAAATTATTTTTATAAAAATTTTTTAATGAATGATTTTTTTTTAAAATAGGTTTTTGGATAGTCGGTTTTCGGTTGTGGGGACTGGTAGTTTGCAGATTGAACACGTGCAAGAGGCTGATGAGGGTGTTTACATGTGTCGAGCGGAAAATTACGAAGATTCGGTCGATTCGAGCGCTAATCTCGAAGTTCAAGGTTTTTATTTTAAAATTATAATTAATTGTGTAATTTTTTTAATGGGTTGATCGATTTGTTTTGTTAGTCGCACCGAGGTTTGTAAAACAACAAACGAATCGTTACGCGCACGAAAAAGACGATGTGGAATTAGAGTGTCAGATTTATGGCAAACCCGAGCCGACGGTGCAGTGGATTAAAAACGGAAATCTTATACTCGAGGATGAATTTTTTCAATTTGTTAATGGCAACAATCTGAAGATTTTGGGCGTTGTAACGTCCGACGTGGGCATTTATCAATGCATCGGAGTAAATCCAGCGGGAAACGTTCAAGCGAGTTCGCAGCTTTTAGTTTTGAAACCCGGTAAGACGGAATGTTTAATGAAAACATTGCATTTGATTTATTTTTGGTTGATAAATGTTTTACGGTTGAAGTTGTTGTTTTTTTTTATGTTTTTGTATGTTTTGCTTTTGTTTTTTGTTTGTGCATGATGAATTTATTTGTTTATTTATTATTTTATTTTTTTTATTTTTATTTTGCTCTGCCTTTTTTTTCTGTCTTGTTCTTTGTGATTTGTGACCCAAACCCTAGATGTTGTGTTTCCTACTACATCCCTAACCACCCCCAACATGGCTGCTACTTTAGATGGGTTCTCGGAATCCAAAGACGGTCCTGACGCGCCTCATGGTCTCAACGCACTCATTGTATCAACGAGATTCGTGACTCTTTCTTGGAAAAAGCCGGAAAATGACAAGGGAAAAATTATCGCCTATTCTATATATTATCGATCGGAAAATTCTCAGAGGTAATTTAATTTTTATTTATTTATTTATTTAATTTGGAGATTTTTTAATTATTTTTTTTTGGTGAATTATTTTAGGGAGCGTGTAGTAAATACGACTCGTTCGAGGATGGAAGAAGTCCAAATTCAAGGGTTGCGTCCTTCTACTAAATTTTTCTTTCGCGTGATCGCATACAACGAATTCGGATCGGGGCCGAGTTCGGAGGAACTTGAAGTTGAGACTCAGTCTGAAGGTAAAAGTTTAGCAAATAAAATTCAATATTTTTTTTAATATTTTTTTTTTTTGTATTTTTGTATTTTTTAGTTCGTGTTCCTGACGCTCCATTAAACTTGAGGGCTTTAGTCACATCTGCAACTACAATTTTAGTTCAATGGGATCCACCCAACCAAAGAAGCGGGCCAATTCAGCGCTATAAATTATACTACATGGAAGGCGGTACATCTGAAGAGCACGAAACGCAAACGAGCGACACTTTGTACGAATTAAGAGGGCTGAAAAAGTTTACGGAATACAGTTTTTGGGTTGTGGCGTACAACGAGAACGGACCTGGAATGAGCACGGATGAAATTGTCGTCCGAACAAAATCCGACTGTAATTTTATATTCAAAAAATGTAAAAAAAAAAAAAATTAATTTTATAATTTTTTTTTTGAATTCAGTGCCTGTAGAAACACCGCAAAATGTGACCTTAGAAGCAGCTAGTTCGACCGTAAGAACCTAAATATTTATTTATTATTTTTTTAAAAATTTAATTAATTTGATTTTCGCAGAGTATTATTGTACGTTGGGAGCCGCCACCGAAAGCTTCTCAAAACGGCATCATTACCGGTTATAAAATTCGATACAAGCAGAAAGGAAACAGACGGGGTGATACAGTGACAACTGATGGCAATCGTCGTTTATTTGCACTCATAAGTATTAATTTATTGATCGAGCGCGATCGCGATGGATTTTCTAATAAATATATATTTTCTTTTTTTAAGAATTGGAGCGAGGCGCCGAATACAGCGTTCGGATTTCAGCACAAACCGTGAACGGAAGCGGCCCTGCGACCGACTGGATGGTCGCTGAAACATTTCAAAATGATCTTAATGGTATTTAATTTAATTTGAATTTTAATCAATTGAAATTAAATTTTTTTAAAATTGAATTTTAGAATCGAAAGTGCCGGACAAACCCGGTTCGATTAAAGTACGTCCAAATTCAAACTCCATCACCGTGTCGTGGACCCCGCCACGAAACCAGAACATCATGGTGCGAGGTTACACCATTGGATGGGGAATTGGAATTCCCGACATCTACACCAAATTACTCGACGGCAAACAACGCTTTCACACGATCGAGAACCTCCGTAATTAAATTTGATGAAAATTAACGAGTGAAAAAACTCTAAACGTAAAATTTATTTCGTTTTAAAGAAGCGTCGTCCGAGTACGTAATCAGTTTACGCGCCTACAATCAAATGGGAGATGGACACCCAATCTACGAAACTGTGAAAACGCGATTAGAAACGAGTAAATTAATTTTTCCTTTAAATAATTCGAAATTTAACCGATTTTTGTTGTTGTAGCTCCCGAGCCTCTTATTCCTTTGTCGACACCGATGGGTCTAAAAGCGGTGGTGTTATCATCTAGCGCAGTAGTGCTTTATTGGACTGATAATTCATTATCTAGTTCTCAGGTGTGGTGGCGAAAATGGCCGCAATTGGAACTATTTTAACTTTTTGTTGTTATTTTCCTAGGTCGTTATCGATAGTAGATATTATACGGTTCGCTACACGCATCAACATCACTCGAATAATCCACGCTATAGATATTTCAATTCGACCGAAACAAATTGCATGATTGGAGATCTGAAGCCAAACACCGAGTACGAATTTGCGGTCAAAGTCAGCAAAGGAAGAAGAGAGAGCCACTGGAGTTTAAGTGTTCGCAACACAACGCATGAAATTGGTAAGATTTTATTGATTTTATTTTATTTATTTATTTAAATTAATTGATTAAATTTGTAGCTCCGTCAAGTTATCCAAGAGATGTTACAATCGTAGCTTCCGAGAATAGCCCTACTGCCGTTAATGTTAATTGGCAACCTCCAAAACAAGCGAATGGACAAATTACAGGTCGGAATCAAAATTGTCAAATATTCAATTGAATTATTAAATAAATTTTAATTTTTTTTTTTAAATTATTTTTTAGGATATACGATTTCGTACACGGCGGATTCGACCCGAGAAAATTGGGTGATGGAAGAAATAGACGGGACGAAATTAACGAAAACTATAAAAGGGTTAACTCCAGATACACAATACGTTTTTAAAATCCAAGCTCGAAATAGGAAAGGATTCAGTCCTCCATCGCCGTTGGTTGCGTTCACAACTCCATCGCTAAGTAAGATTTCAAGTAAAGTTTTTTTTTAAAACTGTTGAACGATTGACCGGAAATGATGGGAGTTTAAATCAAGTCAAAGTTACCATTTGGACTATAAATTCTAGTCTACTTGAATGGCTATTAAAGTGATATTAAGCGTGATAATTGGGCGAAAACTGCTGGGTTTTTTAGCAACAGGTCATTGGTGCGTTTTCGTGGACCCCCTTCCTTGTTGTAATTGGGAAAACATTAAAATAACTGGGGGAGTGGCGCTAGTCAGCAACAGCTGCTGGACTTCTTTTAATGAGGCCATTTGGAGATTGTTTGCATTCTTTAAATGCTTTTTCTGCGCGGTCTTGAGGTTCATGGTTTTGTTTTATTGGAGTTAAAGTGCGCAGATTTATTTATTTTTTGATTTTTGCGCAGGTATGGTAATTGGTGTTGGTGCTGACAAACAAGGGGAAGATGCTGCCAATACCAGCAATCAAAATACTGGTAAAAAATTTTAATTTATTTTTGTTTTAAATTTAATTAAAGTTATTTATTTATTTATTTTAGAATCATTTCCGACGCTGTATCTCGTCATTGGTTTTGTGTGCTTCGCAATCGTCATCGTCGGGGTCGGTGGCGCAATTGCTTATAAAAGAAGTAGTAATAGGATTTTACTGGAGAGTAAAAAGAAAGGGTAAAAATTTGCATTTATTTTTTTTTTTAAAATTTTATTTTAAAATTTTTAAATCATTTTTTCAGGTATGGTAAAGGTAAAGGTGGTAAAACGGATGTGAAACCTCCTGATTTGTGGATACATCACGATCAAATGGAACTGAAGCAAATGGAAAAGTCGCAGAACTCTGAAACATCAACAACTTCGCCACTCACTCGAAATTCTCAAGACTTCGACTCCGACGAGAAATCCAGAGACACGTTGGAACGAAAGGGAGCAACTTATATCGGTAAACTAAACTTTAGGAATTTGCTTTATTCCTTTCCTGTTTTTTTTTTGGTTACATTTTCCTTAATTTTTTATGTAACATATAATTTTATATTTTTATATTTTTTATTTATTTTAATTTTGCATGTTTCTTTTTGTCCCTGTTTCGATTTTGTGTGCCATTGTTGCGCAGACTCGCTTAGAAATGACAAATCATCCGCTTCCCGACACCATTTTCGTCCAAAACCTATCATGATTCCTGTAGATAACCTGCGAGAACGTAAGTTTTAACCCAAACCAGACGAAAAACTGATTAAAAACAATTTTTTATCCCCCACCCCCTAAAAAAAATAATTTTTCTTTATTAAAAAAATTTAAAACAATATTAAAACGAATTTTCTATTTTTTCAGCAATTGCAACAGCAAATCAACTACCGAACGGCACGCTCCAACAACACAACGACCCGCAAGGACCCGCTCGCCCCGTCTACCCACGAACGCAATACAACATCCCACGTGCACACGTGACCATCGATCCATGCCAACCCGGAATGACAAGTAAAAAATAATTTAAATAAAAATTAAAAAAAAAAAATTAAAAAAAAAAATGCAAATGCGAGGAAGGAGATAATTGAATGATAAACGAATAAATTTCCCCTCCAAAGCCATTTCCTTGGAGCCTCCCTCGCCAAGCACGTGCAACCAGCAGATTCCCATGCCCTACGAGCAGGTGGCTGGTCCACCCGATAGCACTTCGACCAATTCGGGGACCTTAACTAAACGATCTCCCGGTCACCCTTTAAAGAGTTTCAGCGTGCCAGCTCCACCCCCACAGAGTGCGCCTGCAACCCCCCAGCAGAAACACATAGGTCAGTTAGAATTCGTGGCAGAAGAACCATATTGTTTGCAATTTTGCATGCGATGCGATACTCTCAAAATTAGTGCATGCGCTGCATTTAACTAACCGCCGAGCCGAGATGCCAACTCGTTAATACGTGGCGGCCATCTTGGCTCGTGTTTCACTGCCTTTTGCTCACACTTCACGTCTTCCTAGTCCTTGTAGGTGCGAATAGAAGTCGGGACGAGGCAAGGAAGAGAGCTGACTACTCCCATATGGTGCTAACCTTTTCATTCTCACATTGCATGTTGCTGTTTTAAGCATGGATTTATTTTGTGTAATAAAATATTTAAAATTGTGTTGATTTTTTGTTGCTTTTTTTGGGTAGTCGAGTAGGAAATTAATGAAATTAAATTTATATTTTATTCTATTCTTTACTTTCTTTGCTCCTTCCTTGAATGCGCATTTTTTTAAGTGGTGGGGTTCTCGAGGATGGATATGAACTATGAACGGTGTTAACATGTGGCCAATTCTTTTCTTGTTTGGCGTTGTTTTTCAGCTATTCGATCCCAGCAGGCCACGAGCCCATACAAGAAAACCAACACGCTGCCCACAACCCCCTCCTCCGCTGCCCCGTCGATCTGCTCACTCAAAAGCAGATCTGGAGTTCCCGTCATCACCCCGCGAGCGCCTGATGCACCTTACAAATCGGGGAGAGACGACGATTTAGCTGTGCGTCTGTTTTCACTTGGTTTTTCTCGATTGTTTTATTAATTTTTGTTTGTTTTTTTGTTTTTGTTTTAGCCCTCGTACAGTACTGAGGAACTGAATGCCGAAATGGCGAATTTGGAAGGGTTGATGAAGGATTTAAATGCAATCACCGCGTCGGAATTCGAATGCTGAAGTGCAGATATCAAAAGATGAATTTTTGGTTTACATTTTTGGAGTTTGAACGCATGATTGGTGCTGGCTCCATATCATCGTGCATGTGTGTGTGCGTGTGTGTGTGCGTGTGAGTGTCACAATACGTGAACTGAGTGTGATAAACTCAGCCGACGATGGAAGACTTATAAAGAATTGTTTAAGAAATTGTAAACTTCCAAATATTTTCTTTTATACTCATCTTGAAATCTTCGTGGGAAGAAGGCAGCCATATTGTAGAGTGCCAATCATTTTGTTCCGGTTTTTTTTTTTATGTTTTTATTATTATTATTATTGTTATTTCTTTTTTTTTTACGATCCAATTGCTCATTAACATTTTGGCTTTTTTTTTAATAAAAAAAAGACAAAAACTAGATTCATCTATCATTAAAACGAGTTCATAATATTTTTGCAGTGATTATAGCTAATTGTAAATGAATATTGATAAATTTTCGTGTATTATTTTCAGTTTTGTATTGTAAAATATATTTTTTTTTTGCACATTTGTATTCATTTTTTTTCCTTCTCGCTACTTTTCGTGATTTTCGTCACTTTCCGAGATGCGATTTAAAAATTTATATATATATATATATAAAAAAAAAAAAAAACAACAGATTTTGATAAAAGTTTGATTTGGAATATACAAATCTGGAAAATTTTGTATGTATTATATTAGATATACCGTTAGAATTATTATTTTTGTTTTGGTACGAAGTTAGATGCGGTTTTTTAGAACGAAGGTACAAAAGACTCGTTTGCGAAATTTATTTCTTTTTAACTGTTTAGTTGAATTTATAGTTGGGTTATGCCTTTTTGCATCAACCTTGATACATTTTACGGCTAATTTAAGCTTTTTATTTTATTTTATGTGGTTTAACATTAAAATATTCATTTCGGCCAAATATTTTTAATGTATTTTTTAAAAAAAAACGTATTCAAAGTAATATTACCAATTGATTTAACGAAAACTATTATAAATCAAATTATATATATATAAATATATACATGCAGCTAAAATTTAGGTCAAAAAATATTTTTTGTTTTTTTGTTTATTAATTTTTCCGAATTAAATTTCTTAAATTTGAAGTCAGGAGACAATCAGTTACGACTTCGTCTGAAACAAAATCAGCCCATTTTTTTCGACCTTATTTTTTGCAAACGTCAAAAAAATAAAATAAAATAAAATAAAATAAAATAAAAAAAAGTATGAAAATAATAGTTGGTCTCTTCGGAGACCCTTTTTTACGTTCCTACAACACTAGCTTTATATACAGACGTGATTTATCACATCATATTTGTCCCAGTGACTCAAATATTGTACGATTTAAGAAAAGTGTAGAAGCGATGAAAATAAAAAGTTTTTTTTTCTTTTCCTGGTTCGATAGAGCTAAATTTGACAAAAATTAATTCATTTTATTGAGACAAACATCTTGTCACACTCTTGCATCCAAAACGAGGCACAAAGTATTTGTACAGATGCGGGAAATATTAAAATTTCCAGAACAAACAACGAATATGACAGGAAAAATTAAAGCAGAACAACAATAAACCAATCAACGAGATCAACTAATTAAAGAACAACCGTAAAAAAAAAGGAAAAAAAGTTATGGTTTGGAATATTTACAAACAGTTGTTCAAACAACTTCTTTAAAATTTGGCTCAATAATTTTTAGACGGGAAGACAAATGAGTAATCGCCTGAGCTTGTCTCCGCTCTCCAGTTGTAAGAAATTAAATTTGTCCCAACAAACACTCGTGTGTTTTCTAATTTATCTAAATCCCCGAAACGATATCCGCAACCAACTTCAATAAAATTTCTTCGCCTGAGCTTCTTTGCTATCTCTAAAAACAAAACAAAAAAATACAAATCGCATTAAAAAAAAACACAAAAACCCGTCGTTTTAACAAACGAAATTACCTGTAGATAAAATATCCGAAAATAATGATGAGATGAATCGTCAAGAATACCAAAAACACCGATGTGGAAATGCAATTGGCAGATTGTTGTAAGGGACATGCAACCTACGTAAGAAATAGTTGAAAAATCCGCTAGAAATCGTCAACAAAATCCAACTCAACTGTAGATTTTGCTGCAACTGTGGACATATCTTTTTTCAAACCATTCATCTGATCTTTCATTTCAGTAATAAAAGCCTGAATATCGTATCCAAAACCACCTTTACCCTGATTACTCATAATTGTGTTTGATTTTTGATTGATTTCAGTAACAAAAGCCCTACAAAATCAGTAAAAAAGTGTCAAAAACGAATTTTAAATCATTCAATTTGCCACGTACTTAATATCTCTAGCTGTTCCTACAATTTCCATTTGGTTAGCTAAAACCGCTTCCACTTCTGGACGCCGAATCGTGTCCACGTAAGACAGACCAGGTGGCGGCGTTTGTCCATGCATTTGAGCTATAAAAAAAAAATAAAAAAAATAAAAACGATGTTTAATTTTGAGTTGTTAAAATTATCAATACCTGGAGCAGTGCCGGATCCACCCGCGATTAGGGATAACGTTCGTTCTTGTCGGCCCACGATTTCGTCCATTTTACGATGCAATTCACGTAAAACCTCAAACATGTGGCTTTGACCGGCAAAAATTTGACGTAATTCTCTTTGCTGATCGGATTCCTGCAAACCAAATTGGAATTGTATCTAAAAACTCTTTTTTTTCTGTTTGAATTTACCCATTCGTCCGAAGTGTCTTCCTGATCCCTTCGCTTATCCGGATTGTCTTTACGGAAACTTTAACAACATTCCGGAATTAGAAAATTAGAAAACGATTTTTTTTAAATCTTAGTCATTTTTCTTACTCTTGTTTCTGTTGTTCCAATCTGCTTTTAAATTCATCAAATTCTTTGGACAATTTTTCTCTCTCTGCATCTGCTACCTGAGCCCTTTGGTGACTGGCGAATTCTTCCGGCGACATCAGACTGTACGTTAAGAACTTTAAAACGTCGTGGTCGTCTAAAAAAAAATTAAAACATAAATAAAACCTTTTGCACTAAATACAAATAATAACAAACGAACCAGCCAAGCCTCCAGTAGCAGCAGACAAACCAAAGTATCCAAATTTTGGCAGAAAAACATTCTCACTTCTGAAACACATCTCGAAATCCATATCATTATTCGTCATTCCATTGTGAAATAAAACCTTTAATAAAAAAAGCACAAAATTTATTACAAAATAAAAATCATAAAAATCTGAAATCTTTACCGTCAAAATGTTTTTGTAATATTCCACTCTAACTTTCACAGGAAATGGTTTATTCCGGTAATCCCTTAAACAACCCGCTAACTGTTGTCCAACTCCATCACTAAATAAATAAATAAAATTTTAAAAACGGCAAAAAAACACCCAATTTAAAATCCAAATAATACTTTTGATGATCGAATGCTTGTGTACCGTCGTTTACTACTGCCATAATATAAGGATTATTATGCTGTGAATTGAATTAAATTAAATTAAGTTAAATAAAATAAAAGAAAATAAATAAAATCACTTTGTTATCGTTGTCAAAAGAATCGAAGAAAAGGCCTAATCCTTTCCACTTATCCGCACTTCCAAAAACTTGTCCAGATCCATCCATGGACTTCTGTTCCGTGAACCAAAATGCCTAAGACAAAACAACAAACATTACGAAACGATGAGATCACATTTCCCACTTGTTTTCGTTACCAATCCATCAGCGCCGACTCTGCCGCGACCGGTCACTCGGAATGTGAATTCTATCATCCACCAAGCGAAATTCGTTTGATTTTTCGTCCACATGTAACCTTAAAAATAAAAATAAATAAAAGACACAATTTTTAAAAATTGAATTCATTAGCGATAAATTTACTCCATTTTCAAACCTTTTTTACTCTTCAACGATGGCGTAATTCGGGCATTTTCTTCACTCGCAATCGTACCTGCGAATTAATTGAGTCAATTGAATTAATTTAGCAAAGAAGTTTGTATTCATCAAACATATGGACAGATTTTGTATTGGAATTTTTGAAACTGGTGCATTCGTGTCTCTTTCGATGCACGTTTGGAATTATTAATTAAGTTTGATCATTCATTGAGTGAATTTTTATTTTAAAATTAAACTACGGGTATCTAACTGCGAACAATAGTTGATATTAATGTTGAAATTGCTCTTGAATTTTACTCACTGCCACCATATTCCCAGAAGGGTACGCTGCCATCCCGTTGTGCTAGGTAGGGGCCTTTAAAACTGTATTTGTATTCGTATTTTTCATGGAAAATATCTGCCGTGATCGAAGCTGTCGTCAAAATTACGAAGACAGCGGCAGTGTTAATGGCCACGTGGACCGCCATGCTACCTGCTGTAATTTGACGACGACAAAAAGGAGTCGAGAACCCAGCATGAATATGTCCACGTCACTTATTTAGATCTTGGGTTTCGTGTAGCGGCCACTAGAGGTCCGTATTTACGTTTTATTTCGGTTTTGAGCATTTTGGATGGTGTTTTGCAGTTGCAAAAACAGAAATATAAATATTTTTCTCGGTTTTTTTTGTCTCTGTGTGAAATGATTTTTGAGAAATGGAAAAACAATTTTTTTTTTCTACACGCCGGTTTTGGAACTGACTCAAGAATTTTTATTTTGAATATACTGTGCAATCGAAGCGTGTTGGAATGTTGCGAGGAATGTTGCGAGGAATGTTGCGAACAATTTGGAAGAAAATATAAAATTTCACGAAATTTTATTTCGTTTAAAAGCTAAATTTATACGCATGCGCGGTTATCGGTTAGGATGGTGGCGGAAGTGGAAGCAGCGGCCATTAACCTCATGACCTCACCTTGTCCGAATTGAATTTCGTTCTGATTCTTGAGTTAACGACACCGTTGACCCAGGTAGGGCCTTCGAACTAGAAAGTTGTCAGCTATAATTCGGTAACTTTGGTCCTGGTCCCCTAGAAATTTGGGGCCCTAGACCAGTGCCCCGCGTGGCCATAATACAATGCACCACCAAAGAGAACAAAACAAAAATAACAAAATAGACAGAATTAATTCTTGATTTTTCAATCACATTGGACAAATCTAGCACACAACTAAACTGTTGGTGACCTTGGAAAACTTTGCAGAAATAGAGATATTACATTATATATTTTTATATCAATATCCCCCTATTTTAGAGAGTGATACATTTCCAACAGCTTTGTCATCAGTACAACAAACAACTTTAAACCAAGCACAGCTGTAGCTGTGTCATTATAGAACAGGGTTAAAACTTGTGAAATGTGCTCAAATTTTGCAATAATGCATTCATTAGTACATCTAGTGTGTTCCAGAACCTATGCTTTGATTTGAATTTCACTTTTGTTTCTTTTTATTGTTCCATATTGTACTGATGATAAAAATTTGCTACAACAACACAAATCCAGAATGGTTGAGATTAATTATTGTATTAGAAGTTTTGTTGTATTGAGTGGAAGTATGTTGTTGCACCTGACTTTTGGAAATGGGTACACCAATGGTAAGTATTTATTTACCAACTAAATTTGAATTTTTTTTATGACTGCATTTATCAAGGAAATATGATGCCATACGTCGTTTCCTACTTACGTGTATTTGGTTCTAATCCCAATATTAATATCAGTGACCTGATGTGGATTCACACAACGGGTGTCATTGGTCAAGGGCTTTTTATGATCATTGGTGGAATTTTGAATAGATATTTAGATCCTCTAGTTTCAATGTGCATTGGCAGTATTATAGCTAGGTAATAATTACCGTAATTGTTATGTATACGTAGTAGTTTACTAATTATTATTATTACATAATTTAATTTTTCCTGTTAATAACAGAGAGTTTGTGGAGGGGTTCTTGTGGGCTATAAAATGTCATGTTATAACTTGTAACAAAGTTATAACTGTTGTTTAAATTCATAAGAAAGTTTACAATTTCGCATGTTTGCGGCTTGGCACACACGATTTACAAAGTTATGTTATAAAAATATTAGCTGCAGCATGATGCCACACGCAGGTTAATCGACCAGACAATCGGAAATGTTGATTGGTCACGATCATGCTAGATGCAGCATCATGCCGTATGCAAAATTCTCCTTGAAATTAACAGATAGATAGATTACAACTTAATGATACTTTATTTTAATTCAACACACTTCAAATACCTATGTGCTCGATTGGTCGACACAATATGCAGGTGAGACATTTTCACCTGGCAGTAATGTCAGGTAAACGTGACGTGAAACAAACATTCAAATCCAACAAGATTTTAATTTAATTTAATTTAGAGTGACAAAATGAGTTAGGCGGCAAAATCATAAGGATATTTGAACCGAATTGGCTCTCTTATTTAATAAAATAAGGTTATAATTCAGTCTTTCCTTATAATTATACCTTGTTATAAGGATATAAGGTTATAACTTGACATTTTATAACGGTAACAAATGAAACCCTGTTGGAGGTAGAACTAACCAGTACCGTGCTGCAACGACATTGTTATTTTAACATTTCGTTGCATTTGGTCATTGTTTTACTAAATCCTATGTAAGCTACATAACTTATTCGCGCAATCGCATGGAGATTTGATTGTTTCCAATATTGTTGCTGACCTAACTTGTAAAAGAAACAACGGTGCTTGCGCAATATTGTGTAAAGTCACTTGTAAAAGGGAGATAAGGTCACTTGTTGCCTTCTACTAGGCATTTAAGGAGAATAAGTCAATTTCTTTCAAAATTGAATGCAGTTTATGATCTGATTTCTTTGTTTGTTATAGTTCAGGCGTTGCATTATCGTATTTTACCATTAAACAGTCACTAACACTTTTGGTTTTTACTTATGGATTTATGTATGGGGCAGGAGTGGGAATAGCCTATACAGGACCAATAACCATCTGCATGGCTGTGCGATAATAAAAATGATAAATATTGATCTGAACTTATTAATTCTGATCTTATCGTTCAACAGTGGTTTCCAGACAGCAAAGCACTAATTACTGGATTAATAGTTGGAAGTTTAGGGCTTGGGGGATTTATATTCAGTCCTGTGCAAACTGAATACATAAATCCAAACAACAATAACCCCAATAAATATGGGTAAGCGACAATTTATGTAATATTAGGTTGTAACATTAGACCAAATTTCATGGAAAATATTTTTATACTGTAGAAACTTTGTTGATATGGAGCTGATTAATCGAGTTCCTAACACATTTTTGTTGTTGGCAGCAATTCTACTTTTTATTCAATTGATTGGTTATTTATTGATATTGTTTGGTAACAAAAGAAAATATCAAGAAACAACTTCAGATGATGTCATGGAACTTACTTCGTTCAATATAAAAAACGTAAAAACGTTTATAAAATTCATTCTTCGTTAAAATAAAATAAATTGAGCCTTAAAGGTCATAAGAGAAAAATAAAAATTGACAAGAAGATTACTTATGTTATTATTAGATCAAATCTATTGTTCTTACTTGTTCAATTGTTTCTAGATTTTTATATCATTTGTTTAAACTTTGAAAAATTGTTAAATGTCCTCCATTTTTAATTTACGAAAAAGTTTTCGTTGGTGGCGCTTTTGATGAAGTTATCGGCGACAAACAAACAACTTTTTAGCATGGGGTTGGCTTTATTTAAGAGCTATGAAAATTTTTTATTAGTTATTTTTAACTTATTTGCATGCACCAAATAGCAAATAATTATTTACTGAATATTAATAGCCCAATAACCTAACAGTACTGTCAAATTAATGGGAAAAAATTTTCAGAATTCTTAAATGAAGCCAAGTCCATGCTACAAAGCTGTTTGTTTGTTGCCGATAACTTCATCAAAAGTGCCACCAACGACAACTTTTTGAAACTTTCGTAAACTAACAATGGAGGACATTTAACAATTTTTCAAAGTTTAAACAAATGATATAAAAATCTAGAAACAATTGAACAAGTAAGAACAATGGATTCGGTCTAATAATGACATAAGTAATCTCCTTGTCAATTTTTATTTTTCTCTTCCTATGACCTTTAACTTTTCAAGTAAACGTTTTTTGTGTAAATATTTTCTTGTGTGTTTTTGCCTATTTCTTAATTGCTCTTTCTCAATTTACCGTCATGTGTGGTGAATGAGATGCAAAATTCCAAAAATAATTCAGTGTTCTTTGTGTAGCCCGACAAAGGACGGGAGAGAGGATTTAACATTGCTGGGTATAGGTTAGGACCTCTGAACCCGTCCGAACCATACACCTGTTCTGGACGGTGCTTTATACGGGCAACACACAGTACACTGTTCATAGACAGGCAGTTTTGGTGTATTTTTATACAAATGTGTGCATACTTTAAGAGTGTTATAAATATTGTTATTCTATTACTTGTAGGTTGCAAAATTGACTCCTCAAGTAGGCGGATCGTTTACTCCAAAACAGATGTTATGCTATCATCAATTTTATGCTTTGTGGATCACATTTTTGTTTATTAGTCAAGTTATTTTTATTATATGTTATATGTACAAGGTATTGACAAGAGTACAGTCGTGGACAAAAAAATTTCTTCAGTGTAGCTGTTTTAAGTTTATCTAGCATTATTTAACCCGGTTTATCTTTTAGTACTGTTGTTAGGGCAAGACGAGAGACCAGGTCAAGATTGATGTCATTGAATTTCAATGGATTTTTATACCACCTGGTAGATAAACCTAAAACGGCTAAACTAAAGGGAAGGTTTTTTGTCCACGACTGTACATCGTAAGTATGGAACCCCCCCCCCCCCCCCATGTAGTTCTACATTGCAGTTCAGTTACGACTGTGCCCCTTTTATTTCAACCCTGGTAAAATGGGCATACCTACGGGTTCCACGACACCACCACCAATTCAAAACCGCCAAGCTATTACCGCCAAAGTGAAACAGCAAATACCATTACCGCCAAACCGTTACCATCAATTCGTTGTTGCAGCAAAGCCATTACCGCAAGTACAAGGGGCGCCAATGGAAACTGCAGCAAATAACCGCAAATCACTATAAATGACTGAAAATGACTTAAAATGACCAAAAACGACTTAAAATTACCGAAAACGACTTAAAATTACCGATAACGACAGAAAACGTACTGAAAACATACCGAAAACGACCCAAAATGACAGAAAATAAACAAAAATAACAGCAAATCAATTTATAATAACTTTTATTGATTAAGGGTAAAGTTGTGGCTTGTGGGCAATTCCTTCAAGATAATCCAAAATATTTCGGTTTGCATTGTCAACATGCATAGTCAGAGATTCTTTCCACATATTTTGGATTATCTTGAAGGAATTGCCCACAACTTTAATTTTAATCAATAAAATTTATTATAAACTTGATTTGATGTTATTTTCGTTTATTTTTTGTCATATTCGGTACGTTTTCGGTCATTTCAAGTCATTTTAGGCTCGTTTTCGGTCATTTTCAGTCATTTTCGGTCATTGTCAGTCATTTTCGTTCTTTTATGGTCATTTGCGGTTATTTACCGTAGTCTCCATTGGCGCCCCTTGCATTTGCGGTAATGGCTTTGCTGTAACGAATTAGCGATAATGGTATTTGCTATTTCACTTTAGCTGTAATGGTATTTGCTGTTTCACTTTGGCGGTAATGGTCTGGTGGTCAAAACTTTGGCGGTTGTGCATTGGCGGTGGTGTCGTGCTACGGGAGAGTTGATGGTTTGTTGTATGTTTATTGTTATTTCGGTTTCAACTGATCAGCGGACGGGTCATCCGCATATCAACAATCTCTTGATTGGATTTTTTCCCATATTGTAAATTCCCATCAAGAGATGACACTGTTTTCTATTTCCATTGCATCGTTGTAGTTCTACTTCGAAAGTCATTTCGTCACCAAATATTGTAGAATTTATTTCAGACATTTTTAATTTGATATGAGAATCTCGTAATAAGATTGCTAGAAAATGGGATGTGACTAATCCAATGAGACTTGTATGTGTAGCCAGTTAGCTCTTCTGCATGTTAGCTCTTATGCATACACCCCCTGTAGATAAGTAAAATAGAAATGACTTTCAATTTCTAAAAAAATTCAAAAAATAATATACCCTATTGTACTGATTAAGAGTCGCCCTCGAATAGTAGCCGCGGCTGAGACACCAAGAATACCGTATTTTTGCAAAAATACAGTATTGTTTCCGTATTTAACCTCACGAACGATGAACATACTCTTTGTTCGTGACGTTCAGACTTCGTTGTTACATTAAACAAATGTAACAAACGAAAAACCGAAATTGTAATTGCTAACAAAAATGGCAGTTTTGAATGAGAGCCGCGGCTCTTAATCAATAAGATACGATATGTATGCATAATTTTTACCGTATCTGAAGTTAAGGTGTGATATTACTGATTATTGAATTTTCAGGCTTATGGTCAAACATTTATCAAAGACGACAAATATTTGGCTTTGGTAGGAGCAATTGCATCATTGTGTAATGCTGGTGGTCGAGTTATATGGGGTTTATCTATGGATAAGTCAAATTACAAAGTTAAAATTAGTTATGACTATGCTAATAATTATCAATTATTTCCAATTCTTATTTCTTAGGTTTGCATGTTGTGTGTAACAGCTGGTTGTACTGTTTTGTCAGGAACTGTATCCTTAGCACCATATTGTGGAAAAATTGTGTTTGGAATTTGGGTTTCCGGTATTTACCTATTTTTCTCTGGATGCTTTTCTCTTTTACCAGCAATTACTGTACAAAAATTTGGACCCAAGTATGCTGGAGTGAATGTAGGATTAGTTTTTACAAATTTGGTATTTGAAGATAGATAATTGTTTTACAGTACTTTCAGTAAAAACTTCTATTGTAGGTTATTGGAGCTCCTTTGTCGGTTATTATTACGCAAAATTTAGAACCTACAATAGGTTTGAATGGACTATTTGTTTTTTGTGGAGGTTGTTCAGGCATAAGTATGGTATTTAAATATACTGAAGATTTCCACTGTTTAATTCATCTTTGTCAATTTAGGTTTCTTTATCACATTACTCTTGTTTTAAATGTAAACAATGTGAATATTTTCTGCTATTGTGACTGATAGTATGATATTGCAAAATTGGTTTCATTATCATTGTTCCTGTAGTGTTTTTATTGATTGGATGCTTCTGGTCATTTTTTTTACATCGTTTATTATCAAAAATCATTTTTGGTTAAAAATGTTATTTAATTTCATGCTTTGTCTAAAAAATATTTTCCAGTAACATCTTTTGCAATGCCATTATACTAAATAAATGATACTTAACGACTTTACAATTGAATATGTTTCTCTAAAGCTTAACTGGTACGGGTTTAAAGACGCATGACAGTGGTCTTGATTTGACATTCTAAAGACGAAGATCATGGGATTCCATTTGTCTTTGTTAAAGCCGTAGAATCATTATAACAAATGACGTCTTCATCCAGACCTTCAGATAATTCAGAAAAATCAATTTAAATGAAGGTGCATTCACAGTTAAAATCAGAAGTCATATTTTGCTTATGAAAACCGTGCGTGAATGCACCGCGTGCGATTTTTAGAATGGCGCGACAGAAAAAAAACGCACATGAAAACGCACCTTAAGGCATGCATTTAGGGACAATTTTTAGGTCGATTGTTAAAAGCACCATTTAGTTTGTTTTAAGTTCGCAACTAATTTTATAGAGGGCACAAACGTGAACGATAAAAATAAATAAGCTTGAACCATCTGATGGTGGTTTTAAACACTACTGGTAAAAGCCAAAAGCTGTTAACTGATGTGCTCTTTACTAATGCAGCAAAGCTTGCTTAAAAGTTATGCTGGAGCTTTAAGGGGGATAAAATTTCTAAGTTGAATATTTAATTACATAAAGGATCAATCACTCCAAATTTTACCTAAATAAAGTCTCAAATGTTTAGCAAAAAAAAATCAAGAAGAAAAGAATTTTCTTCTTCAATAAAATACTTATCCCTAAACGCGTATAACCTTGTGCTTCCTAAGGTTAATTTAACTGGCACTCGATAATTCCCTCATCGATAGTCTAAGGAAATTACCAAGTGGCAGGCTTATTCTGAGCATAGTGGTTACCCTAGATAGGGCAGCCAGTTGATTGAGAGTAGGCATGAGAACGGGACCGGGATAGACCCGGACCCGGTCCCGGTCTCGCAGTGGGATTCGGGACGGAACGGGACTTGTTAAAGTTGCCATACGCGGGATTCGGGGCGGGACAGGACTTGTTAAAGTTGCCTTATGCGGGATTCGGGACGAGACGAGTTGGGTCATTTTATCTTATTTCATTTTATTTTTCATCTATAGTGTGACGTAATACGCGCTTATTACCGTATTACCCCACTTATTGCCACATGTCGATATACAGCGTGTATTACCGGCATGACGATAAACCCCGTTTTTAACAGCATGCCGGTGTAAGTGAGTAAGAATTTTTTTTTTATTTTGAGCCCAAAACATGCTTAAAACGCATATTTAGATGTCCAAGATGTAGGAAATTGGCCTAAATTTCTATAAATTTTCCCAAAAATGTAATAGTAATCTTCAGAATATCAAGAAAACTTAAATTTCAGGCCCAAATTGTAACAGAATTATTCACCTGGGCTCATTTAAACAAGAATTGATTTTCTTGTTTAAATGAGCAGTTTTTTTACTTATACCGGCATGTTTCGCTCTATACCCGCATGCCGGTATAGGCTTTTTGAGCGAGATTTGAAAACGATGATAAACCCAAGCCCAACGGCATGCGGCAATAAACGGGCTATTACGGTACGTAATTCAAAATTTCAGGACACAGGACGGTTCGGGCCTCGAAAAGTTTAAAATTTCGGGACACGGGACGGGTCGGGACTCAAAAATTAGTCCCGTTCTCATGCCTAATTGAGAGATACCGTATACTGCAGCGGAGGAGGGTGCCAACCAATCAAAGAAGAATACGTTTTGTTTTTGGTCAGTGTCCCCAATACAAGGCAAGCGGTCAGAAAGAGTCCAGTCCTGGGGTCACATTGTTATGCGCAATTGCAACAGCCTAGACAAGAGATGGGGTGTAGAGGTGTTTAACATCAAAAGAAAAATTGTGATTCAAGTTTATATTGGTGAGACTCGTATAAGCCAGAATGTGCCGCCTTGAACATAAAAAACGTCCCAGTTCAGCTTGAAGCTCACTTGCAGAATAAGTGTTTTTGGCTGTATCCACCAGGTAGTGCAAAAACTCACTGATATGTTGTGACAAATTGACATTTAAATGATGACACACAATCACCTAAACCCATGATGTGAAGGTGATTGTGTGACATCATTTAAATGTCAATTTGTCACAACATAGTGAGTTTTTGCACTACCTGGTGGCTACAGCCAAAAACAATCATTCTGCAAGTGAGCTACAAGCTGGACTGGGATGTTTTTTATGTACAAGGCGTACTTATCAATAGACACCTAAAAGTTTTCAAAGATCAGTAAAAAAAACTATAGTGCTATATTTCAGCATACAACAATTCTCACACCATTGATTAGGAAGGCACCGCACTTTTAGTTTCAAAAGAAAAGTTTTAATAGCGTATCTTATCAGTATGAAAATTGGTCTAAAGCTGCCCTGGAAGAATATCCCAAACAGAAACCAGACTAGGGGCTTAGCAGCAAAATAACTATGGTTTTGATTTATCAATTGTCGTTTATACTGTAGCGCTATTAAACATTAATATAACTGATTTATACAGGGTGGAAGAAAAGTCTGGTTCTCTACTAAATATTTCTGAAAGTGCTGACAATGCATCTAATCCAATGATGGCAAAGTACTAAAGTTGGGTGAGGCAATTCTTTGGTGACCCAAAACTTGACCTTGGGGTTTTGACAACTTTCTCTTTTTAAAAACTCAGTCTCCTGCCCATATTTCTGCAACGGTGCTAGATATGCAAATTCCAACTGGGGGAATCGATTTTTTAGGTCATTTTACGTCTAATCAGCACGTTTTTTTTTTCACTTTTTCAATTTGGGGCATTTTTTCTTTGACTTGTGTCTACTTCAGAAAATTGCAATTTTCTTAAAACTTTTTTAGTACAAAAGATTTGAAGAGTAGTCATTTTTAGACTAAATAAATGTTGCTCTACAAGTTTACAGTTGGAAATTTCTGTCTATCTCTAACGGTTTCCAAGATAATTTTTTCGGTTTGGTTTTTAATTTTTTTTTAAATTTAAAAACCAATAGAATAAAAATTCTGAAAATTTAATTGAATAATGGTACAGATTTTAATGAATACAGGATTAAATTTTCATGGTTCTAGCATTATAATTTTTTAAAGGTATAAGCTCTTAACTTTGAAAGTAGCTGTTGTAAACTTACTTTTGCCCCCCACCGTATGCCTAGTTCAAACTTGAACCACTTATGTTTTAAGGCCAGAAATAGAGGTGTTACATTTTTAATTTCTACTCGTATATTTATATCCCCCGTTTTATACAGTGATACATTTCCAACAGCTTTGCCATTAATAACTTTAAAAAATTATAGTTAAATTAAAAATTATATTTTTATAGAACAGCTGTGTCAACTCAGGAGAGGGTCGTAAAGTTGTGATTTGTGCTCAAATAAAGCATATTAGCACTTCTAGTGTGTTCCAGAACACATTCTTTGATTTTATGAAATTTATTTCTTACTTCATACACTAGGCAATTAACTTTTGTTTTGTTCCATTGTTTCCCACTATACAGTGCTGATGATAAAAATTTGCAACAGCAACAATAATCCAGAATGGTTAAAAATAATTATTGTATTAGAGGTTATGTTGTGTTGTGTGGATGTATGTTGTTGCTCCTGACTTTTGGATATGCGTACAGCATGGGTAAGTATTTACCAACTAAATTTGAATTTTTTTATGACGTTGCATTCATCAAAGGAAATATGATACCATACATCACTTCTTACTTACGAGTATTTGGTTCTAATGCCAATATTAACATCAGTGACCTGATGTGGATTCAGACAACGACTGTCATTGGTCAAGGGCTTTTCATGAATATTGGTGGAATTTTGAATAGATATTTAGATCCTCAAGTTTCAATGTGCATTGGGAGTATTGTATCTAGGTAATCTACAGTAATACAGTCGAAACTCTTTATAACGAATCGCAAGGGACCGGAAAAATCGATTCGTTATAATGAGAGTTCGTTAAAACGATACAGCTAAAAAAAATTAAATTTCATCAAAAATAATATTATTTATTCATAAACATGCAAGTTTCATGTTAATTTTATCCCAATTCTTTAAAATTGTTGAAAATTATACAGGGTGTCCTAAAAGTCTGTACCCCTCCAAATATTTCCTGAGCAATTGCATCTAGGCCAACTTTGATAAAGCGATCGTATAGGAAGTTGGGTAAGAGCAATCCAATGACGTCATCAAATTTGACCTTGAAGGTCATTTTCAAGGTCATTCACTTGCTAACTTCTAAACCAATCAGGTTAGAGCAAAAAAGTCAATTACAAAGTTGTAGAGCACCATCAAATTAGTACTATCCAACTTATCTTAGTCATCTTAAGTTAAATGTTTTCCTTTTAAAAAAAGAGACAAATTAGAAGAAAAATCAGCAACGTAAAATTTTTTATTTTTGTGATAAAATAATCATTGAGGCATTAAAAAAGGCAGTAGTTTTTCTTGTTTACTTGCATAAGGATGCACATTTGAATACGTTTATTTAAGTAATTTAGTATTTTTGTAATATAAATATAAGTTTTGTCACAATGGCTGGGTTTATTTGAGCTGATTTGTCTCTTTTTTAAAAGGAAAACATTTAACTTAAGATGACTGAGATAAGTTGGATAGTACTAATTTGATGGTGCTCTACAACTTTGTAATTGACTTTTTTGCTCTAACCTAATTGGTTTAGAAGTTAGCAAGTGAATGACCTTGAAAATGACCTTCAAGGTCAAATTTGATGACGTCATTGGATTGCTCTTACCCAACTTCCTATACGATCGCTTCATTAAACTTGGCCTAGATGCAATTGCTCAAGAAATATTTGGAGGGGTACAGACTTTTAGGACACCCTGTATAACTAGACAAATTAAACTCATTTGCTACAATTGATGGCTTCTTGCCATTGTCAATGGCATTAATAATGTTCAACTTGTCCTGAATCAAAATTGCCTTTTGCTTGGCAGCCATTTTAAAACAGTAATTTTTTTATTTTTCTTTAGTTTCTAAATATGGGCATCGGATGTTCAGTCTCAGTTTTGAAAATTCTTTATAACAAAGGCTTGTGGGTAATACAGTGTACATAAAAACATGCTTGTTATAACGAATACCGTACTGCCTCGATTTAACGGCGGGCGTTTTTAAACGCCGGGCACTCAGCAGCGATTTCAGCAATTGTCGCCGGCCCCGAATAAACGGGTCCCTAAAAATCACCGATTTTTGCAAAAAAAAGTCGGTGATTTTTACGAAAAAATGATCATTTTAGCGAAAATTCGGCGATTTTTAACGAAAAATCGGCCATTTTTCAGTTATGCGCCGGAACTGAATAAGCGCCGGGCGGGCGAGTTGAAACAACTACTAAACGCCCCGGCGTTTATTCGAAGCAATATGGTAATTCGTTATATTGAAATATTTAACATGGTGTTCTATGGCTGGCCAACCAAATCATTTCTAACAATTCGTTATATCGATAATTCGTTACAAAGAGTTTCGACTGTGTATTAAATATTATTAATTTCATTTTTTCTTGGTAATTATACTCTGACTCACTGTAAGGTAGTAGGGAGTTCCTATTGGCCGAGCCTGTTGACTCCCAACTGATGCCTGTATACCATCCACCACCAGGAAATGTAGTTTTTTTGTGTTTTAAATTTGTGTGATTATTGTAATGGTTTGAATGATATTAATAAGCTTTTATTTAATAATAAAATGTTTTAAAAAGCCATAAAGCAATGTTTTATGATGTTATTTTATCCAAATACCTGATTGTTTAGTTCGTTCAATTTATTGGTTGCTTAGTCAGGAAAGCAAACAATTTTTGAATTTCAATGCTTGATTGTTATGTCTGGAAAGCACACAAAATGGCTTCCATTGCATTTTGGGTATTTTGGCCTACTTTTATGTACACCAGTGAAATGGCTCGGCCAATAGGAACTCCCTACTACCTTACAGTGAGTCAGAGTATACACCAATTTTTTTTTAAATTATACTGTAGATGTGTGCAGTTTGTAAAGGGAGAAGTCACTTCTCCATTTTTCCTTTTCCATAAGTCATTTACCATGTTTACATGTACTCACTTATCCAGATAAGTGAAAATGCGAAATTTACTTTTCTGGAAAACTGATCATTTAAACAAATCAGTTTTCCAGAAAAGTCAAACTTATCTGGAAAACTAAAATCCACTTGTTTGAGGTAGATTTTGGGTGTTTTGCGCATTGCCATTTGCACCCATTCATTACTTTATGACAAACATGCAGTCGCTCATCGATATCGAAAATATTATTTGAACACTGTCTCCCGAGTCTAGTTGCATTTTTCTCACAAGAATGTGTAACAAGTAGACTACCGTACGCTATTTATTATTTCGCGAAAAATATAAATAAATGTGCCAGACGTTTGTTGGATCATTTCTTTTGAATAAAAAGTTTTGATTCTCGACAAACAAACAGAAGTTTCTACAACTAGAAGAATTTACGATGCTGTCCATTGTTTAAGTTATTTCTAATCAAAATGCTTGAACTTTAACTTTTTGTACGAAAAGTTAACGACACTTGGATGGTAGTCTGAAGAGGTCATATTTTCTCACCAAAAATGTGACTAATGGTAGTATTTTGTGATTATTTCCCGAAAAAGAAATAAAAACAATTTTCTCTTTACAAAGAGACTGGAGATTGTCAAGCAGCTGTGGAGAATGGGCGATTTTGACTTGTCTTAAAAAACAGGTTAATCTGGCTGACAAGAATGGCAAAGTTCAAATTCTCGAAAAAGAATTTGAACCAAAACTCAGTGGGGGGCATATCCAGAAAAGGAAATGCATTGTTGGGTGATGAATGAGTGGCACACGTCAAATGTGTCATTTTTTCATTCGTCCAATCCCACTGAACGGATTAACCCCCAAAATTCATTTTTTGGGACGTGTGAAGACCACTTGCATTCTTGCCTCCACACTGACTGGACGTCTCTTGACCACCATTTTGGACCGTGACCACCTTGTTCGTTTGGACCATTTTGCATCCGAAAAAAGCCGTAAAGTTAAGTGTAATTTTGTTAAAACATTGTAGTTTAAAGCGCACCTTCCTAAGTGCTAGTTTAGTATAAAAAGTGTATTTTCATTTTTGTAGTTTAAGTGTGTTTTGCCCACACCAAGTTTAAAGAATCAGTTATACTATTCTTTCTCTAGTTTTAATTTAGGCGTGACTGTTTCTCCGCGCTAGTGTTGTATTAAAATCCTCAGTACTCCAATCTATTTTGAGTGTTTTTGGGCGTTATTTTCTTGTTGTTTTTCGTGTACCCCACAGTACACGTTTTAACACCGAACCTATCGCCAATTTTATTCGATTCTGTCGGTTACGTACGAATAGTACGTGATCTCACACCGAATCTATCGCCGATTTTTTTTGAAGTTCACCCTGTATCTGTTAATTTTGAATAAAAATTACCATGACACACCGACACGATTTGTTCGCGACGATGAATCAGGAGAAGGAGAACAGGTCTCACAACCCATTCACTCCACGCGTAGACGAACGCACGCTACGAGACGACGAAGAATTACAGGCGTATTGTTGCCATTTCAATTTGGACATACGATCCTTCAATTCGCTGGCCGAAACTAAGCAGTTCACGGCCCGTAACCAGCAACCCGGAAGTTCGTCAGATCGCTCCGCTCAGTCAGCGGACGGTTTGGAACTGAACCACGGAGGTATTAACGGAAGACCGCCAGCAACTTAGAAGAAGTCGCGTGGGCCGCCACGCGCTCCAATGCCATTACCCGTAGATAAATCGTCTTCACCGAGACGAGAACGAACTTCGGCGCCACGTGCATCGACTCCAAAGTCCCACGAGGCTCTGTCGACTGAACGTACGGATGTGCAGCAACCCCGAGTCGGTACACCGATCCGACAGGACCAACGAACTTCACTTGTAGCGAATAATTCGAGGGCAGAGTTGCGAAACTCCACTCCCGAACGACGTACGTATTCGACTTCACCAAGACGGCTTGTTCCTCCACCTCCACCGGTGGTCGAACTATCGCTGATGTTTGAATTTGCACTGTTCATATTTAATTTTGAACAAAAATTATTATGGCAAAACCGACGCGATTTATTCGAAGCAAGAAAACAAGGGGAAAAGAATTTATCTAACAATAAATCTAACCCTGAGCGTTTGGACATTGTAATAAGTGATCGCGAACGATTTGGAAGTTTTATGGTAGTCACTTCCAGTTAGATGTGACACCATTTTTCAGCATCAAGAAAAAGCGAGATTGTAGAGTTTATTTTCCTACAAGAAAATAAACCTAATTAAACTGTATTTCCACAAATATTCCCTTGAGATATTTTTGCAAAAAATATTTTAAGAAAAATCAAGAAATAAGAATTCAAGGGTTACTTTTTATACAAAAAAATTAACCATGGAACTTTGCAGCGGTTTTGTTACTTAATATTTTGGTAGAAATATTAATGTAGAATTCTCACTAGTTTATAACTTCAAGAGTTATTTAGCCAGGGGAAAACCGTAAATTTGGAGTTAATAAATTTCAAAAGTTTAATTCTCGAAAAAGATTAAGCTAAGGAAATATTACTCAGATGTTGGAAAATTATTTTTGAGGGCGTACTGTCGCCATTTTAGTTTAGACCGACGTTTTGTGTTTTAATTTTTCTCTAACAAGAAAATTATAACCAACGTTTTGATGTTTTAATTTTTCTTTAACAAGAAATTTAGAACCACTGTTTTGTTTGTTGTATTTTCTCTTTGACAAGAAAAATATGATGACAATTCACCGTGTTGTTATTATTTCCATTCGAAATATTAATTAAACACTGCCACGAATTTATTCGTAACAACCGTCTAGTTGCATTTTTTGCACAAAAAATGTAATAATTAGGCTACCGTACTTTATTTATTATTTCGCGAGAAATATAAATAAATTGAAGATTTTCTTGAGTCAATTTCTTTTGAATAAAAAGTTTGACTAAGAAAGCCAACTGAAGATTCTACAACTTGGATAGAAGTTGGAAAACTCATATTTGAGCATTTTGACATTTTGTGTTGTAATTTTTCTTTCGCGAGAAAATTATAACCATTGTTTGTTGTTGTATTTTCTCTTTTACAAGAAAAATATAACTACAACACCACTGTGTTATTATTATTTCTAATCGAAATATTAATCAAACTTCTTCCTGTCAAATTTATTCACATTAACTAAGACTTAACGTGAAATCAACTTTTTGGTAAGGTGGAGTTTTTCGAAGTTTGTGCTCTTTCTCCCTCTAGGAGCAAACGATTTCACAAACTGGAGGAAATTCTTTTTACAAGAAAGTTGATACAAATTTGATTCTGGTTCAAAGTAGAGTTTTTTTTCGAAGTTTGTACTCTTTCTCCCTCTAGGAGCAAACGACTCACAAACTAGAGGAAATTCTCTTTAAAACCAGGGAAATATAGCTGCCAGATCACCAGGTTATTATTATTTCTAATCAAAATAATAATTAACCATTGTTCCCGGAATTATTCGTATTGATTAGAAACTACCGTACTTTATTTATTATTTCGCAAGAAATAAAAGTAAAATTGAAGAGTCATTTTTTTTTTGAATAAAAATTATTATGACGCACCGACAAGATTTGTTGGAAACAATGGAAACTTAGAGGGAACCCCAGCAAAGGGGGATGAATGACTAAGTTGACCCCAAAAGGTCACTTTTCATCCACCCAACCTTCAACCTTTTTATAATGTTTTCTCTCACAAGAAACATTTTAAGAATCAAAACAACGTTTTGTTAATCAGGAATGTGATTAATAAAAATGTGGAAATAAGGTCTGACTTTAGTATTTCGACAGAAGTACTAAAGACAACAAAACGATAATTTTCTCCCGAAAATTTTGGGAATTAAATTTTTTATGTTTATTTTGTTGAAAATTAAACTAAGAAGTTTAACTGAGTTTCATTTTTGATATTTCTACAGAATCTGATAATTCTGAAGAAAAAGGGGGAAGGGGTAAAGAATGAAACTCTTTATAACCCTTTCTCAAAAAATTTGGAAATAAAGAGGTGTATATAAGAATGAAACTTTTTATAACACTTAAAATAAATCTACTGGAAATGAATTATGCTCTAGTTTCTCAAAAAATCTAGAAATAATTTTTCAGGTTTGCTTTTCTACTGAAAATCAGACTTACTTGTAAGCAAGTTGACAAGGTTTCTTTTTAATATTTCCAATAGAAATATTAGAAGTAACAAAAACAACGGCAAATTTTCTATCCATAAAGTTTGTTTGTCATCTTGCAAATGCCAGACAATGTGAAGAAATACAAACTCCCTGAGGACGCGAGAACAATTAACCGTCAGACAGACACCTACCGTTGCCTGAGGTGCAGTCATTCGAAGAATGGAGCAAAAGGGGAAAAAACTTCAACTGGACAGTTACATTTTCTCCTCCCAAGAAAACATCAAACTGCTAATTAGAAGATTAATTTCTTGTGTTTACTTTCTTTTATGAGAAATAAACTAAGAAATTTGACCAGATTTCTTTTTAGTATTTTTTAATCGAAATATTAAAAGAAATGAAACAGCAATTTTCTTTTGAAAATTAGAAGATTAATTTCTTGTGTTTACTTTCTTTTATGAGAAATAAACTAAGAAATTTGACCAGATTTCCTTTTAGTATTTTTAATCGAAAATATTAAAAGAAAGGAAACAGCAAATTTTCTTTTGAAAATTAGAAGATTTATTTCTTGTGTTTACTTTCTTTTCTGAGAAATAAACTAAGAAATTTGACCAGATTTCCATTTAGTATTTTTAATCGAAAATATTAAAAGAAATGAAACAGCAATTTTCTCACGAAAGTTTGAAGATTAATTTCTTGTGTTTACTTTCTTTTATGAGAAATAAACTAAGAAATTTGACCAGGTTTCTTTTTAATATTTTTAATCGAAATATTAAAAGAAATAAAAACAGCAAATTTTCTTTTGAAAATTAGAAGATTAATTTCTTGTGTTTACTTTCTTTTATGAGAAATAAACTAAGAAATTTGACCAGATTTCCTTTTAGTATTTTTAATCGAAAATATTAAAAGAAATGAAACAGCAATTTTCTCACGAAAATTTGAAGATTAATTTCTTGTGTTTACTTTCTTTTATGGGAAATAAACTAAGAAATTTGACCAGATTTCCTTTTAGTATTTTTAATCGAAAATATTAAAAGAAAGGAAACAGCAAATTTTCTTTTGAAAATTAGAAGACTAATTTCTTGTGTTTACTTTCTTTTCTGAGAAATAAACTAAGAAATTTGACCAGATTTCCTTTTAGTATTTTTAATCGAAAATATTAAAAGAAAGGAAACAGCAAATTTTCTTTTGAAAATTAGAAGATTAATTTCTTGTGTTTACTTTCTTTGTGAGAAATAAACTAAGAAATTTGACCAGGTTTCTTTTTAATATTTTTAATCGAAATATTAAAAGAAAGGAAACAGCAAATTTTCTTTTGAAAATTAGAAGATTAATTTCTTGTGTTTACTTTCTTTTCTGAGAAATAAACTAAGAAATTGGACCAGGTTTCTTTTTAATATTTTTAATCGAAATATTAAAAAGAAAGGAAACAGCAAATTTTCTTTTGAAAATTAGAAGATTAATTTCTTGTGTTTACTTTCTTTTCTGAGAAATAAACTAAGAAATTTGACCGGGTTTCTTGTTAATATTTTTAATTGAAATATTAAAAGAAATGAAACAGCAAATTTTCTTTTGAAAATTAGAAGATTAATTTCTTGTGTTTACTTTCTTTTCTGAGAAATAAACTAAGAAATTTGACCAAGTTTCTTTTTAATATTTTTAATCGAAATATTAAAAGAAATGAAACATCCGTTTGAACATTTACTAATGATTGTAAAAAATTATTATTAATTTTTTTGAATGTCGACTTGATGATTGATCTCAAAGAATAAAACGGATTTTTGAACATTTATTAATAATCTTAAAATTATTAAGAATATTCTAAAGACGTGATTTAATTTATATTTTGTACAAGATATATTATTAAATACTTTCGATGCCAGTTTTCACGATTGGTTGTTTTTCTGAATTTGTATAAATTCAGGAAAACAATTCACTCCGAAGTCACCCGAACGGTTAATGATTGAATAAATTATTAATGGTCAAAAATATAATCTGAGACGAATAAAACCTCGCTCATTATTATATTTGCAAATGTTAGGCATCTTGTATAAAGATAAATGATGTTTGCTGATCCACGATGAACAGTGTCGTATATCGAGACGATTATAGGTAGAATCACGTGTAATTATTTTTTTATAATTTCAGTGATTAAGGGGGACGTATGACAAACATGCAGTCGCTCATCGATATAACGACAATTTCGCCGATAGATGGCGCTGACGACCAAAAGCGGCAAATTCGAATAGAATTTGTCACTTGACGTAAAACCACATAAAATGCAACTTTTATGTGATTTTAAGACAGAGAATCGAGTTTATCTTATATTTATGGAAATAAATACAGATATTATGTTGTTTTGTGGTAACTCTGCAAAGTTACCTCAAAACTAGGTTTAGGGGATTAAATCTCCCCCTCGCACCTGCTCCAAGCGTGGACCCCCGCGGATCAAGTTGAAAGACTTAATCCAAAAGTGTTCCTCGCTATCCAGTTCCTGTCCCGACCTAGCAGAGAGCTATGGTTTGTCTTGTTGACCACCTGGACTGAAAATGTGTCCTGAGTATCCCATCACCTGGACCAGTGATTGGGGGGATTTGCAGGACCATTGCTCTCATTGGAGCAATGGCCAAGCTATTGTTTTCCCCGAGTATATACTTCCTCGCAACAGGAAGTAGCTCGCTCTTGACCAGATATTTGACTATATGTTTTCTTGAGCCCATTCTACTACTCCGGTTGTCATGTTGATTGCGCAGACACTTGCTTGTCTGTTGATTGCGCAGTCAATGCCCCTTATACTGCGGGCCTATGACAACCTACATACGGCGTACACTTGACGTGGAGATGGGTGATATGATGCCTCCATGTCCGGGTGCCCGATGACGGCTGTGTGGCCGTGAGGAGATCAGGTCGCGGCGATGAGTAGTAAGAATCCCGTCGGGCCGGATATAATTCAACAAGTGTTCCACAAGGCCTGCCAGTTACAGTAAACCACGGCTGCCGAACAGCGTGTCGAAAATGTAACATTAGGGTTGAAATAACTAAACTCGGAAAAGTTTAGTTAGATTAAATCCCCAGCTAGTTTATGTCACAACTCAACATTGTGCATAAACACGGATACTTCTTCCAGAACTGTACAAAACTGAAGACTAGTTACATTAGCATTTACTTGCCAGTAAATGTGTAGCTAAATTGCCAACTCTATGTAAGCAGAATTATTACGAGTATTTGCTGAAAAGTAATACTCTAATAAATGCATCCATTGCACGGAACCAGAAGTTATGATTGTAAACTCGCAACAGTTTACTCTCGTATGAAGAACCAATTTGACGTATCACACCAATTATAAATGTCTTAAAACATTTATAAGAGGTCAATTGGTAAATGGCTCTCACAAGCCATTTAAACCAATAACCGCCCCAAGTTTGTGGCGATGCAGATACAGTCAACCGGAAGTCCTCGGATACTAACCCTTTCATTACAGATTCGAACCAGGACCAAATAATCAATCGATTCAGACGACATCTTACCAGGGCGAAGCCGATTGATATTATTATAGCGCCACACAGGCAACTATATGTATAGTTTAATCGAGAATTCCTTGGCCATTTGTCGGCATAGTTATTGTGTAACTATATTTTAGGCAAATTGATTAATATAATCACTTTACGGTGATTATATTTAGATATCAATAAATATGTTATGTCTTGATAACCACCGGTTTCATTATTTTACCCAGTTCACACTTTAGGTTTGTTAACTTATCTCTCAACTACTAGAATTGATAGACTTGCTTGTTATGCCAAAATACACATTTTGAGCGGATAGCGTCATCGAAAGGTCATCGTCACAACTTATCTAGAAAAGCTGACGTCACAACAATGCTGTGACATGTTGTTTCTGCGCAGTGCATTGTGGAAGACTAATGCGCAAGTTTAACAGAGTTAAAAACGTCTTATGACGTCACCTTTGTTAGAAAACTGATTCTTTGTAAACGCATGCAGTTTTCCACAAAAGTAATAATCGCATTTTCACTTATCTGGATAAGTGAGTACATGTAAACATGGTAATTTATGATTGGGCATCTGCATGATTTGATTTTTTGTTTGTTTCAGTGCTGCAGTTGCATTATCGTATTTTACCATTAAACATTCACTAACACTTTTCGTTTTTACTTATGGATTTCTGTTTGGGCTAGGAATAGGAATAGCCTATACAGCACCAATAACCATCTGCATGACTGTGCGATAATACATATGATAAATATTGAACTTATAAATTCTGATCTTATTGTTCAACAGTGGTTTCCAGACAACAGAGCACTAGTTACTGGATTAATAGTTGCAAGTTTAGGGTTTGGGGGATTTGTATTCAGTCTTATTCAAACTGAATACATAAATCCATACAACACTAACCCCAATAAATATGGGTAAGTGACGATTTGTTTGATATTAGGATTCAGAACCATATTTTATAGAAAATATTTTTCTAATCTAGAATCTTTACTGATCCGGAGCTGATTAATCGAGTTCTTAACACATTTTTGTTGTTGGCAGCAATTCTATTTATTATTCAATTAATTAGTTATTTATTGGTATTATTTGGTAACAAAAGAAAATATGAAGAAACAACTACATATAATGCCATCGAACTTACTCCGTGCAATATAGAAAACGTAAAACTGATACTCCCTCTGACCCAAATTATTGTATACATTTCTGGTATTATTTCTGTCCCAACTAATTACCCATAATGCCAACAATAGGTCAGCAAGTGCACATAATTTTGAAGGATATTCAGTTAGAATATCTTAGAAATAAACGAAATCAACAATAATCAAGAACTGTTTAGAGAAATGTATACTATAATTTGGAACAGAGGGAGTATAATTAATCTTTTTCATTAAAATATAACAACTCTATTTTTCAACTAAACGTTTTATGTATAAATATATATTTTCTCTGTGTTTTGTCAATTTGTTAATTGCTTTTTTTCACAAGTCAGTGTAGCCGCATGTGTGGTGAGTAAAAAGCATTTCTTTTCATCTTTCTAACACTTGATTTTTGATATGCAATATTCTGTTCGATTCGTATTCTTTAAAGGCTAATGCATTATTTTTAGATGTAAAAGTTCAGACTTTGTGTTTATTTGCACAATCAAGTGTATAAATGTACTTTTAATGTTATAAATTATAGTTATTCTATTACTTTTAGGTTGCAAAGGCGACATTTGAAGTATGCAAATCATTTACTCCAAAACAAATGTTATGCCATCGTCAATTTTATGCCTTATGGGTCAAACTTATGTTTAGCAGTCAAATTATTTTTCTGGTAACTGCTATGAACAAGGTACTTCGTAAGTACGCACATTTTGACAAGGTTGAATAAAACTGTCATTCCTCACCAAATATTGTGGTCAGTTTTGACCAAATGTCATATTTTGTGACGCTGTATCATTTGCAGCGCCACCTAGCATTCTTTAATTTTTTGAATAAGCACCAGATGTTAATTTCTTATCGTAATGGCTGCTCCCTTATTTCGCGCATCGTAAATCCAAATGATCAACGGCATCAAGACACAATAGAATTTGGATCAGATTTACGGTATTCCTAATTTGATGTGGAAACGGGATGTAACAAATACAGTGAGTCTTGTGTTGTTAATGCAGCATTCACCAAAATCGTTTACCGGTATGTCAATTTAGTCCCGCGTTGTAATGGATGTCACGTTCTATTGAAATCCTACGTTCTATTTCACCATCATAATTTTCACATTGTTTGGTGAAGAAATGCTTTTTTGCACCCTGTATATGTTTACATTTAAAAAATATATAAAAAATACCTAATATACAGGATGTTCACAAAGTTCTAGATTATTGGAAAAATTTATTAAAATTACAAAAAAAATACATAGTTTTGAAACTTGTACATATCATAAAGAATATACCTATACTCAAAACCACCCCAACGTTGATCTATTTCACTGGTGTAGGGACACAAAAAAGTACGGAGTAGCTTATAACACCAGAATTGTACTCGAACCCCAGACATTGTGATCGATTAACAACATTGTCAAAGGTGATGCTTTGACACCGAACTACTTTTCTGCGTAGTAGAACACAGTACACAGTTAGGCGTAAACCGGCTGAAATAGATCAACGTTGGGGTGGTTATAGTAAAGTTTTGTTTTAAATAGTTAATAAATTTCTAGATGGTCCCCGTTCGTTGCACGGACTAAATCTAACTTTGTGAATACCTTGTATTTATGAGCATTCATGTTCAACTTCTACCACACCGGGGATATGACTGATTATTGACTTTTCAGGCTTATGGTCAAACGTTTATCAAAGACGACAAATATTTGGCTTTGGTAGGAGCAGTTGCGTCATTGTGTAATGCTGGTGGTCGAGTTTTATGGGGTTTCTTTATGGATAAGTCAAATTACAAAGTTAAAATTAGTTATGTTAATAATTATCAATTATTTCCAATTCTTATTTCTTAGGTTTGCATGTTATGTGTAACAGCTGGTTGTACTGTTTTGTCGGGAACGATGTCTTTAACACCATATGGTGGAAAATTTATGTATGGATTTTGGGTCGTTGGTGTTTACCTATTTTTTTCTGGACAATTTTCTCTTGCACCAGCAATTACTGCAGAAAAGTTTGGACTCAAATATGCTGGAGTGAACTATGGGTTGGTTTTTACAAATGCGGTATTTAAAGACAAATAACTTTTACAGCTGCATTAGTAACAACTACTGTTGCAGATTATTGCAGCTCTCTTGTCAATGACTACAACACAAAATTTAGAATCTATAATAGGTTTGAATGGACTGTTTATTTTGTGTGCAGGTTTTTCTGGTATAGGTAAGCTACGTAAATGAAATTTAAGACTCCCAATGTTTAATTCTTCTTTGCCGTTTAGGTTTCTTTATCACCTTGTTCTTGTTTTAAATGTAAACAATGTGAATATTTTCTGATTCCAATAAATATCTGCAAGCTGTCATTGTGATTGAGTGTGATTTTCTTAAAATTGGCTGCATTAGGTACATGAATGCACCTACAGTTCACTGAAAACGATTTTTGGACTGCTGGACAACCATGTATTCAAATGATATCCATTTGCATTTTTATTGCTTGGGTTTTAAATGTATATTGCACATTATATCCAGCTCCTTAATGATAAAAGTAATATTCTAATCTTAGCAGCAACCCTGAATGTTTAACAACAATTCTTTTAAAGGTGTTGCGATTTTGTGCAGCAGTGTAATATAACATCTGACTTTTGGGAATATTACCACCAGCGGTAAATACGTAAATGCTTAAATACCCATATGTTTTGAGCAAATTATTATTTGTAGATTTTGTAACTGAATAATATCCTCTACAAAATTACAGCTGCTCTTGGACGGAGTCATGCGGCCATTGCAGCTCAAAACCAGTGGGGCACTACGGTAGTGTGGGCAGTAGTTCAGGCCAATGTCCATTTATATGATAGAAAGGCCTAAAACACCATTTATGATCATATTCGTGTCTCTCAGTTTTTACCTTTTAAATTTCATCACTATTTACATGCATTATTTGCTCAGTTTCCATCTTACACTGATGATGAAGTGGGGCGTGGAAGATCACCTGTCTTAAAAATGGGTCACAATGCTAAAAAGTTTGAGAACCCTTGGTATACAACTACATTTCAAAAGTTTAGAAAGTGAGTGAAAAATTCACTCACTTTGTGAATAACACTAAAAATATGACTTAAAAGTTAAGCAAAACCAATTTATACCGTCAGATTTGAATAAAAAAATTATTTTTTAATTAAAATAACTCAAAATTACACATATTTAGTTATGTCATTTAGTTACAAATCCAGATTTTCAAAACATCACTTGTGCCAAAAGTTTAGAAACTTGAAAAAATCATTTCATAAGTTTAGAAAGTGCAATATAATTCCTTTATTTCGACTTGAAAATAGGACATTACATATAATTTTGTTTAGTATTTTGTTGGATGGTCTCTGCATCGTATGACCGCCTTCAATCTGTGAGGCATTGTAGACACTACAGTGGGGGGGGGGGGGGGGGCAAAACAATCGCGACATGTTGAATCCCATGGCTGTATCTCGAGAAAAAAAGGAGGAAAACCAATGAAATTTTAACTGAATATTTGTCCAACGTTCTGCTTTGTTCACCTAAAATTTTATGACAATCTATCCATTAGGTCTAGAGAAAAAAATTATTTTATGAAGTTAACAAACTCTGTTAACCAGGGAGAAACATTACGACAATGTCTGTTAATGCTTTGTTGGTCCTCCTTTAGCTTGTACTATTGCTTTCAATCATTCAGCTATACTTTCAAGCAATTTCAGTAGCACTGTTAGACATACTTTACACCCAAACATCAAGCAAAGCTAATTTCAACTATGGAACATTTTTTTCTCAACTCTAGAGAAACTTTTTGGTTCAAATCAAGAAATCATCTCATAACTGTTCAATTGGATTAAGTTGCAAATAACTGAGAAGGCCATTGAAGATGTCTGATTTTTTTTGGTGTAAAATATTCTCACGCAAATTTTGATGTATGTTTTTGGTTGTTGTCCTGTTGCTACAACCAACCCCAATATTTTTTTTTCCTCAAGATTTCTTTCTAAATTGTATCTGTAAACATTACCGTAGTATTCATTATTTCTTCAATGGATTGGAGATTTCCAACCCCTCGCATCCCCAAACCAACACTGAACTATTTTTTTTAGTAAAAACCTAAAATATTCACAAAAGATGAATATTGCACTTTACCATAAAAATGTTGAAAACTATGGGGGAAAAAATGCCAAATTTAATTAATTCCTGTTTGTGAAATTCTACCTCTTGTCGATTGTGAAAAATACTGTATGTACAATTATCCCTACTTAGAGCCAGTTTAAAAATAATTACTGTTGCAAACTTTTTTCCTGCTTTCAAATGACTCCTGGCGAATCTAATGTGACTTTATATCTTTATATAATATTTCTTTACATAAAAATATCACATTATACATTCATGCTCTTATTGTGATGTCCCATTAAAATCTACAACAGCAAAGAAGAATGTTTAAGAAATTTCCTCTTAGACGTTTTGTGGTACTATGTGGAAGTATGTTATTGCACCTGACTTTTGGAATTATGTACACCAATGGTGAGTACGAATTTACCAACTAATTAGAATTTAATTTCTTTTTATTACCTTGCATTAATCTAGGAAATATGATACCATACATCACTTCTTACTTACATGTATTTGGCTCTAATTCCAATGTGAGTTCCAGTGACTTGATCTGGATTCAAACAATGGGTATCATGGGTCAAGGGATTTTCATGAACATAGGTGGGATTTTGACAACTTACCTCGATCCTCGAATTGCGATTTTCACCGGATGTATGTTAGCCAGGTGTAAAATTAATTATACTTAAGGATGATAGATTATTGAATTTGATTAATTTATTTTAGTTCTGGGATTGCATTGTCTTATTTTACCATTAAACTCTCAGTAACACTTATCGTCTTAACTTATGGATTTATGTATGAAGCAGGAATGGGAATGGCCTATATGGCACCAGTAACTATTTGCTTGGCTGTACGAAAGATAAGAATTGATCATTTGATTAAACATGATATACACATCAATTTTTTGCTTTAACAGTTGTTTCCAAATAACAAAGCATTAATTACTGGATTAATAGTTGGAGCTTTGGGGTTTGCGGGATGTATTTTCAGTCCTTTGCAAACTGAATTTATAAATCCTAACAATACTGAACCCACAGATCATGGGTAAGAAATAATTTTTTTGATACCGAATTTAATTTTAAAATAACCTTTTATTCTTCAGATATTTCGCTGATCCACAGTTGATTTATAGAGTTCCAAATACATTTTTACTTTTGGGCGCAATTTCTATTTCAATTCAATTGGTTGGTTATTTAATGATATCGTTTGGTAATAAAAGAAAACATGAGGATACAACTACAGATAATGGTGTGCAGTCTTCTTCTAACAGTACAGAAAAAGTAAACAAAAGTTATGAAAATTGTAAAGGAGTAAAGAGGGTAGGGAACGATTCACAATGCCGGTTTCTTGCTCCAATGAACAGACAGGAGTGAGGTAGCATTAATGCTGGATTATTTTATTTTTTTATAGATTGAAAAATCGACAGCAGAAACGTGCCAATCGTTTACGCCTCGACAAATGTTATGCAATCATCAATTTTATGTTTTGTGGGCGACATGTTTTTTTAACATTCAACTTATTTGTTTTTTAAATGCTATGTACAAGGTATTATCAATATTACCGCTTGTGTATATAAGTTACATACAAAATTCCAAAAATCGGGAATAAACTGGAGCTCGATGCTCTTGTAAATTTCTCCAAAAATTTACTCGATTAACTCGGAATAATCTTCCAGCTAGCACGAGTTTATCCCCAGTAGTTGGGCTGTTTCTGCTGATTATTAATTATTGAATATTAACACCCTCCTTTACAATTTCTAGGCATATGGCGAAACGTTTATTGAAGATGACAAATTTTTGGCGTTGGTAGGAGCATTTTTATCATTATTTAATGCTAGTGGTCGAATTTTGTGGGGTATCTTGATGGATAAGTTCAATTATAAAGTTAAAAGTAGTTGAGGTGTTGTGATTATGCTAAAATTTCTTTTTTAACAACCAATCGTTTCATTTTTAGGTGTGCATGTTGTGTGTTTCAGCAGGATGTGCTATTTTAGGGGCAACAATTCCCTTATCGCCATATGGTGGAAAATTGATGTATGGGTTTTGGGTCTGGGGAATTGCCCTATTTTTTTCAGGAAATTTTACTCTTCCGCCAACAATTACAGCAGAAAAATTTGGACTGAAATATGCTGGACTTAATTACGGGTTACTGTTTACATATACGGTATTTAAAAAAAATAATGAATATTCTGTATGCACATTTGGATTTAATTTTAACGTATTGTATTGCAGATTATTGGAACACCTTTAAATGCTTTGATTGTGCAATATTTGGCTTCTTCGATTGGTTTGGATGGATTATTTGGTTTGTTTGCAGGTTGTTCAGGCATTAGTAAGTAGTATATATTTCTGTCAAACAAAACTCTACGACATATTAATTCTATTTTTATTTTATGGTTTAGGTTTTTTAATTACTTTGTTGTTATCCAAAATGTAGACAACGTTTATTCTTTGTGAATAAAATAAATGTGATTATAATAGTTTGTAATTACAGCCTTTTTGTCGCATAATAGTATTAGATTATTGTAACAATTATATTATGTAACTACTCACACGATTTCATGACGTCATTTATCTATGATAAAAGTAGTTGAGTTTGAGGCATAACGCAAAATTAATAGTCAAGGAAATGTCACTATGAATGCCATAGAAATTATATTCGATATCAAATGTTATATCAGCTGTTCGTTACACTTGAAACAATTTTGTCTTTGCCTATTCTATAACAGCAAATTACAATGCTTAATCAGCTTTAAGAATGTTCTCTTCGTGGTTTTGTGGTATCATCTTGATTACAGTACGTTATTGCACCTGACATTAGGAAATGCATTCACCCAAACCTTTTGGGGCAAGTGTACCGTCCTTTGGCACCATACGGTGAAAAATTTATGTATGGGTTTTGGGTCCGGGGAATTGCCCTATGTCTCTCTGGAACTAATAAGCTCTCCCCAGCGATTACTGCAGAAGTATTTGGACTCAAATATGCTGGAATTAATTTCGGATTAATGTTTTCAAGTAAGGTACGAATCAAAAACAAATACATAACTGTAAATTATATGCTACTAACGGATGTTTTGTGTAAAATTTTATCTCACTGACCTAATGTCACGTATTGCAACTTATTGGATTTTTTTTAAATGCTTTTATTGTACAAAATTTGACCTCTGTGATTGGTTTGAATGGATTGTTTGGCTTGTTTGCAGGTTGTTCAGCCATTAGTAAGTACAGCTTGTTCAAAGTTATAAATGTTTATATTAATTAATACAATTTTATGGTATAGGCTTTTTAATTATCTTGGTATTATTTAAAATGTCAACAACGTTCATCAAACCTGAATAAAAGAAATACGTTTTTATAATTGTTTGTATGTTACTTTCAGCGTATCACATCAGTAAAAAGTAAAAATCTAAAATGTTCACAATAGATAAATATTGCACTTCACAATAAAAATGTTTGAAACTTTGATAAACATGTACAAAAAAGACAAAATTTATTTACACTAAGGGACCGTCCATAAATTACGTGACGCTGACTTTTGGATTTTTAGACCCCCTCCTCCTCCTGTAACAAAGTCGTAAGAAATCCACAAACCCCCCCCCCCCCCTGGAAAATTACGTAACAAAACCAACCACCCCCTCCGCCACTGGAGTGGAAATAGCTTGTTGTGTTGGCTATTTCTACAATTTTATACAACAACAAAAAGAATAACAAATCATGAAGCAATTATTTAAGTAAAATTTTCAAATTTTTAATAAGTTACGTAACATTATTGCAAACCTCCCACCTCCCCCGTCGTAACTAAATTTGAAACCCCCTCGCCCCCGCCAAAGGCATTACGTAATTCATGGACGGCCCCTAATTACTCTACTATCTTGTCAACTGTGAAAAAATATGTATCTCTATACGTAGTGCTGGCAGTTTAAAAACAATTAATTGCAGCAAACTTTTTTCCGCCTTGAAGAAGACTTTTACTCACCAGTCTGGTGGATCTGATGTGACTTGGTTGACTTCACTTTATACATTTGTGCTCGTATTGCCTTATCCTGCTAAAATCTACAACACCAAACAAGGATGTTTGAGAATTCTTCTCCTAGACGTTTTGTGGTGTTGTGTGGAAGTATGTTATTGCTATTAACTTTTGGAATTATGGACACCAATGGTGAGTACTACTTTACCAACTAATTTGAAATTAATTTTTCTATTGCTTTGCATTAATCTAGGAAACATGATACCATACATCACTTCCTACTTACATGTATTTGGCTCTCATTCCAATGTAAGTTCCAGCGATTTGATCTGGATTCAAACAATGGATATCATAGGTCAAGGGATTTTTATGAATGTAGGTGGGATTTTGACTAGTTACGTAGATCCTCGAATTGCCATTTCTTCTGGATGTATTATAGCCAGGTATTGCGCTAATTATACACTGTAGCTAAGAGTGATAGATGATTGAATTTAATTTATTTCTTTTAGCTCTGGCATTGCATTGACGTATTTTTCCATTAAACATTCAGTAACAGTGATCGCCTTAACTTACGGATTTATGTATGGGGCAGGAGTCGGAATGGCCATTATGGCACCAATAACTGTCTGCTTGGCTGTACGAAAGATAAGAATTGATCATTTGATTTAAACCTGATGAAAAACTGCAGTTTTGTACTTTAATAGTGGTTTCCAAAAAACAAAGCATTAATTACTGGATTGATAGTTGCAGCTTCAGGATTGACGGGATGTATATTTAGTCCTTTGCAAACTGAATTTATAAATCCTAACAATACTGAACCCACAGATGATGGGTAAAAATCAATTTGTTTGATACCGAATTTAGTTTTAAAAAAACCTTTTATTTTTCAGGTTTTTCACTGATCCACAGTTGCTTTATAGAGCTCCAAATACATTTTTACTGTTGGGAGGAATTTTTTTTTCAATTCAATTGGTTGGTTATTTAATGTTATCGTTTGGTAATAAAAGAAAACATGAAAATACAACTACAGATAATGGTTTGCAGTCTTCTTCTAACAGTACAGAAAAAGTAAACAAAACCTAAAGTTATTAAAATTGTAAAGAAGTAAAGAGGGCCGGAACGGTTCTTACTCCATTGAGCAGGCACGAGTAAAGTAGAATTAATGCTGGGTAATTATATATTTTTAGATTGCAATATCGACAGCTGAAACAAGCCAATCATTTACTCCTCGACAAATGTTATGCAATCGTCAATTTTATGTTTTGTGGGCTACAAATTTTCTTAACGTTCATCTTATTTCTTTTGTGAATACTATGTATAAGGTATTGTCAATATTACGATATGTACTGTATTGTATGTATTCATACAATATTCCAAAAATTTGGTGAATGAGCTGGCGCCTAGTACTCTCGCAAATTTCTTCAAATCTGGATAAATTAGACTACTCTGTAATGTTCTTTAGGCTTATCACCAGTGTAAAATGTGTTCGATTATTGACTATAGTGATTATTGACCACCATTTTTACAATTTCTAGGCGTATGGCGAAACGTTTATTGAAGACGACAAATTTTTGGCGTTGGTAGGAGCAGTTTTTGCATTATTTGATGCTAGTGGTCGAATTTTGTGGGGTTTCTTGATGGATACGTTCAATTATAAAGTTACAAGTAGTTGTAGTGTTGTGATCATGCTGAAATTTTTTAATTTTTTAATTTTTAGATTTGCATGTTATGTGTTACAGCAGGATGTACTATTTTAGCGGCAACTGTACCCTTTACGCCATACGGTGGAAAATTTATGTTTGGGTTTTGGGTTTGGGGAATTACTTTATTTTTTTCTGCAAATTTTACTCTTGCGCCAGCAATTACTGCAGAAAAATTTGGGCTCAAGTATGCTGGAATTAATTTCGGATTACTGTATACGAGCGCGGTATTAAAAAAAATAATTGAATATTCTATATACACATTTGCATTTAATTTTAACGTATTTTATTGCAGATT